>JADLZK010012583.1:0-197608 GCA_015847255.1 Hyparrhenia diplandra | reverse complement strand
ATCTTTATCGAGTCCTCTACTAGAGCATCCACCAAAGAGGCGAACAACGAACCCGCAAACTTATAAAGAGAATAATAACTTGAACTTAATGATAATAGCTGGAAGTAGAACATGATCGTCTTACTCAAAGTAGTAGTATGATCGTAGAGGTACAAGTGTGGAGGCGGGAGCCGACAGATCCGACACTCCGTCCACCTGATGTACAAATGTGGAGCCTGATGTACAGGAGCAGAGGGGTCGCTACTCCTCTCTTCTCCACACTTCTTTCCCTCTCTCACTCCCTTCTAGAATAAGAACTAAACTCTTCTCCTCTTCTCTAGTGTGTACAAAAGTGGGAATGAAAAGAATGAATTGAAGATGCTTCAAGAGGAGGGGAGTGAGGTCTTTATGTAGGGATCCAACATCGGTTTGCGCCACTATTAGAAATTCCCCGCATGCAACCACCGGCTGGACCTTCGGAGGAAACCACCTTCCATAGTTGGGCGAACCGCCTCAACTCTCCGCTTGGCCGGACCGGGGTCCAGTAGGACCCGACCTAAACTCCGTTCATGGCCCACTTTCTTTGGTGGTTTGCTTGATGGGCTTGGACCGTGGTACCGAGGGGGAATGGCCCAATTTGTCCTGGAGCTCGGGCTTCTCACTCGCTTGCTTTGTTTGTGCCTTTTGGAAAGCGTATTTTGGCAATTTTCATATATATCCCCTCGCAAAATAAGTGAGCTAACAAAACTTGTGGAAATGTTAGTTTATAAGCCCTACTCTATAGTTTTAAATGTTATTAATCATGTTTTATGAATATATAGTTGGCGATAAAATGTGAGTTAAGGACCGCCAACACTTAGTATGAATCATATCTCAAAACTACCTTGGACTTGGTTAAAAAACACATGCATCCCACGAAGTTTCAGGTTAAGTGATGGTTTTCTTGTGAGCTAAGTGATCCAAACTTAGAGAATTATTGAGTTGTATACTAAGCACTACTAAAATATTTAGTAGAGCAACTATTCATCTTTTCCAAAGGAAGATAAACATTCATGAAACATATATGGAAAGAGGAATCTTTTTGGCATTTTTATTTATTCCTTTATTCATTCTACTAAGGGAGATAGAGTGAAATAACACTAAAACAAAATCCAAAAAGGGAAAGATAAAGTACTTACCTTAGTGGGGGAGGGAACCTCCCCCAAGCTTAGCTCTTGCACCCTGCTTCGATGATGGATACGGTACTCCACAAAACAAAGAACAAAGAACAAGAAGCAAAGCTTGCCTAAACACTACAATACTTTTGGGTTCTCTTTTTTGTGAACTAACTAAAACTATCCTATACTTGAGAAGAATTACTCATGAACCTTAAGAGGAGAAGAAACTCTAAGCTCAATATTTTCTGAATGAATCATGTATGGATGTGAGCTAGAGATGGAGGAGAATTGCTGGGAATGGAAAGCAAGCCTAGGGTGCCACAAGGGTACGTCGGCCGACCTACCATGTACCCCAAATGCTGGTGGTTCTCCATTATTGCTTCTTAGGATGTTGTAGAAACCTGGCTAATGCTAGTGGAGGAGAAAGGAAGGTGGAATGGTCAAGAGGGGGGTCGGTCGACCTCCCCCTAAGCTTGTGTGGATGCATCTCGGGTGTGAATGTAATGAAAGTGTGAGATGAGGTGCTAGGTTGGTTGATTGACCTTCCTAACGGCCTCACTATGGTTCAAAGGTTCATAAAGTAATGTTCTCAAGTTTTTATTATGCAAGGTAATTTGAAAATTAAACATGCAAAAATGTGAAATAAAAAACTATCCTATATGCAATGGAAAGGGAAATATGAGATAGCTACCAATTTACCTTTTGGCGAGGGCTCCATGTTTTAAGTCCATAGAGTAAGACTTCTCCTCATTGTTCATTCTTCAAGTGCTTCGGCTGGTGGAAGTCTTTCTGGAGTGGTTGGTTCTTCCTCCTCATCTTTCACTTCTTCATTTACTCCATTGACTTCTTCTTTTTCAGCATTTAGAATTTGTTTTTGCTTTGTAGCATGATGTCTTCTCGACCTATTCTTCTTTGGCTTCTAATAATCATTATAACTATTGAAGTAACAACATAGCTTTTCTGTGGGGAATTTGAAGTGGACCTCTCCTGTTGGGATGCATATGGTTGCTTGAGTTGTGTTCAGGAATGGACTCCCAAGGATGAGAGGTGGATCATATTCTTCTTCTCCCATATCCAAGACAAAGAAATCCGTAGGGACGTAGTGGTTATGAATCTTCATAGGCACGTCTTTTGCTACTCTATCTAGGAATCGATATGACTAATCCGCCATCTGCAGCTGCACATGGGTAGGATACAAAGGCAATTTACCAAATATTAGTTCATAAGTTACCTTTGCCATCAAGTTGATGCCTGATCCTGTGTCGTAGAATGTCTTTTGGAAGTTCAACTGATTGATTGAGCAACCTATGGTGGGAACTCCTGGGTCTTCCCTCTTGGTTAGCAGTGGCGACTTGATCAAATGGTCATGCTCTGTTCTGACCGAGTTGATCATCCGTGCTTCTGTTGGTTCCAGTGTTGAGGAGTCAGACGGTTGCACTTCTCTCTTCTGCCAGTCTTGTTCGGACCTTGATGGTGATGACGAGTAGGTGGACTCGTTTGACTTGTAGGGTCTCCACCGGTTGTTGCGTGGCATCCTCTTCAGGTGGTTTGCTTGAACCTGTTGTTTAGTATAACCATTAAAAGCAAACTTTACCTTTCTACCTTCGATGTGGAAGTGAATCTACCCGGATGCCATGTAGATGCATGCATTGGCCGTGTTGAGGAAGGGTCTCCCAAGAATGAGAGGCACTTCCTCATCAGATCCCATGTCAAGGATGATGAAGTCAGCCACAATGTACTCATCTTGGATTTTCACCACGATGTCTCTTGCTAGTCCTTCAGGGAATCAGACTATTTGGTCCACCATCTGCAAACGAATGAAAGTAGGGTACAAGGGCCCATATAGCAGGTTATCATACGTTACCTTGGACATGATGTTGACACTTGAGCCAAGGTCATAGAAGGCGTTGTGGAACACTTGTGGGCCGATAGAGCACTCAATCATTGGATGGCCAGGGTCTCCCTTCTTGATGGCGAATGGAGCATCAAGGAGATAGCCGTAGTTGGACCAAAGTGGAGGCTTACCCAACCTCGTGTTTACCAAACTAACATTTTTGGTAGGATCCTCCGGTTTCCCAGGGATCTTACCTTGCTCAAAGGATGGGACAGCAGCTGCTAATTGAGCTAGTTGGGTTTCTAACATTTTATTAAAGCTCAATTGATTCTTAATAGTAGAATTAAAGGTGTCCATCTTAGCATTCAAATTTTCAAGGGCCTTATCATTGGCAAAAAGCTTCTTATTAATGTTATCATTGATTTTAGCTTGGCTATAGATAAGATCTTTCATGGAAGGTTGGTTACTATAACTATTATTGAAATTATTGAATGAACCATTTCCTCCATTATGTTGATAGAAGGGGCATGAGTTCCATCCACTTTGCTTTGAGGTCGATACCCGTGTTGTTGTTGTTGTTGTTGTTGTTGTTGTTGTTGTTGTTGTTGTTGTTGTTGTTGTTGTTGTTGTTGTTGTTGTTGTTGTTGTTGTTTTGTCTCAGGACAATTGTTGCCTGAGTGATCATCGCCACCACATACCTCACACCATGGATCAGCTTCAATGGCATAGACGGGGGCATAATATTGAATGGCCTCCTTCTCCTTAGTACGCTCATCAATTTTCTTCATTAGGAGGTCCATCTTGGTTGAGAGCATGTCTACTTCAGTGACAGCGTGCATGCCTCTCTTCTTTGTTTGGAGACGTTCATCGTTCCAGCCTTGGTTGGTCACCATCTTCTCGATGAGATCCTTGGCTTCTTTCACCTTGAGTGAAAAGAACGCTCCTCCTACGACAGCATCAAGGTGACTCCGGGCTATAGGAGTGAGCCCATGATAGAAACCTTGAATTAGGAGCCACTCTTCAATGCCATGATGAGGACAGAGATGAATGTACTCCTGGAGACATTCTAATGCTTCGGGAATAGTCTCATCCGCTTGTTGCTGGAAGCTGGAGATCTTTCCTTGAAGAGCATTGGTCTTGCCCATCGGAAAGAACTTCTTGAGAAATGCATTGGCGCAATTATCCTAGGTGTTGGTGACTTCACGGTTGGCATAAAACCCATTGCCGCCTTCCCGGCGGTGGGGGAACGGGGAAGAGGCGAAGGCGGATAGCATCGATGTCATGTTCTTAATCATGAAGGTGCCACACACCTCCAAGAAGTGCTGAAGGTGCGCATTAGCATCCTCATGGGGCTTCCCGCAGAATGGATTTGCCTGCACCATGTTGATCAGCGCAGACTTCAGCTCAAACTGGGCATCTCCCATGTTCACTTGCGGTCCCATGGCCACATTGTCAGCGGATGGGGCAGCAAAGTCAGAAATAGCCTTTTGATCCATAGCCTTTGGCAGTGATGATGGTGCGGTACTTCCTTCCTTGAGTGGACTTGACTCTGAGATTGGCTTTTGAGGGGAAACTAGACTCCTCAAGATTCTCTTAGGATTATCAATGAAGTTGCTTGGTAGTTTGAAGCCACTCATACAATGCCTGTCTTTCACAATAACGAGAAACACAGACAAGGGTAAGCCCTAACACTGGTTAGCTACTAAATTGATGATGACCTCCGGATTCAATCTCTATTAAACTTTTCTAGGCGTATGCTTCCCCGGCAATGGCGCTAGAAATGCTTGTTGGAATTTACTAACGTCCTTACTAAAAATAGATGTAGAACCTATCTCCGGCAATGGCGCCAGAAATCCCTGTGGTATATCTTATGACTATTGGTATTCCGCAAGCGCATAGAATATATAGATATAGCACTTCACCCGGGAGTATTCCAAGGTATCGTTATTTGTATTTAGCCCAAGGGAAGCAACAGCTAGAAAAGGGTAATGAGAGAGAGAGAGAGATCCTTAGGTTCACCTCAATCTAGTGCCAACCAATGTGTAGGGTAAATGAAAGTGATAGGAAGGGGGTGTTGAGGTTAAGTTGACTAAGCAATACAAGATAAACAATTAAATATAACTAGTAAGGATTAGCTAGGTGGGAGGACAATGAGTGAGTGAAGACTCCTAGGACTCTGACTTTACTTTAGTGACACTAATCTAGACACAAAGGATGTAATAACTAGCTGTGGGTAGCACGACAAGTATGCTAGGAAGCAGGTGAGTAGTGATGAATAAAACTGCCACTAAACACGCCACTATTTTACTGGGGCCTTACCTTTTAAGAACTTGCCTATAAGCACGTGGTGGATTATGAAGACCAGATGGGTTGTTACTATCTTGCTGGCTACCACAGATAATCCATGCAGCAAGTGGCAACCAAAGGCAAGATCAAGTCTAAGCACCACGCTTACACCTTCTCTCACTACTCTAGATGTTATAACACATATCAACTAGAGCACCTCTTACGAGACATTGATTGCATACAGCCGTGGGTTCAGGAATGAACCAAAGTTTGAACCACAGACTAAGAATATATCACCTATATGCTAAACTTATACCACTACAACTATAATCTAGATAACTAGAGCAAATTTGTACTAAATATATCACTACAACTATAGTCTAGATACTAGAGCAAAGTTGCACTAAGTAAATACTGAAATAAGTAGATACTAGAGTAAAGTAAAGAAAGAAATATATTATAAAGTAAAGATCTAAATACAAAAGAAAGGATAACTAGAACTATACCAGACTCCTGAAGACCAGCTCCAGAACCCCGAGCGTAGCTCGACTCAACTATAACTCCCACACTAGACTAACCTACTACACTCCACTTGGAGCTTTGCCTCACTTTGCAACTCACAACACAACACTCAACACACTCTAGAATGAGAGGGGGTGGGGGGTATTTATAGCCCCAAGGTGGAGTAGGGGCTACTCTAGTTCCATGTCAGCGATCCGCGTGACCTCCATCGCCTTCCGTTGGATCAAACCGACCTTGAATGGACGAATGACAATTGATCACATGTTTCTTATGCTTCCAGGATGACATGGAAGGTCGGTGGATGGATTTGGGCCAAGGGGGGTAGGTCGACGGACCCCTTATTGGGACTTGGCCCACTCCAACCCTTCTAGAAGGTGTCCCCGCATGTCATAGAAGAGATTGGAAGGGTGCATGAAGAAAAGGTGGGGTCGGCAGACCAAGGGTGGGGTCGGCCGACCCTACACCCTAGCCTGTGGGCCTTCTCCTCTGTCCTGGAAGTTGGCCCCACTAGTCAGTGACTCCATCTTGTGGGTGCAACTTGTTGTTTCATCCAGATTTTTACCACCTTGATCCATGTGATGTGTTGATGGACCAATGAGATTGTTTCTTTGGTTGTTGCATGGATTGGTGATGTGGTGGATGACATGGCCTAACTTGGCTTGATGTGGCTTGACATGGCATGATGTGGCATGACACATAGACTCCATGTGGCAGGTTTGGTTAACCTTGCTCTTTATGTGTCAAAATGTGTCATAAATGCCTTGTTTGCAAAGTCCTACAGAAAAATACTCCAAGTACAAGTGGAACTAGTTATTGGGCAAAATATGTTTATGAAATGTCATTCTTCCTTCCAAACCGAGGATGTTGATGGTGTTTTGAGGGTATAAAATGGGGGTGTTTTCACCGTCAACACATTGGAACCAAAAAATTGCAGCGCTGCCATCTCAAGATGTTGTCCCGCTGCGACTAACACATCACGTAACTCATCATGCTGCTACAACATTGCCCATTGTCAGAACCAGTGAGTTCCCCTGAAGAGTACCTGCATGAAAGATTTAGGTCTACATTTGTCAAAAACAACCCTGTTTCTTGTTATCTAAATTGCCCAACAAAATGCCGATGCTGCAGTCAATAACAATGAGTTTAATTTTTGGTTGTTCCTCTTTGACCAAACATTAAAAAGATCATCAATACTCTATGGGGGTGTTAAACCAAACAAGAAATACACCGATTGCCACAAGAACTTGGCATAAATACAATCTAGGAATAGGTGTTGTATAGTCTCTTGGCGTGACAAAACAACAATTCTTGTCTCCTGCCAATTACACTTAACTAAGTTATCCTTAGTTAGGATTACTCCCTTCTTGAGGTACCACCAAAAATATTTTTATTTTTGAAGGAACCTTAATTTTCCAAATATCCTGTGACACCCTCACCCCATTGTTAATTAATGCAGCATACATGGTTCTGACTTAAAAAATTACTAATGAATGTAATTTCCACACAAAAACATCCTTGTCATCATGTAAATTAATATGATGTAAGGGAAGCAACTATTCTAGTGCCAATCCCTTAGGTTTGAGCGAAAATTTCGAAATAAATATTCAGCGGGGCTGAGCCAAGGACTTAGGCCACAGAATCTTGTTTTCTTCTAACAATATTGAATAACGATGGGTATTTTTTTTCTTTTAGGGGTTTATTTCCCAACCAAGTTTCATGCCGAATCTGGTTTGTGACCCGTCATTCACTTTGAAGGAACCGAACCCCATAAACGTGTCTTTCACATTCATGAAGCTTTTCCAAAAATGAGAATCGGTTGGTTTTTTAACACAGATTTTCTTTAATATATTTATTTCTCAAAATTTCCCGCCACATACCATCTTCATTTAACAATTTAAAGAGCCATTTACTTAGCATGGATTTGTTCTCGTATGTCTAGGTTTTGTATTCCTAACCCTCCTTGGTATTTTGGTTGCACAACGCTTCCCATTTGGCTAGTCTATATTTTCTCTTATGCTGGTCATTTTGCCAATAAAATCTTGATCTAAAACAATCAATTTTTTGTAAAACTCCTCTAGGGATCTCAAAAATGACATCATAAACATCGGTAGACTAAAAAGCACCGAGTTTATCAACACAAGATGACCCCCAACTGAGAGTAATTTACTTTTCCATCCACTTAGCCTCCTTTCAATTCTTTTTTCGATATCCTGTTAGTCCTTGTTTTTTAGTTTTCTAGTATGCATTGGTAATCCAAGGTAGCGGAATGGGTACTTCCCTACTTTACAACCAAACAGGTGTGAATAATATTCTTCATACTCTTTTGCTTTCCCAAAATAGAAGATTTCACTTTTATGGAAGTTTATTTTGAGTCCAGATAGTTGTTCAAACATACTTAGAATTAATTTCATATGTACCGCTTTCTCAACATCATGACTCATAAATATAACCGTATCATCTCGCATATTGAAGAATAGATAAACCATCCCGTATGAGGTGAGGAATAACCCCTTCAACATGCCCCTCGCTTCCTTTGCCCTAGCAATGAGTATAGCTAGCATGTCTACCACTATATTAAATAGTATTGGCGACATCGGGTCACCCTGCCTTAATCCTTTCCTTGTTTGGAAGTACGAGCCTAATTGATCATTCACTTTAATATTAACATTGCCTCCTTGCATAAACTTTTCCACCCACTCACACCAAGTTTGTGAGAACCCTTTCATCCTTAGTGTTTGTTGTAAAAACTCCATTTTACCTTATCATAAGCCTTTTCAAAATCAATTTTAAAAATAATTCCATCTTGTTTCTTCGAAAGTGGAGTTCATGTAATGTTTCATGCAGTATTACCGCACCTTCCATGATGTTTCTACCGGGATAAAAGTTTTTTGTGTTGGTCTAATAATCTTATGAGCTACGGAGGATAATCCATTCGTTGCTACCTTAGTAAAGAATTTAAAGGAGACATTCAACGAACATATTGGCCTGTATTGTTGAATGACCTCAGCATGTGACTGTTTTGGTAGCAAGATTATCGATCCAAAATTGAGACTATTTAGAGGCAAAGAACCCTGATGGAAGTCCGTAAATAGGGCCATGAGGTCATCCTTAACTAAAGACAAGAAGACCTCGATAAAACTCTAGAGGGAAATCATCCGGACCTGGGGCCTTATTATGTTTCATTTGAAAATTGCATTTCTTACTTCATCTTCTCAGAAATTCTGCAACTAAATACTCATTTTCTAGAACTGAAACCTGGGGAATATCGTTGGTCCATGATTCATCCATAGAAATGGATGTATTATCCGGGGGACCAAACAATGCTTTATAATAATTGGTAATATGCTTCTTAAGTTGAGCATCACCACTTATTATATCATTCCCATCCTCCAACTGGAAAATACGAGTTTTCCTATGCCGACCATTTGCCAGTAGATGATAGTATTTTGTATTTGCATCTCCCTCTAATAGATGTTTGACCTTAGACCTTTGGTACCATTTTAGTTCTTCTTCACGTACAACCAACTTTTCATTTAAAACATGTTTTAGGTTAAGTTCCACTTCACTGAGCATTGCACACTCTGCTTTCTTGTCTAATTCATCAAGTTTATTTAAAATTGTCACCTTTTCTTTTTTATAGGAACCACTAACATTTTTTGCCCATCCTCTGAGATATTGGCGCAATTTTCTAATTTTAGCCTGCCATCTCCCTAATGGAGTGCCTACAGTATGTACACTCTCCCAAACATCCCTTGCTATGTCACAAAATCCATCTCTAATCAACCATCTCAATTCGAATTTAAATTGAGATTGATAAGATGAGGATGAATCATTAGTGGAACATAAAAGTCGGGTGTGGCCAGAAATCTCTCTCGATAGGGCATTAACAATTGTATTGGGGAACTTAGATTCAATGACGCATGGCGTGGAACCCCGGTTGCTTTTGTGCCCAGGTGTCTGTTTACGAACGTTAGGCTCATTGTAGTCATCACTAGGAACATTTTGATCTGTTCTATTGTTATCTTTATTTGGCACCACACAAGGTTTTGGACTATGTGGGTTCTATGTGCCATTTTCTTTTAAGATTGATATAATTTGAGGATCACAGGAACTGAAGACACAGTAACTCGTAGATATCCTCGATCCGGTGGACAAAAAGGATCCCCCAACTGCAACTGATAGGCTTTGCCTTTTCCTTCCTTTAATCATGACGAAGGCAGCAGGCACTACTGGTCGCCCTCGGCAAAGAAATGCACTTGTCTGGCGCTCAGCAAAGAGGGACACTCGGTAAAGATGCCTCTTTGTCGAGTGCCAGACACTCAAATATTGGCACTCGGCAAACCGCTGCAGCAGGTAACGTCCATCCACGCTGTTGTCTTTACCGAATGTCAGCGGTATGGGACTCGACAAATAGGGCCTCTTTGTTGAGTGCCCTACAGCTAGCGCTTCGGCAAAGGTCAATTTTTTTAAAAAAGAAATTCTCCACTGCTTTTCACTAAGCGGACCAGGAAAAAAACTAAACCTTTGCCGAGTGCCAGGAACACAACACTTGGCAAAGTTAAGCCTTAGCGGAGGGCTTGCCAGCTGGCACTCGGCAAAGAGCGTGTTTGCCGAGTGCCAGATCGGAAGGCACTCAACAAAGAATTTTTTTTAAAAAAATAAAGGCTTTGTCGAGTGCCACGTCTAGAGTGCACTCAGCAATGAATTTTTTTAAAAAAAAAACAATTAAACTTTGCCGAGTGCCGGGTCGGGCAGCACTCGGCAAAGTTTTTCAAAAAAAAAACACTTTGCGGAGTGCCGAACAGGCGACACTCGACACGTTACCGTTAATGATGCCTACGCCGTGACAACACCTTGTCTTTGCAAAGGCTTTGCTGAGTGCCCGACAAAAGGCACTCGGCAAAGAGCCCTTTGTCTTTAAAACTTTTGCCGAGTGCCTGCGGCACTCGGCAAAGACCGTGTTTCTAGTAGTGAGGTTTTGCCAGCGCTCCGATCGGCTTCCTCGGACTAGGTGAAAACTTTGAGTCGGACTGGATGTTTTGGTTCCTCTATTTTCTTGGTGAAAGGAAGACTTTCCTCTAGAACCGTAGAGCTCAATCCTTTGATCCAAACGTTGTATGACGTCAGCAAGGCAAAGGAATTGTCTTCTCGTAAATTTGGTTCACCTATCCTCCATTCCACACAAATCCTTTAGATAATAATTTAGACAATTTATTTGTAGCCTGTAAGGGCTTGTACAATAGGTCTTTTCACCCCGTCTCTAAGTTGTTATTTTTTCACAAAACCCCCATCAATTCTTAGAGACGACAACCTCGTCTCTTCGTGAAAGGACGACCTGGGCTCGTGCTCCAATGCTTAAAGACGACTTCGTCTTGCGTTATACAGGAGCTGTCTACTCAAAACGTCTTCTCCACTAATCCATTGTGTGCGTGCATTAAATAGTTTAGAGACAGTGTCTCGTCTGTGGGTTGTATGACTTGTCTTTATACATGCCTGTCCGATAGATTCGAGACATGTAGAGACGAATCTCGTCTGTGGATTGTATATGCCAGCTAAAGTGATAAATTTAGTGCTAAACTTTAGACCCCAGACCCATGGCCACGCATGCCCGCACAAAACCAACCATCAATGGAAAGCCGCTTCTACCTCTACCTCTGTGCCCACAATGCCACCAGCTACCACGTCGACACCGGGCATGCATGAGGACCCACACCTCATCTTCTCATATGTGCACGAACTCCATGACTTATCCATATGCTTGGTAGATCTGTAAAGCTACATATTCAAATTATAAATCTAGCGGCAGTATTTTCATTGAATTAGTACCAATATCTTAGTGGTTAATTATTAGAGGTCAATCTGTTAGCTATGGAGCACCCAATCAAAAGCACAAAGAACCCCAGAGTATTAGCACGGGCAGTGTTTTCTGGTAGAAAATGTCCATAGTACCAAGAGCATGTATCTCAAACAATCAGCAATAAACATCCATGCCACACATATATAAACCTGAGAGGCTAAGACAGGACTTAAATTATCTTTGAAAACGTACATATGAACCAAAACTTCAATTAAAATCCAGCGTAATGATAATGGAAAACAATCACTTCTCCTTGACACCAAAAGAGACCCAAACATTGCTGAATCCTGAACAAGAGAAAAATGGAAAACATAAATCATAAGAGTAATGATAATATACAATTTAATAATTGAAACATGGACCATGGTGAACATTTCCTCATCCACAATTTTTCTACGAGGATGAAAGCGGTTTCATAAATTAGAACAATCCTTAAATATAAGCAAATAAACTGGCTAGACTAGATTCATTAATATGGTGTTTGGTTCCAGGAATGATAATAGTCCATCATTCTCACTCCTATTTGTTTGTGGAATAGAATGAGTTGATAAATCAACACCTTATTTCCAAGCTTATTATTGAGTTGCATGCACCAACCAGTTCAACCCCAAAGTTTAAGCTGATGGGGAGAGGTGGGCAATTCACTTATATTCCAACACTCTCCCTCACGTCGAGGCTCGGCGAGAGATCTCAGCGACGGGCGAGCCTCATACGTGAAAGAGGAGCGAGCAGCAATTATTCCACAAATCCTAAGCTTACATAAGTTATAACACCTATCTTGCACGTTACAAGATGAGGGCTATACAATCCTAAGCATGCAATCCATAATAAATATCTAACTCTACCGGACATATTAAAACAAACAATAAACAATGTAATAGATAATATAATATAGATAAAGAACAATATCATAGATGAACTTGAGTAAATGAATATATCAAAAGATATAACAATGTACCTATGAAACACCTTGTCGAGAATCTGAAGTTCAAGTCTTCCTAGACTTGGATCTCCTTCTAATCTACTACTATGTAGCTAATCTCTCTAGAACTAGAACTAATCTGAAGAACTAGGGTTTATGGCTCTGGACTTGATCTCTGGAATTCAGAATGAATGTCTGAACTGAATTAGCAATACTGAATTAGGGTTTCAGGGGTGAGGTCTGCCCTTTCTTTTATAGCCCCATAGGATGAATTTCAGCCCTTGGATCAAACCGACTTGATTGGACGGTGTAGATCTACTCCATAGGTCGGTTGTAGGAAGGTTCCGAAGCGGGACACGTGGATCCTCCACGAGGGGTGCCGCTGCCCCCATTGTAGGTGTCGCCCGGCCCCACATCCCAAAGATGTGGGCCTTGGCCTTCGCGAGCTGTCTTCTTTTGTCCTTTAAACCCTTGGAATTTATACTAATCGCCCCGATTTGGTCCTTTTCTTCTATTTCTCATTTTCTTCTCTTTTCTCTCTGATATTCTGGTGTTTTCCAGAGTTCACCTGCAAAACTTAATGTATACAAAACTTATGAAAATTATTAGTATAAACCCTATCTTCTATTATTCTTGTTCACAAATGATCTATCATTTTATGCTAGAAAATTGACAATAACTACCGTCAACAAGCTCCCCCAAGCTTACCTTTTGCTAGTCTCTTAGCAAAACACATATTACTATAACACAAACTTGGATCGAGTTGCTACGATACTTTCATTCTTAGAGTACACATGCATTTAAAAAGAAACTCTACTCCAGATCAAATAAAAATTATTCGACTTCAAACTCACCCTTATTACCAAACTATGGTGCGTTTACTCTCACTTGGGTCTTGAGCAATTGAAAGACAGAACAATCAAGTCAAGCACTATGTCTCAAGTCTTCAATCACTAATATTTCAGAGTTTTCATAAATTTTGCAATAAAACTCGAGCTCTGTATTGAATGGCACTCTCAATCTCTCAATATGTGGTATTTATGGATCCTCACTAGGCATTAATAGTGGTATGCCTTCTCTCTTTAATATGTGGAATGTATGGAACAAAGCTGAGTATATGAAGCCTTCTCTCATCTCTCTCTTACTCACTCTCTATCCTAAGTATGGCTTATGTGGAGCTCATAGGAGTGGCACTCTTAAATAATATTACATATCTGCAAAGGATATATTGCAGTTCAAACAATGGATCCATAGAGAGTTCAGCCAGTCAAAACAAGAATAGCATGTGTATAGAAGAATATTTTGGATAGGTATATATTTGGTGGCTAAAACTAATTCTACTTTTACTCCTTTGAAGATATAAACAAATCTCTCTTTTGCAACTTGGAAACTTGAGAGAACTTTGGGCTGCATGCTTTTCTTTCTTTCTTTCTTTTTCTTTTTCTTTTTTCTTTTTTTTTTTTTAGAGAGGCGGGCATCTAAGTACCCATTGTTTTATGTGGACACTTGTCCTTTTTACTCTCTTCTCTCTTTTTTTTTAGCAGCAACCCAACTCTCTTTCCATTGATAAACTTTTGAGAGATAACAACAAAGATATTTGGAGTAAATAAACATTGGCTTCCTATAGTTTGATGAAGTGTTTATTCGCAAAGTGTAGGAATGAAACATATAAAAGATGGAAAAAGAATAGTGTTATAATCATCCCATTGTAGGAACAATGCATATAAGTATATAGTGGAAAGTGGAAGGTGGGTGGAGAAAAACATGCCTTTTTCATGACTAAACTCTCACAGGCAATAACAAAGCTTGAACTACTCAATCCAAAGCAAACAACATATGTGATTGGATTGTTTTCCTAATCTAAATATCATAAATATGGCTTTGGTAGGAATTTAACACTCTGCCAAACAAAAGCTCATCATGAAAGATTTTAACTTTTCAAAAATAAATCTCCAGATATAGTTTCACAAAGGACAAGATAAACAATGGCTTCGGACCCTCTCATATCACATCCCCCAATTACCTAGACTTAGATCAAGTGTATGCTACCCACAAGTTAGGTATAGAGCAAATTTGAAAGTAGGACAAATATATCCAAAACACCGAGGAATTTCAAGTTAAAAACATGATACTAAAAAGAATTAGAGTAGAGCAACTATTCATCATTTCCAAGGCAAACTTTTTATTCTAGCAAACACTTATTAACCACACCTTAAAAACAAACAAACATATATATATATATATATCTAAGACAAACTCTTTATTTGATTTAAAACTTTATGCATCTTTGTATGGTCTTTAAAGCAAGCAATAAATAAACTAAGTAGAGGGATACTTATCTCGATAACAGGGGTGCTCTCCCCAAGCTAGATTTTTGGGTAGGTGCTTTGGGTGAGGTAGACGAATGGAGGCGATGTCGTCCTTTCTTGATGAAGTATTGATGATGTTGAATTGATGCTTTGTCGAGTGGTCAATCGTCTCCTTTCGTCGTGGCTCATTTATGCTTTAAATCTGTGAAACACAAATAGACACCAAAGCTTATGAAACTTAATTAAACATTAGCAGTTGGATATTTTAAGCTTTAATTATCTTGAGTTCCTTAAAAGAGAAAAATTAAAGATTTAAGCTTGAACAAGGATTTAAGCATAAACTAATATTTTTTGGTATTTTCTTTAACTAGCATGCATGCAAGAAAATAAGAACAAATGCAAACTTTTATTTTTAAGCCGCCACGAAAAAAAAGTCCTATGGGTGTTTATGCCACGAAATAATCACATGGGGCTTTTAGAAAACATGCATGAAATGAATGCAATAAAAGTAAACATGCTAAAGGAAAATTATTCATGCAAGGAAAATAAATATGCAAGACTTAAAGTAAAAGATACCTGTGCACTTACCTCGGGTACATAGGAGTTTAATCCTCCCATGGTATGTCCGTTGGTATGTATGGTTGCACTGAGGTTTCTGTAAATGTTACCTCGGAAGTAGAAGGAGAGGATGTCTCTGGTTCTGGAGGTGGCCTTTCTTTCTTCTTCCACACCTTCTTGGTTGGTGACTTAGGTGTAGGGGGAGTTACCTCTTCCTGTACCTTCTCCTTCATTGTCTCCTCCTTCACTTCTTCTCCTGTCCAATCTCCCCATTCCCTGTCGTTCTTTGCTGCCTCTGCCGCATAAGCTTTCCAGTCTTCTTGCGATATCGGGACGTACCCATTGCGACGAGCGTTGCGTCTCCTTCTGTTGCGAGACTTCTTGGGCTGTTCATAGTTAGTATAATTCTCGAAGTAACAGCGTACCTTTTCTGTAGGGAATTGGAAGTGGATTTCTCCAGTCATCGTGTAGATGATGGCGCGTGTAGTGTTCAGGAACGGTCTTCCCAACACTATGGGTGCGTTGATGTCTTCGTCCTCCATGGCTAGGACGATGAAGTCTGTGTTCACATAGTGGTCACGAACTTTGACTGGTACGTCTTTGGCTATACCTTCTGGTCTCCTATAGGTCGGCATCCGCAACTACATATATGTTTCGTACAGGGGTTGTTTACCATATATAAACTCATAGATTACCTTAGGCATAATGTTGACTCCTGATCCTGTATCACAGATGGTATTCGTGAAGGTTAGCTGATTGATTGAAATATCGATCTCTGGGTTACCCGGATCGTCCAACTTTGGCAGATATGGTAAAGTGGCAGCGTAGTTCCATTCTGAGTGGACTGCATTGATCATGTTCACATGGCCTGGCTGCTTCTTCTTGTTCTTCCTTCTTCTATATTCAAAGTTATTCTTCTTGACAAGTTCTTCAGTCTCATAACCATATTGAGGATGAGCAGGGGATTCATGTGTCTTGTTCTTGAAATGGAAGGTCTCCCTTCTTCCCTTGATGAAACAGATCTTGGCTTGCGCAGCGTAGATGATAGCCTTGACCGTAGTCAAGAATGGTCGTCCCAATATGATGGTTGACCTCTCATCTCCTCTAGTCTCAAGGACAACAAAGTCTGCTGACACATACGAGTTTCCAACTCGTAGGCAGATGTCATCAAGAATTCCCTTGGGGTAGATTATCGACTGATCTGCAAGCTGCAAGCACATGGTTGTGTATAACAAAGGAGCACCATGGATCTTATCGTAAATTACCTTGGGCATTATGTTAATGCTAGATCCGTGGTCACAGAGTACGTTGTCGAAGGTGTGTGGCCCAATCTGAATAGTGATGGCCGGTCTACCTGAATCTCCTTTCTTGGGTGTCATGGAGTCATCTTTCCATCCTTGTCCTCAAGCATCACTAAAGTAGCGACCTGCATTAAAAATATCGACAAGATTTGCAGACTCTAACTCTTCTGGTTGGCCTGGGATCTTATGTGTCTCTAGTGGGGGAACAGCAGCAGCCAACTGAGCAAGTTGTGACTCTAGCATCTTATTAAAACTGTGCTGGTTCTTCATGGCAGTGGAGAAGGTGTCTAGCCTGGTACTGATGGTGTCTAAGGTTTTATCATTGGCTATAACCTTCTTATTGATCTGCTCAATAAGTCTAGACTGACCAGCAAGGATCTCTCTCAAAGGAGGCTGATTGAAGTTATTACCTTGGTTGTTTCCTGAGTAGTTGGGCCTCTGTTGCTGATTCCACCCTTTGCGTTGTTGAGGATGATAGTTGTTGTTGTTGTTGATGTAGTTCACATCCTCAATAATTTCTCGACAGTTCTTCCCTGAATGTCCATAGCTTCCACATTCTTCACAAGTCTTGAGAGCGTCATTGATGTGCATGACCTCTCTCTTCTCATGGTCTTGGTTCTCCAGCTTCTTCATCAGCAAGTTAAGTTTTGCTGATATCATGTCCACCTCTTTCAGCTGATGGACTCCTCCTCTCTTGCGAGTGGTAGTGCGCTCTTCATTCCAACTCTGGTTGGATGCCATCTTCTCAACGAGTGTAGTAGCATTGGCAAGAGTAAGGGCTAAGAATGCTCCTCTAGCTGCAGCGTCCATTGTCTCACGGGTGCTAGTGGTGAGCCCGTGATAGAAGGTCTGCATCAAAAGCCAGTCCTCCATCCCATGATGAGGATATTCTACAATCAGGTCTTGAAAGCATTCCCAAGCTTCGGGGAACGACTCAATCGTCTTTGTTGTTGAAAGCTTGAAATCTTCCCACGCAAGGCATTCGCCTTGCCGGGTAGGAAAGAACTTGGCGAGGAATTCGGTTGAACAAATGGTCCCAAGTAGTGTGTTTCTCCTTGTTGGCGTAGAACCATTGTTTAGCCTTTCCATGCGGCGAGAACGGGAAAAGGCGAAGCAGAGTGGCATCACGTGTCACTCCCTTGATGGTGAAGGTGCTTTGCCGGTTTCTAGAAAATGTTGCAAATGGGCACTTGCATCTTCATGTGCCTTCCCACAAAAGCGACTAGCTTGCACCATAGTGATGAGTGCAGGCTTGAGCTCAAAACCATTCTCTCCAACATCAACTGTAGGTCCAGTGCGGATGTTGCTAGTGGTCGGAGCAGAGAACTCGCGCAGACTCTTGTTAGCCATAGCCTAAAAGTCAGATGCTAAGCTTCTCTTAGAGTGTTGATCTTCGGAACTTTCTTTTTGTGATTTTCTGAGCTTTTCTCTTTGCTTTTTCAATAACTTTTCTAGATTACGAGAAAATTGTCCGGCAGATTAGCACTTTGCATACATTAACCTGAAATAGAATGATCAAAAATAAACAAAACAAAAGGGTGAAGCTGTTGTGAGTAGAGGATTATTGGTTGAACTAATTCCATGCGTATGAGGGTATACTAGTGATACCTAAGTTTAGAAACCTTCCCCGGCAACGGCGCCAAAAATGCTTGTTGACACTACTTAACGACATCACTAATATAGCAATGGCGCCAAAAATGCTCACCACTATAAAAGCAATGATCCCCAAGCAAAGTGCTGGTATTATAAGAATTACTAAGCCACTATTAACTAGTCAAAGGAAACCCATACTTCTAGTAAGATAGGTTGTCGGTCTATCATTGCAACTAGAGAGTATGTCATGGCATAAAATAACACGACTAGGCGGGAAATAAGATAAGATAAAGAATATAGAACAAGTCTCTGTAGCGGACGTAATAATAAATACCATTGTAGCATTTTAAAGAGTAAGAGTATCGAATCGACGGGGAAGGCAAAAATAACTCTATATCGTCAACACTAATGATGTCCTTATGTATGGAATGTCTACAACCAATAATGAATAATGCTCTCTACTCAACAAATGTGGGTTAATGTCACATAAAATAATAAAGATAATGATAAAGATATATATGATAAATGCTCATAAAGATAAATGATAAATACAGGGGATCAAGCCATCATGAAATAATAAGGTTCAATGTATTATTCTAATCTAATTAAGGACTAACATGGGTAATATAAGGAAAACTTACTATGAGTAACTATCATCACATGCTATTGCTAAACTCTAATTAGTGCAAACATCTAGCTATCATCGTTAGTAACTACTACTTCATATCATAACTCAAGAGCCATCAACTAGGAAGGATTCAATAATGAGATCTTCACCTTCTTTGCGACACCACGACCTACCGGATTCACTATATATACGGGGAGGATTACGAAGGACTCAATAGGGTCAGAACCCCTACGATCTACCCCACGACCCGGCATATAGAGGGCATTTGCATATAACATATATAAGCACCACACTTACATAAGTTATAACACCTATCTTGTAAGTTACAAGATGATGGCTATACAATCCTAAGCATGCAATCCATAATAAATATCTAACTCTACTAGACATATTAAAGCAAACAATAAACAATACAATAGATAATATAATAAATATAAAGAACAATATCATAGATGAACTTGAGTAAATGAATATATCAAAAGATATAACAATGTACCTATGAAACACCTTGACAGAATCGAAGTTCAAGTCTTCCTAGACTTGGATCTCCTTCTAATCTACTACTATGTAGCTAATCTCTAGAACTAGAACTAATATGAAAAACTAGGGTTTATGGCTCTAGACTTGATCTCTGGAAGTCGACCGAATGTGCGAACTGAATTAGCAATACTGAATTAGGGTTTCAGGGGTGAGGTCTGCCCTTTCTTTTATAGCCCCATAGGATGAATCTCAGCTCTTGGATTAAACCGACTTGATTGGACGGTGTAGATCTACTTCATAGGCCAGTTGTAGGAAGGTTCCGAAGCGAGACACGTGGATCCTCCACGGTGCCGCCGCGGCCCCATTGTAGGTGCCGCTGGCCCCTCAACCCAAAGATGTGGGCCCCAACCTTCGCGAGTTGTCTTCTTTTTGTCCTTTAGATCCTTGGAATTTATACTAATCGCCCCGATTTGGTCCTTTTCTTCTTTGCTCATTTTCTTCTCTTTTCTCTCGATATTACACGGTGTTTTCCGAGTTCACCCGCAAAACTTAATGTATACAAAACTTATGGAAATTATTAGTATAAACCCCGCCTTCTATTATTCTTGTTCACAAATGATCTATCATTTTATGCTAGAAAGTTTACAATAACTACCGTCAACACCTGTAACTCCCCCACGCGGCACCATACCTAGGAAACCCTAGCGCAGCACGCTGAGCGAGGAGGCCACGCCACGGGCAACGAGCGCTGGTCCACCGAGTCCCCGAGCGCCTAGCCCCCCCGCGTCCGGGCGGGCTTGGACCGGGCGGGCGCGGCTTGGCCGGGCGACATGGTTCCAGCTTGCCGGCCGGGCGGCGCGGTCGCGCGCGCGCCGGGCGAGCAGGTAGGCGGCGCCATGGAGCCGGAGGTCGACGGGTCCAGAGCCAAGAAGCCCGTGCATGTGGTTTCGTGGAGAGCGTCGTCGATTCCCTTGTTGGCAGAAGTTGCAGAATCTTCCATGACTAGCTTCATGAAAGTTGCAGAAGTTAAGTTGCAGGTTGGAAGGAAACTAGCGGGCAAGCATGCCATGAGCTGGCCTTTTACATTGTCTTTTGCATTGAGTCGTGGCTTGCCTAGCATGTTCTTTGACTAATCCTGTGACTGCACTTGCAAGCTACTAAACCACACATTTATATTTTTATTCTATATGTAAATCCCCGTGTGTGGTGTCACTGGCGTGCCTCCATTTTCTTCGGATGTCTAGTTATCTTTCATATCTCAACATTTTGGATAAAAATGTGAGGAAAGTTCTATAGACGGATATGTTTAAGCATTAATTAGATTAAATATTGTTATACCTAATTAACCTTTTTTAGGATAAAATGACAATACCGATATACCTATAGGTGTATGCAGGGAATTTAAGGCTTAGACTTTGGTTGGACTTGTATGTTAGACGATGGTTGGTGCTGTATGGATACATTTGCTACACTTTCTTTTGATATGGTATTATCTATCTATATTTGCATGTTGTGTGGAATTATATGTAATAAATTGTCCAATGTTGCTGCCAATTTTTTTTGGAAACAGGGGTAAAATCACAAATGTACTCAAGAAAAGTAGGGGTATTTTCGCAAGGGCAAAGTTGTCCTAAAAAGGCCAACTTAACACCGTTACAAGGTGATAATAGAGTAAGGGTAAACTGAGCGTTCGTTTTTACAAAGCGAGGGTAAAATCGCAACATGGCGAAAAGCAATGGTAAACTCACAATTGACGTTCTCAGTAAGGGTAGAAATGCTATAGCCTCTTAATATAAAGTTAACTGAAAAATCAGAAGCAAATCGGACATTAATATTGTCAACTCTTAGCATGTAATACAATAATAAGTGGTGCTACTAGACTACTACTACACACCATCAAGTAGTTGAGATCTCTAATCTCTTAGTTCTGTACTGCTGCTAGTGCATTCTCCTCCTCCTGGTTTCCAAGTTATCTCTCATCTCCTTTCTAATTGTAGTAGTAGTAGTCATTGTGCATACTTTTGTATCTCCAAAGCCACCAGCCAAATGTTGCTTCAACCGTTTTATCCCTCCAAAAAATGAGTCACCACATAGGGTGCATTGCACCACATCTTTGTTACAAAGGATTGGCCAGTAGGCATGTGAAACCAGAGCAGCAGGGGTAAGAACAGAGCAGCAGCCAGCAGGGATAAAAACAGAGTAGGCAAGCTTCAAACTTCAAGAGAGGAGAGAGGAGAAGAAGAGGGTGAGAAGTGACATACAACAAGCAAGCGCAAGCTAGGCGACCCCTAACGCCCAGCCCTTTCCCTCACCTAGACGCATAGTCGTCGCTTTTAAAACATTGACAATTAGTACTAGTATGAGAAATGGATTCATTATTCGAACAAATCTGCAGAATGGACTTATGAGGAATGCAGTGATACAAAACACCCTATAAAGTTTGTAAGTTGCAGAGACAAAACAGGAGGAAAGCATTATTCAATGAATGAAGGTATATTATTGTAGGGATTGGGGAGGAAAAACATCGATGATATGTATATGATGATATTATTTTTATTTAAGGTAGTAGGGGAGTTTTTTTTTTTTCTCTTTTCTCTCTAAATAAGGATCTTCTACATCAGATTCAAATTGTAAGTTGATGAGAATGTCCTCATTTTGCTTTCGCAGACACATATGCACATATTACGTACATACTGAAGCATGAAGAATCCCAACAAACAAGTTTACCTGAAGCTCAAAAAATAACAACATTCTAGAATATTGCTTCAAGTATCCAACTTAACCTAGATATATAGAGGTTGTATCCCAACATATTTAGACAAAAGTACAATATAAGTACTAAAACATGGTCCACTGTTTACTCTCTATTCTCTAACAAAGTCTGCTTATTCCATAGATTGAATAAGCTCAGAATATGATTAAAAACTGAATAACCCTACACCAAGGACAAACATTCAAAATAATTACAACCAATATCCAAAAAAGAAAAAGAAAAAAGCAATGGAATGGCAAGTCTGGATCTTCGTACCTCTACTTTGTGCTGAAATCACTGCATTTTAACATAACACCTGAAAATAAGGGATGGGGGAGGGCAGTAAAGACTTAGAGTATCTTTTTGGGACTAAATGAGGAATTGTTACTTGGTAAAATATCTTACAATACAAAAACCAAGTAAACTTAGATGACAAATGAGCAAATATGCAACTTCATTTGTGTAAAAAGTTTGATAATCAAATAAGATGCTAAATACCAGTTCACTTTTTTACAAACCATAAACCATTCAGGAATAAGTATTTGAAGAAATGCAGTTTGGAATAAATGAAGTCATTATATATAAATATAGATGATATACTAATATTTGAATTTAACAGAAATGCATAACTAAAAGCATAGCTTCACTAGAGAATAAACAAATAGCATTGTACTAAAATGCATGGTTAGGATTGGACAAGGGTCAATTCAATGAAAGTAATGGACTTCATAGGTGGAAATTGTTTGGTTGCATAAGTAAAAATCAGAAACTAGAGAGGTATCCCAGAAATTTTGATAGGTTGAACAGAGTGTTGACACCAAATTTTGGTCGAAAAATCAGCCCGTAAATCGTGGTGAACAGAATCATCGGTTTGAGCAAAGTATGTTTTGCCGAGAGAGGAGAAGGAGGTGTCGACTAAAATGACATCATCAAGGACCAGCTAACCCGAGGAGAGCGGGATCGACTAGAAGAGTCGACACGCCCGGCAAAAGCAAGAAGGCGGATATTGTACGGATCTTGGGCCACGCCACCAATGAGATAGCATTGCGGACTCCAAAACGAAGGGGAAGATTGGAGACCAAGTTATCTTCGGTTAGAGTTTATTCTCTTTGTTATTCAGAGTCATATTCTATCAGGACTCATATAAAGCCTCGGGCTATAAATATGCAAGCCCCGCCATTGTAAAAATAACATTCAATCAATACAACAAAATCGGCTCCGCCACCTATCGAGTCTTTTAGTCGAATTCGCCGAAGTTCTTCAGAAGCTTCGTGGATCCGCTCCGGGCCGCCGTAAGTTCTCGACAACCTTTGTTATATCTTACCGAGTCGTCCGGCCGGACTTTGTAATCGATGGCGAGGTAGCTTTGCTAGGGCCGTGGCCTTCGTGCACCAGCCTTAGCATTGGGTTATCGGCTCTATTAGATCTAGCTAAGGCTAGTAGATTCATTAAGTTACCCGTGATGTTCATGCTCAGATTTGTTTATGTTTATCATATGAACACACTTCTTGCCCGACTAGATTGATATGAGCTTTGGCCTTAGATATATATTGACTATGATCATCTCAATGCTTGCTCTATTTACTTTTACCATTGATGGTCGTTTTCATGTGCTTATTGGCCAGAGCCTACCAATCTAGATCGTTACATGTTGTGGGTTTGGACATCTCTAGATGTGATTAGAGTGGGCGGTTAATAGATAACTGGCTGGATTACCTGATTTGTTTAGCCATGCAAAGCTTTAGTTGTATTTAGATATATTTGTTCACGCTTCATGGACCCCGATTCGGCTATTTTAGCCGACACGATTATGCTTTCACAAGTAATGCATGCATGTGGATCTATATAGCTTGGATGCGCCTCGAGGTTTATGAAAGCCAGGCATTCGCAATCTGTTGGATTAGATCTGAGAATTCCCAATGTCTAGGTATCGAACAACACATGTGTGCATTCCATCTTTTATGTTCAAGTAAGATTGTTCGGATATTCCTCATATATGTTCATATTTATGGAATGATCTTGCTCTTTTATGTTATGACAAGCTGTGATAGCCGATTAAACGCACACATTTAATCGGTTGTAGTAAAAGGACCCGTCAACACTTCCATGCTCTATGATTTGTCCCACAGCTAATACGAATCGGCTATTTTGATGCTCATGCTTCACATATCTAGATAGATTTAGCCGTTTCATGAGTTTTATCAGTCAACGCATGACTTTGACTCTCTAAGTCGCCTTTTTCGAACTGTCCGCAACACCCGGCATGTTCCACTCGTAATTACTTATAAGCTTTCTTCTCCTTGTCAATTACAGGTCAAATTGACGCACGTCCGGTTCGTTCAGGCTCAAGTCTTCCAGCCTGCCAAGTGTGTTGGTGTGAGCGTACCACTTTTTAACGTCAACACAGAGCAAACAATTAGTGCAGATTCACCATAAGCTTGAAAATTGAAACTTAAAACTAATAACGTAGTTAATTAACAATGCAAATAATATTTATTCTAAAAGAACTAAGTTTTTTGTGTGATTAAGTAAAAAGAGATGTTAAATACTTATGGAGAATATTTCATTCTGCTAAAATATGCAAATAGATTTCAAATATAAACAAAATAAGTATCGTGTTTGAGAAAAACATAATAAGGATCATTAGAGAACTCACAGCCAGATCCTGCAATAGATTGTTGCATACTAATTTGCTCTAGTGGCACTCCAGAAGCACTTAAAATCTTCAAAATTTCAATAATTACTCCATCAACCACAACACATTCTATTTTGACCATCTTAAGTTGGCTAGATACAACTGATGGTTTAGGCAGTTTGCGACTTCCTTCTGTATTTATTTTGAATCTATGGACCTGATGATTGGACATAGTAAATAAGTCAACCATGAAAGATTATTTCAATACCACAGAGCTATACATATAAAAAAACTGATACCTTTGTAATCTGGAGTGTAAGCTTCTCAAGGATGGGTGAGTGGTTGAGAAACCAAATTACTGCATTAAGGCCAGCAGCTACAAACCAATCAGCGAGCACCAAAGTCTTTAACTTGTTAAATGATTTGGCAAACTTCAAATCTCTGCGAAAAACAGTCTACATATGCAAAGTTCAAAGTAGCCAGGTCAAAAAAGGAATAGCAAAATATAATCATGGTTTAAGAAACAATCATACCATATTGATTATGCCTATCTGATCTAGAATTCGAAGTTCTAACTAACGAGAAGATGGTAATGGTTAATGAAAAGGATTTAACCATATCTTTTGTGCAGGTATATAAATTTCTGAAAATAAACCCCATCTATTTGCTGTTGGTATTTCTTACGCACACGTAGATAAATCCGCAAGCACCACGGATACCGTTGTAGCTTTCACCGAAGTATTCAGGGTATCGTATTTTCCACAGGGAACGGAAGTGTACTACAGATGGAACAAGGTCGCCCAAGGTAAGAATAGAGATAATGTTTTTTTGGTAGGATGAGAGGGTTTTCTAAGCTCAGCCCAAGGTCACTAGATAACTAAAGTCTCGGCTTACTACACACTTGCTTACTTCGAGCAGCTGTTCCTTTCCGATTCTCGAAAAAGACCGGGAAACGGTAATCGGGTCGCAGCCAAAAGCTCTCACGAGAACACCAACCCGAACGTGGTGGAATACAAAGGCCTGGTCGAGCTGTCACCCCCGGGGCTACCACAACTATCCGTGGGGTTAGGGCGCAATCTCGTAACCGATAGTCTAGACACCACGCCTACACTAACGATTCTGAAAACTAGTCTCACGTGAAAACTAGAACCTTCTGGTCGAACGGAGATCCCGCAAGCAAGTAAGTGAGCACTAAACTTTAGTCAAATAGATTACTAGGGAATTGCAAAGAAGGCGGATATTACTCACGAAGGAGTCGGCCCGTAGAGGTACAAATTGAAGGAGAACCCGACAAGCCGGCCGCCTCCGCTCTTCCCTCCTCTCTCTTCCTCTTTTCTAAAGTATACAACTAGGTGGACAACACCTAGAGGGACACCACTATAAGGTATTGGATGTAGAAATGAGAAGCTCTTGTGTAGAATGTGTTTTTTACAATGGAGAGATGGCCTCTATTTATAGGAGAGGGGAGGTAGAGGCAATCCCTATACAAGGAAACTATTCCCCGCCGCCTCTAGTGGCATGCAACCGTCCCTCCTAGGTCGGCAACAATGTTTCCTTTCAAGTGGCGCCGAAAAACCGGAGCAAAACCGCCCCTAAGGCAATGAACCGGAGCTAAACCGCCGAACTCGCGGCCGACGCTATTTCGAAAGTAATCCGGCCCGGCCGGCTGAACCGCCGGGTCGATTGGTCCAACGCGCCGGACCGCAAACCGCTCCCGCCGGGCCATCCAGGCCGCCACGCGGGCTATGCAATGGCCGAGCCGCGCCCGCCGCCCACGCGCGCCGCTGGCGCTGGAAAAGTCGCGACGCCCCGCCCGGGCCCCGGGCGCCGACACGCGGCAAGGGGGTGTTGTCCCGCTTGAATTTTGAGCGCCACGCCGTTTTCGCCGCCGGGCTGGGAACCGCCGCCACGCCGGGCGCCGCCCCCGACCGAATTACGGCGCTCCCTGTGCCGGGTGGGATCGGGCTGCGGGGGCCCGCCTCGCCCGCTTATCGGGCCGATCAAGGCTGCAATGCTGCGCCAGCTGCAGGCGCTGCTGCCGCCACGTGTCTTGGCACCGTGGGACCCATAGTGCATGCTAATTTTATTTGTGCAATATCTTTTATTCCGAGTCCAAATATAGCAAAATGATATGTGCATTTCGATCAGCTGACGAAGCTCTTCGCGAATGGTGTACTCCATTTGATCTTTGAGATACTTTATTTTGATGATAAATTAAGAATTCCTGCAAAATAGTTGGAGACACCAAAACTTCGTGGAACTCGTTATATAAATAATATTTTGTTGTGATATAACATGGAATGTTGTCATTTTAATACACTTTGACAGTTAAATTATATGCGTTAAGGACCGTCAACATTTGCCATATTCAATAAGCAGTGAGCTTAACGTCACTCAGCAAATCCAACCCATCACTAATGAAAGGGCTGTAACCATATCTTTGCAATAGGCACATATGTTTTGGAAATTCTGCCTATTTACCGTATTGAATAAGAAATGAAATTAACAACATGCAGAAAAATCCTTCTTTAATAACAATATGAATTCCAGGAGTTTGAAATAATTCTAGTAGTAATATAGCATGACTATGATGAGTAAACAATAACTAAAAATGTACTCGAAAGGGAAACAAAATAATAACCATGGGGTTTTGGTTTTAATCGAAATCTGATGACATCGCTCTCCAGCGTGCTTGAGAATTATATACTGACATTAAAGAAGCAAGAGAAACAGTGGAGTAGAAGAAATATCAAGAGTACAAGGCACAGTAAAAATACCAATTGAGGATAAGTTGATAGGTCCAAATTTGTAGCTTCAGATAAACCATTGAGAAGCAAGCAACTTGTATGGTCAAAATTAGACACATAATTATCCGACGGATCCAGCGTAAGAATGGCAGTTGCCAATGATGGCATGCTTGCAAGGAATGGAGCGCCATGACATTCTGTTAACTTGAGTGAAATCAGACTCTGCAGACGAATTAGAGTAGTGTGATTACGCCAGTAAAAGCAACAGCATTTCATCGTCAGATGCTTCAAGTATGGAGCCTGAATTTCTTCGGTAAAGAAAGAGCAATCCTCGATCTTCATATTCTGCAGTGCTGAACAGCCTAAAAGATCAAGGTTATCCTGATATATGACACCAGCGAGCTCTAACGTTAAATGCTCCGAGATATGAGTCGGGGGATCTAGATCCAACGGTAACTCGGGGCGTTGTATTACCAACCGATCGGTTCGGGTACTTCGGTACTAGGTAAATTCGGTTCCCGACAACTCAGCACCGATCGGTTCCTCAAAATGTTCGTACCGAGGTAAATCGATTTCAAGATTTCGTCTCGATCGGTAAATACCGAAAAATACCGAACAGGCAAAACAGCAAGTAACATCAAATTGAATAGCAAATTTTTGACAGAAGTTTGACATGATTTCAACAATACCAAATGGTCCAAATCATACACCGATACACTACGAGCAAAGAAGCAAAAGGGGACCGCCGGAAGACGCCGGCTTGGGGACGACGACGACGCCAAGCAAAGAGGCAGAGGCGACCGGCAAGAAAGCAGCAGCAGTAGCGGGCGAGAGCAAAAAGAAGCGCGCTACTGGCGAGGCGAGGACGCCGGCGCCGCCGTCGCCGCGGTCGCGGGCCGGAGACTCGAGGTCGAGGTGAGGACGCCAGCTGATGATCTCGCGGCCGGTCGTCGGCGGCGGCGCCAGGCGCCGATGCTGATGCGGCAATGCGGGCGACGGGCGAAAGGACGGCGCGCCGATGCGACAGACACGGAGTGAGTAAGGCTAGGGTTTTCTGGTGGGCTGTTGATGGGCCTACAGATAATTTTGCCAGCCTTGGGCTGTTGGGCATGCACGCGGAGCCACGGACACCGGTGATTTCTCCTTTTATTCGGTACCGCGCAGCGGTACTTGGTAAACCGGGGTAAAAACCGAATCGGTTCCCCGCACCTAGAACCGAACAGGAACCGAATTATTCAGTTTCCGGTACTATTCGGTTCGGTTCTTGGTTTTTTTCGGTTCGGTTTCGGTTTTTGGTTTTTCGTGCCCAGAGGGATCCAACGGGATCCCATGGTGCAGGAAGCTGAACCGTAGCACACGAACTTGGCGGCAAACAGCGCGCTGGATCCAGTCATTCACCAGTGTCCCTACGTCGTTAGCGCCCACGTTTGTTTCGCCATGGAAATCAGATGGGCATAAATCGAACTGACAGGAATCAAGAGGCATCGGTGCAGCGCCTGACTCCGGTGCACTCTGGTGGAGGCACATCAGGCGTTCGACGAACTGGGTGAACCTGGCGACGGTCCCCACACACGACGATGCGGAGCGCGGGGTATCTCATCCAGAGGTCGCGCCAGGAGCGGGCCAGCACGGTCGTCCGCACGGCGTCGTGGGCCGGCAGGAAGGACAGCACGTGCTCGCGGACGCCGTCCGGCAGGGCGCTGATGCGATCGGCCCCGCTCGCCGTGGACCGCGGCGGCGCGTCCTTGTCCGCCATTCCGCCGCCGGTCGCTGCGCGCGAGGAACAGAACAGTTGCGGGGTTTTTTTTTTTTTGTGAAAGAAACAGTTGCAGGGGTTAAGACGCACATCGGAAGCAGATGGGGATGGGTTTCCTTACCTCGCTGCCGGCAGCAGCAGCGCCAGGGACACCGGAAGCAGATGGGGAGGGGCGGGCGGCGGCGAGCCCTCTCCACTACCGCGAGGGCCGAGGAATTCACATGATTTTGACCCGTTAAGGAGAAATTTAGATATCTGGGCCTTGTGTAGATGGCTAAAATTTCTAACCAACCTTCTAAGATTTTCCACTTTCTCCATCACATCACATTAAATACACCAAAATATATATGTTAGGAAAGATAAAATTTAGGTAAAAAAACTAACTAATTACACGGTTTAGATATACATTCACGAGGCGATTCTTTTTAAGATAGTTACTTCGGTGATAGATAATATTACCACAAACAAACGAAACGTCTATAAATAGTGTCTTCACGGGGAGTTCCAACAGTGTTTTTTTGCAATTTTTTTCTCGACATCTAAACAAGGCCTTGACCCATATTCACGCCTCTCACACGGTAACGGTTAAAAAGGCCAAAAAATCAAAAAACAATTCACATGATCTAGATTATATTTTCAAAGGCTTACGAATTGCGGTTCATATTATGAGATGCGCGCAAATAACGGATCAAATATCTAAATTTCTCGTGTCATAGAGGTTAGAGGTACAATGGTCTAATCACGTGCCCTAGAAAAGAAAAAAGAGAAAGAGAAAAAACAGAGGAAAAGAGGAGGTAAAATCTAAGACTGCCACGAGTAGGCTGCCTGAGTCTATCCACATCGCCCCGCTGTTCCTGGCCGCCGGATCTGGTAGATCGACGACGACGCGGGCTTTTGACGGCGCTGACCCGGCTGTATGGCCAGCGAGGCCTAGGGCATTGGTGTCGGCGCGTGGGCGTTCTGCCACTACTGGAAGGCCCTCCTATTCCCGTAAAATCACGCAATGGCCCATGCAGGCACTCGGCTCAGGTCGGGCTTTTTCCGTTGTGGCCCCTCGATTGTGAAGATCCTTTTTGGCCGAAGAAGAGGAAATTATGAGATCTGGCCGCTTTTGCGGTTAGGCGCCGAACAATGCACTTTGCACAAAGCCCCCTCCCCTGCGCGCTTCCCAGAGGACGTGGCCCCGTAGGGGCGGGCCCAATGTTGCTGCCCCCTCGCGCGTCTAGGAGAGTCTGTCCATTGTCGAAAATTGTTCGATTTTGTCATAGGCTCGGCTTCCACACCGACATGGGCCTCTCCACCGAATGACCAGTCCTGATGGGCCAAATGAACCCATGTTTTGTCGGCCATCATTATGGGATAGGAAAAATCCAAACATGGGTCAGGCTCGGTGCCACGCACACTTAATTAGGCGCGCCTCAATCACTAGTTGAAAGAATTCACACCGAATGGCTCGTTGTCATACGCGGCAAGATAAACGGGCCAAGAAGGGCCCAAGAAGGACGGGGTGCGAGGACAGCCGCGTCATCGCCGTCGTCACCGTTCCAGCTGTTGTCGTCTCATTATTTAGTTACAGTCCATTTAGTTATCATAGAGTCCAAGTTGGTTTATATTAGGAAAGAGTGTTAAGGAGTCAAATTTGTTAGATGGAAATAATATATCTGGATATATCAATCAAAAATCAAAACAAATTATAATTTGGAACAAAGACAGTATGCTTTATGTATATCAGAAAAATCATTTCAGGCCTTGTTTAGATGTCCAGATATACACCACAATCCATATATGACCTCATCACACATGGAGTTCGATACACGACCATTCAAGTGGACTTCGGTCGTGAGGGGATAGGTTTGTGCACAGTGTGCACAAAAGATATGGTGGCAATCTAGAGTTATGGTGGAAGCACGAAGCAGTTGTGTGCGATCAAACAACCCATATATAGGAATACACATGCTAATACAAAGATCATTAAGTACGCCATTTGACCCAAAATAAGTGTCATTCTTTCTTACTAACCAGTCAAACATTTTCAACTTTATCAAATATATACAAAGAAATAATAATATTTGTATCACATAAATAATATCATTATTAGATAGATAATCTATACTATACTCTTATGATCGTATACCATTATTATTTTGCGCCGCGTTTCTAAGCTGAGAATATTTGCATGTTTTTTAGTATGTTCAGAGAACTGAAAACCATAATTATTTTTTTCGTGTTTCTAAGCTGAGAATATTTGCATGTTTTTTAGTATGTTCAGAGAACTGAGCACATTATTATTTTGTGTGTGGTCTATTGTTTCCACACCATATAAGCTTATTAGTCTCTGCAGACATAAAATCGGAGTGCACACTCTAACAAAGCGAAAATTGTGAACTGGCAAGGATTACCTTTATTCCCTGTTGCGCTCATGGGTAATGCATTACTATCATGTGGGCGTTGGAGCCAACAACAGGTTGCCTTTGCACTATCATGTTTGACTTCACTTTTATTGATTTGTCTGAAAAAAAATAGTACCAAGTGGCAAATAAGCGAAGGAAGTTTGCCTTGTTGAATCTATTTTTATACTAAATGTCAGTGTTTTGAACAAACACCAACTAGTAATTGAAATGCTAGGTGTCTAGCTCGGTAATGCAAATAAAGACATAAAGATGTATCCCCGCTCGAGCAGGATGTCCCTATGTATGTCCACCAATGAGTGTGAGGCTCATGGATTTGCTTTAGTTTGTAGTAGGGGTGTAAAATCAGTTGAGAGAGGGAAAAACTCCAAGTCTCTGGTGCGTATGTGTGTTTCTGCCTAAAATGGCCTGGGTGGGGATGGTTTGTGTGGGAAGGCTTCGTCCCCTCTTATAGCTGAACGGGAGAGCAGGGTTGTATACTAGATGTCGTGGAGGAAAAGAAAAGGGAAAGGAGAAAAAGGAGAAAAACAAAAGTATGGGGGTGGTCAAGGCCTCCGTCTTCTTCTCCTCCATGCTGGTACTTTGTCTGGTAGCATCATGGCGATGGGCGTGGCACCGTCGCACCGAGCCACTATTCCTTGTACCTTCTGATCGATCAGGGTGTAGGTAGTGGCATCATGTCCATGTCGACAACGACCTTCACCACTGTTCCTTGTACCACCCGAATAACCAGGGTATGGCTCCCCTTCTCATTAGAGAGAACGGGATGGTCAAGGGGACACGGGTTACGTGGCATAGTGGCCGCCTATGCTGCGTTGTGGCCCGTCGCTGAGAGTGTGGTCTAGCCTGCTGCAGTTCAGTCTAGGCCCTCTAGGGCGGTTCGATTTGACACCGATCAGCTCTAATATGCCTGCCCCATACAGGGTTTATTTGTAGTAATGCGCGTTGGGTGAGACCAGATTGTCCATCTAGGGGTCGGACGAGTTTAGGCCCACACCCTGAGAGTCGGGTGAGTCGATGGGACTCTCGTAGGTTGGCCGAGATCGGACCCACGTCCCGATGGTTGGGCCGAGCGTGTGCCCCCCCCCTCTCGAAGCCCCAGCGAGCCGGGTCCGCCTCCTCAGAGAGTAAGCCTGCCTTGCATTGTCATTCGTTATGGTCTAGTCTATTTACTCTTAAATCTTGCTCAACCCCTTACCGGTGCCGTGATATTTGGAGATACCAATGTTGCTAATATTTTATATAGACGTAGTGAAACTTAATTAAAAGTTTGACCGACATAAATACCGTAGTGACACTTAGGCATGTTTCGCAAGGCTCTAGCTCTGAAAACAAAGCTTGAGAGTAGGTGCTCCACCATGGAGCAACTATACATTGAGTGGACCTCGCACCAAACTATTGGCTAGAGCTCTAACTATGAGATAAACTCATATGTAATTATTAAAACATAAATAGTGGCTAAAAAAGAAAGAACAAACATCTTCCTCCTCCCATGTGGTAGATGGTTGACTCGCCACTACTACATGAAAAACACTACCGTGGTGTTTTTTTTTTTCATTTACCGTGGTGGTTTTGAAACCGCCACGAGCAACGCCACGTTAATCGATGACGGTTTTCAAAACCCTAAAAAACCGCCATGATTTATCTAAAAATATATAAAAAGACAATTTCAAACCTACGCTAACGGGATGGATTTGGGCCGTTGCCTCCGTGATCCGCCCACCACCGCCAGATCCGCCCCGCCGCCGATTCGCGCAGCCAAACCCTAACGCTGTGGCCACGCCGATGCACCGCCATCGGGTAGGGTTTGTCGATCCACCACCATGGGAGCTCGACCGCCAGCAAGAGGGTGGATTTGGCCAGCCCGCCAGCGAGCTCGCCGATGCGCCGTCGCCACAAATGTAGGTCGACGCCGACGGCATCGCGAGCCCGCCTCCACCGATGCCTCACAACATCCGATGACACGCCGCTCCGCCCACGCCCGAGCCGCCATGGGGAGCGGAGGAGAGGGAGGTGGAGGGAGGAGAGGAAGGCACAAGGGAGCTAGGATGTGAGTGGAGGAGAAGGATGTGGAGGGAGGAGAGGGAGAGGTCGAGGGCGGCGCTAGCGGCGCTCACGGGAGAGGAGGGAGGGAGGGGAGAGGGTGAGTGGGAAAAAGAAACCCTAGGTCTGATGTTATACTAGAGTTGCTATCGGGCTTTCTTCTGGGCCTTTATACGCCTAGGCCTTTTTTCCATGGCGGGCTTTACAAAACCACCACAGCCTAATATGCTATTTTCGATGGCAGGTTTTGTTATAGAAACCGCCACGGTTAATAGATTTTGCATGGTGTTTTTTATAACCGTCACTGTTAATTAAAAATAGCTACGGTTAAGCGAGACACTAACCATAGTGAAGTGTCTTGAAAAGATTTTTTGTAGTAGTGGGTGCTGTCAGCCAAGGTGCGAGGTTTCTAGGGTTGCACTCAGCTAGCTAGGTGTGATCCCCGCAGGTTCGACCATGAGCACGGTGCCTAGCGGTATGGGGCTTTCCCCTAGGTTAGTGCAAGCAAGGCGTGACCATGGCGGGTTAAAGGTGAGACCCCATCATCGATCATGCGCTGTTGTGGGCGCATTCCTCGTCAACCACGCCAAGAAACCCCCGCTTGTCTCGGCATAGACAAGATAGGTCGGGCACGTTGGGGAGAAAGGAGCTACCGCTAGACTACAAGAGGAAGGTGCTTGCCGAGGAGGGGGAGGGGAGCACCGGGCTAGCCGGAGTGGGAGAGGCAGGTGCCATGGGAGGATGGAGGCACTAGGTGCGGCCTTGGCATGGGGGCGCCACCATGTGAGGGGACAAGTAGTGAAGAAAGAAATCAGAACAAAATGGTATTTTTTCGTGTGGGTAATTTTTTTTTTCCTCCAGAAATTAGAGTTTCAGATCACCTCTTGAAGTGTTATATGGATTTGGTGGATCTGCGAGATCGATCTAATTTTTGTGTGGATTTGGATTTGGTTTAGCTGAGCTATTTGGCTTGAAAAATAGAAATATAGCTACCTTTTCGATTTAGAGCTATGTGGAGCTCTCGATAAAACACACCCTTAGGGCATGTTTAGTTCCTGAAAAGTGATCCCAAAAAGTGGTACAATACCCGCCACATCGAATCTCTTGTCGCATGCATGGGGCATTAAATGTAGGTAAACAAAAAAACAAACGAGACGAATCTTTTGAGCCTAGTTAGTCCACAATAGGACAATAACTATCAAATACAAACGAAAGTGCGTACAAAGAGTTTCAACCCAAAATATTTCACCAACTAAACACACCCTTATTTTGTTTTGGCACTTTTTTTTTTTAACAGGGGACTCATTCATTCATTTATCAAAGAGCATGGTGATATCTGCAGATGCTGAATGCAGGTCGGGGCATGCTGCCACTCGCCCAGGCTGAATTCATCTGTGCCTTGCTTAGCTAGAACATGTGCTACTCGGTTACAAGCTCTATTTTGCATACAACAGAGTAAAGGCTTGAAAAAAACTAAACTAATATCCGGAATCTCCATCAAGATCCGCGCAAGATAAGATCTCTGAAAGTCCTCTGTTTTCCAGAGCTTGACCAGTTCCTGGTCACCCTGGGCGTTCGGGTTACCCATTTTTTCGGTCGGGTAATTCAAAATTCGGGTAATGAAAACTGCTACTCAATATTAGTTCTGAAAAACACTACCCGAAATTTCGGGTACCCGATAATTCGGTTCGGGTATAACAATCTACCCGAAAACAACAAAGTACACAAAAAATTTCAGTAACAATTTAAGCAAAACTTCACCAGTAATTTGTGTAGAGAATTTCAACAACAATTTGGGAAGAATAATATACTATAGTCACTTGTTCAAACCAAGAGAATTTTATATTCAAATAAAGTGAGAAATTCAAGTGTTCAACTGACAACACATGATAAATACAAAGTTAAAGGCAAAATTTTGGGTAGTTCGGGTAGTTTGGGTATCGGAGTGCATTACCCGAATTACCCAAACTAATTTCAGATAATCAAAATCACTATCCGAATTTAGAATCGGGTACCTCGGATTCGGGTACAGGTATCGGTATGGTTTTTTTTTTTTTTTTTTTTTTTGCCCTGGGTGAGTTCCTGGCTATCTGTCTCCACCTGCAGCCTTCTATTCCGGTGTAAACCAGGGAGCAACGGGAGTATATGTTGTATTATTTTGTTTTGGCACTGAGGGAGTATATGTTGTATTATTTCTCAACCTATACCTGAGCCATAGCGAGTACGGTCCAGCCCAGCACAGCCCGTTTGACATTAGGAAAAGGATGTCGATATAACTTTTGATAACAAGAAGACAACCGCGACGCAGCCCTTGTTGGGTTGGGAGGGATCCGTGATGCCCGCCCCAGTAGCTCTGGCGGACGACGCGCTGTGGCGGCCATGGGCTGACCTCCCTTTGGATCTCCTCCGCGACATCTCGCGCCGCCTCCATGCCGCCACCGACTACGTCCGATTCCACGCCACGTGCAAGCCCTGGCGCGAAACGGTTCCGCCGGCGCCGTGCCATCCCGCGTTCCTGCCATGGCTGCTCGCGCCGCCGGACTCCACCAAGCACCATAAGGCTCGCTGCGTCTTCTCCTTTTCGAATTCGACCCGCCATGGCACCGGCGCCGCCACTGAGACATGGGTAGAAGATTGCACGAGGTGGGCAATCAGCCTAGTAGACGGCACTGCCGTCTTAACCCTCACCGATATCTGTTACGGCGGCCTCACCGATCCTCTCACTGGATCTGCTGCACCTTTACCACCCTTTTCATCTAACCATGAGACCAATTGGTGGGTGGAGCACGCCTACGGCGTGGTCTTCCGCGACGGCACAATCTTTCTATATTTGATTGTTCCCGTCTGCTTGAGGTGGTATTACCTGTTGCCGTTCAACATTGCCCTCCTGCGTCCCGGCGATGCGACGTGGACAATGGTGCATAAAAGGTACCATGGCATATCCGCCATAAACAGCTGCATTGCTCATCACGATGGGAAGATCATCATATGCAGTGGTTACTTGTCTTCGTCCTGCATCGAGACGAGGCAGGTTGACTGGTGGGAGGAGTGAGTTACCGATATCCCATGGCCATCTGAATGTGGCAAAGGATTGCAGTCCAGCTACCTCTTAGAATCTCGAGGAGAGCTTCTTCTGGCAAATGTCCTAGCCAATCATGTGCACTGTTACCGCAATACAGTGGCCAGCTTTGCGGACGGGCTGTCGGTTTCAGTCCACGTGCTGCAGGAGGACCAAGGCGGAAAAAGGCAGTGGGTAAAGAGGGACGGCCGGAGCTTCAGTGATCGGGTAATGTTCCTAGGGAGGCCAACCAGCTTTGCAGTGGACGATGCCGGACGGTTTGGCATGAACATTGGTGGCTGCGCCTATTTCGTCATAAACATTGAGCTCTATGGGGGCATCTGGAGCAAGTCAGCGTTCAAACGGTGCCGAGTGTTCAAGTACAGCTTCCAGGACGATAGGTCGGAACTCATCGAGCAGCTCCCAGCTGAATGGGACGAGGACGCCTGCATGTGGATGACGCCATCGCAACTTTCCATCATTTCAACTGAGGTAATCAATTGCCAATCTTAGCTTGGATCTCATCTTATTTTTTATACTGAAGTTCTTGTGTTTCTAGAAGAACAACAGTATCATATCTGTTTATCATATAATGCATGCATTCTACTTATCAAAGCATTGGCTATAACATTCACTTGCAGGAAATTAGGGAGAGGATTGAGTCTTCACACAGGAAGGCTGCAGCTGCAGGGCCACAATTTGGGCCTTATTTCAGAATTTATGTTGGCAATATGCTACGGAATGTGGATAGCTATCGATTGGGCCAGTTCTTCGGCAAGTATGGCAAGGTAGCAGAAGCAAGGGTCATGTGCCACATAAAAACCAAGCGTTCGCGAGGGTTTGGGTTCGTGACCTTGGCAACCCTAGTCGATCATGAGCAGGAACATGCTATTGCTAAAATGGATGGACAGGTACAGGTCTATTGGTGCTTAGCCATATTTTGAAATTCTAATTAGCCAATCAATGCTATGAATGAACACCTTGACACATGCATAATAAACTGCTATGTTGGATCGATTTTTCAGATTTTGGACGGCCGTCCCTTGCGAGTGAAGCTTGCAGATCAGAAGCAGCCACATATAGCTTGCTAGTCTAGCTAGTTATATTTAATTTCCTACAATCGGCATTCTTGTAATAATCTTCAATATGTATGTGTTGTGGAAAACATCTCTCATTTTATGGAAATTAAATTTTGATCTGTGACATTGAAATATCACAATTTTAGAAACAATACCATAAAACAATCTTAATTCACTTCAATATACCATCAAAATTCCAGAAATGTTTAGTAATATATGCCTTTTTCTTTTTTTAAGTGAATCAATTGAGTGCTTCTTCCTCCATGCAGTTGACAGTACCTTTCTTTTTAACCAAAATCGTTGATTTTCCATTTTAGACCCCCGTTTCAAGTTCCCTGATTCATTTTGCTCCAGGTTATGTCATTCTGTATGCATTCTTTCCCACACTTGCCCTTGCTATTATATGTCACCTTTTCCTGGCCCAGATCTCCAACACTAGAAACAACTACATATGGATTAGACTTTGAAACAGCGGAAGAATTAAGATTCTTGTATTCTTCCCTGCGTCCTTTTTCCGTGCTCTGTTTTCTTATTATGAGACATTTTCATCAAGTTCATTAGAGAAGATCCACGATGAGCCTTGTCTACTATTGTGTGATTCACAATGTATGTTCTTGACTGCTCTTGATTGTGTTTCACCCACTTTCTGTTGCTAATAGTAGTATCATTATTGTTTCCTATCTCAAATGACATTTTGCTTTTATCAACCTCACAGAGATCAACAGTGCTTGCATGGTCAACTTCAACAGCATATGTTTTTTTTTTTTTTTTTGAGGAAACAACGGCAACCAGGGGAGGCTGCCTGAACTTTTATTGCATATTGAGGGAGAACATAATTACAGATATAAGTTTATACAAGCCACACACACTAGTACCGATTCGATTTTTATGAGCACATGGCTGATCGCTTCCGTGGCGGGCGCATTTCCCACCCGCCACGGAAATGATCGTGCCCTCGCGGCGCTGGTGCGGGGGCAGATCTTTCACGTGGCGGGCGCCTTAAGCTGCCCGCCACGCAAAAGATTAACTTAACGCGGGCGGGCGCCGCATGCGTGGGCGGGCGCGTTGCGCGCCCGCCACGCCACCTCCTTCTTTTGCGTGGCGGGCAAATTAAGGCGCCCGCCACGCCAAAGGCCCGAGGCCTATAAAATCTCGCACAGCGCCCCTTCATCTTCTCCACGGATCTTCCTCTTCCAACTTGTGGGGGGAGGTTTTGACCCAAATTTTGACAAAAACTTTGATTTGGGACATTTAGGTTTGATTTGGGGAGGAGAAGACACTAATTTGTCGGTAAATGCCTCTTTTTCATCTTTCTTTCCCTCTTTTTCATCCCCTCTCTAAATCTAGATCCATGGAGGAGAGAGAAAACTGCCTTTCTCTAGATCTAGATCTATGGTGGAACTTCTTCTCTTTTTTTTTTTGGTTTGAGTACTATGTAACGACACTAAGCTTTTGGAAGAGCAGGGGATCGGGATGGAGAGGCACCGAGCCCACTAGATGTATGAGATGAAGAGGGTTGATGACGAATACTATGATGAGGTGAAGAAGTTTGTTGCTCGAGCGGTTTACAAGTGAGATAGTTCAACGAGCCCGATTATCCGTCCGTGCGCAAAATGCAAGAATCTGAAAGCGTTCTCGACATCGTGGTGCGATCTCATCTAATCATGCATGGCTTCGCCGCGACTATTTGGTCCGACTTTTCATGGCGAAGAAGTTCCACCCTTCGATCCACCGGTCCGATCCAAGACGTGCGGTCCCCGCCAATCCAAGACCCGAGAAAAGTCCACCAGCCGTCCAATTCCATCGATTTGTTCGAAAAAGACGGCCGACGCCGACGATGACGACGATGACGGTGGTGGTGGTGGAGGGGACGGCGAGCGTGAGAATCCTATGACGCAGCCCGAGGATGTCCGGGTTTTTGAAGATTTGGTCAACCGACTTCGATGAGGACGACATTCGCTTGGGTGCCCGAGATGGTTGGAGAACTTCAAATAGATGAAGCAGCAAAGAATTGATCCGCTTTTACAAAGACAGTCCGAGGGTTGCACGGCGCCACCGAGTTTTAACCTCGAATTTGCCGATGTTGAAGTCTCGTCATGGCTGGTCCGACACTAGCTTCAATGAGCTCGTAAGTTACCCCGGCCCCACGTATCCAACGCCTAACAAGGTTCCTCGCTAGTACGATCGCGCTAAGAAGTTGATCCGCCGGGCATGGCGAAAAGTGAAGAAGTTCGATGCCCGCCCCAACCATCAGATCCTATATCGGGCGACAAGACGAGAATTTGACCGCTTGTCCGCGACCGCGGGCGCTTAGTTGATACAAGCGAATGCCGGATGTCGCGCGGACGGCGAGCTCGGCGAGGAAGCGTGACGGCGAAAAAAAAAAAGAAGGGGGCGAAGAAAACCAAAGGCGGCCGCAAAGAAGATCATGTCAACGCAGACGAGGAAGAGGAAGGTTACACGCAGAGGAAACGCCCGGGCCGCCAATGTGGTACCTTCCGGCCATCGACGTCATGGCTCTATGGGAACCCCGAGGATGCTAAGCACATGACCCGGCATGCATCTAGCGATCGTAAAGGATGACGGAAGCTACGGCACCCTTCGGATGCTAGCGCAAGACTTCGACGCCGCCTACCCCGACTTTGCAGAGGAGCCCGTGAACGTTCGCTCGCATTGAGTACCGACGGAATGAACCCATTCGTGACTGAGCAAAGACACACAAAGACGCGTGGCGGTCAGTCCTCACCATGTACAATCTACCTCCACATCTTTGTCAAAAGCGCAGGTATGTTTTGCTCACCATGCTCATTTTGACCGGCGGCCCTTAGAACGATATAGATGTGTTCTTGGAGCCGCTCATGGAGGAGATGCGGTATTGTTTGATGATGGGGTCAAAGATGGTTGATACGCATCAGTAAGGAGAAGTTCACTCTTCGTGCCATCATCTTTGTCACCATCACCGATTACCCCGCCTGTTTTCATTATCGGGGCAGATTAAAGGGAAGACCGCTGTATAGCTTGCATCGAAGAAACCCGCTCCACTTACCCGAAGGGATCCACCAAAACGTACATGGAACACGACGCTTCCTCTGCAGTAAAGCATAGGTACGTAGATGCAAAATAAATATGTACTTTGACAACAAGGGCGAAGTGAAACCTCAAACCTCGGCCGCACCGACTAGTTATGGTCCGAAGGTGTTTGACATGGTGAAGGACTTGGAGTGCGAGTTTGGAAAGAAGAAGAAGAAGAAGAAGAAAGACAATGATCGGGAAGACGGCACCTCCAAGACAAAGAAGCGAAAAGAGGGATAAAATGGAGGACGGCGCCTCCAAAATTTCCTTTCAAGAAGAAGTCAATCTTCTTCAAGTATCCGAGCAATCGAAGATCATCGCATACACCCCACGCGATCGATCGATGCACCTTGAGAAAAATGTCTTCGAAAAGCACGATCGGTCTCCCGATGGATATCAAGACCAAGACGAAGGATGGTGTGAAGTCACGCCGATCTTGTTGACATGGGCATCCGACCGAAATTCACGCTACACGGCTTCCGAACGGTAAAGTCCAACTCCCGTGTGCGCCTACAACCTAACGAGATGAGAAGTTGGCTATGTGGGTTGATGCGGGGTATCAAGGTACCGACGGCTTTCTCTTCCAACATCAAGAGTCCGGTATCCATGAAAGACCTCACAATGACGAACTTCAACGCCAAGACGATGCTCACATCATGCCGACGGTGTTCCTTCCGGTTGTGATCAAAGCTATTCGGCCCAAAATATGTGAAGATGGTGGTCACAAGGTTGTCATACTTCTTTAACCAAATCAACCGTAAGGTAATTGCCAGCAGTCACTGTCACCGAAAGAGTTCATCGCGAAACAATGTGCCGATAGAGATGTGTTTCCCATCGTCGTTCTTCGACATTATGCCACACCCGATGATGCACATGGTTGGTCGATAGAAATGTGGGACCCGTGTACTTACAAAGGCGATGTGGACCACCGGCGACTAATGTCTACCCTTAATCGATTCAATCATAACCGCGCTTACCCGCAGGGCTCTATGATCGAGGCATACACAAGCTAGAGGCCGTGAACTGGTGTATGAAGTACATAAAAGATGGGAGGGCTATTGGGCTTCCAAAGGCATCAACATGAAGGAAGAACCTCGGCATGGGGTGCGCTGGGCCTAAAAAGCACGCGACCGACATACATAGGGAAAAAGTGCTAGACGCCACTACAAAGATCCTTCATCAATTGGTGATCATGGACAAATACGTGAAAAAAGCACCTCAAAGAGCTCTCCGCCGCGCAAGTAGGAAGCGCAAGAACTGTCCCCGAATTGGGCGAGAAGGAACACAAGAACACTTTCCTCCAAAGTGGCTCCAAAAGCGTAATATTCCCCTAGGAGATGATGTAGAGACCGCGGAAGAAGCTTGTGTCGTGGCCGCCCATGCAGGTCACCACGTGGCAAGGGTATGATGTCAACGGGTGCAGTTCCACACAAAAGAAAAGGACAAGAAGAGTGCATCACGTAACAGCGGTGTTCGATATGAGGGCGTGAAACAATGCGGATGGGGGAGAAGATGACATGCTTCGCACAAGTCAAGAAATATGGGAACTTGACTATGGCGGTAACCTACGGTAACCGTTTTTGCTGGCAATAAGCCTCAAGCAGCTTCTAGTGGACGATTTTGGGCTAACCACCGTGAACCTTCAAAGTGTCTCCGTACAAAGATGATCGGTGGGTGCTTGCATCGATGCCGCACAAGTAGCCTACTACATGAACGCTGAGAACACAAATAGACATATTGTCGTAAGCGTGAAAGCAAATGGATCGTGGAGCCGATGGGGTCCGTGAGTCCCAAACATACAACAACTATGATGAGTTCCACCTTTTGGCGATTTTCCAAAAAAGATGAAGGCACCGGAGGACGTAATCAATCCCGGACAAGACTAAAATGATGCCATGGACCCGCCCGATGGCGAGAAGAAGACCACCAATGCACCAAAGACCAAAATGATATGTAGTTGCAAAGTATTCTCGATAAAAACAAGAGTCCAAAAACAAATATCTCACACGAGTTTCGTGAAACTACAGAGGGAGACTAGTGATTTTTGAACTACACGTTTGTAACACTTTCTCGTATGCAAAAATGACCTATATATGAAATATAGATCTTGATGAGTTATGAACTTTCCGTATTCATGACTATTTGAATCTTGGCCGCCCGGGGCTTCAAATGTCGTCCTAATGTGTAAAAATTCAAATTTCAAATTCGAGGCGTTAAAAGTTCAAATTTCGAGGCTTGAAAAGTTCGAATGTAAAAATGCCGTCTTTATGAGTTATGAAGTTTCCGATACATGACTTTTCAATCGACGACGCCTAGGGCTTCAAAAGTTACAAGTTCGACCTAGCCAAACCTTGGTCAAACGGACCACTAAACGAAAGCTAGTTTCAAAAAGTTTGAATACAAAGTTTAAAGTACTTATCAAGATGTACACTTGGTGTATATAAATGGATATGTCTTGGGAACTGTAAAGTTTTAAATAATGGCATACTTCTCACTACGCATACACGAAAAGCATCCTCTTCCTCGCAAAGATTCTATATATACCGGATATGTGTTGGGAACTCAAAAGCATCCTTATATATACCGAATGTAAAAATTTCAAATTTCATCAATATTTTTGATATATTATCTGAATTGATCTCTCAATTTATAACAATTTTTAACAATACTTTTCAATTTTTTTCAAAATATTACACGCCAGCGGGCATCCTTACCAGCCCACCACGGTTAGCGCATAACCGCAGGGCGGGCATCCTTACCGCCCGCCCGCGGTTAACATTAACCGTGGCGGCATCCTTACTCCGCCACGCAAAACCCCGTGTACCATAAATAGTACCCCCATCCCCCTCACTCTTCTAAGTCCTTCCCGCTGCTTCACCGCGGGACTCGGCGGGCTGCCCAATTTTCCCCTCTCGCCAAGGCCGCCTGCTTCGTCTCCGCCGCGTGCCTCAAGCTTCCCCGGCCGCGCGCCCCCGCCTCGATCGGCCGTCCGGTGCCGCTTGGCCAGCGCCACCGCCCCCGCCACCGCGCCCCCGCCCCGCCCCGGTGCGTAACCCTAACTCACGCCGATCCGCGCAGCCGCCGCTGCGTGGTGCTCGTGGCGACCCCGCCGTCCCCCCCTCCTCCACTCGTGGTGGCGGGGGCGGTGGAAACCCTAACCCGCCGCCGCCGGAAACTTCGTCGGAACCCAACTCGTGCGCCTTTGGTGCAGCTCTGTCCCACCGCCCCCGTCCCCGTCTCCGCCTCCATCTTCTTCCGCCGCCGGGCCACCGCCCCTCCGTGGTCTTTGCCGCGGCGGTGGTGGTGCCGTGGTCGATCCGTGGTGCCCTTTGGTGCTTCCGGCCGTGATTCCCGTCCCCATCCCCCGTCGCCATTTGCACGGTGGAGATTTTCAAATTCTTTCTCCCCACCTTACTACTTCTCCATGTCCAAAGTGATGCTTTGATGCACTGTGATGCTTGGATGATCCCCTACTTAATGGAATTGATAATTGTTCACCAATATATGTCACTGCCCATGATGCTGAATTTATTGATCCCCATATGCGCTTAATTGATCCTACTTTGTCTGCCCATGATGCTTAATTGATCCCGTGGTCCTAATATTTGTCATCGCCTCGTGATGCATTTAACAAAGTTAAACCGAGCATGATATATACTTTGTTTAGCTGCCTGTGATTTAGTTGATCCGGTGGTCCTAATATTTTTGCTGTTGGCTGTTGGAGATATACTCATTCTATTTTCTTGTTGGCTGTTGGCTGTTGGCTGTTGGAGATATACTCATTCTATTTACTTGTCAATCTTGGATAGTGCTCTATTTTTGAATTTTGAATTCCTATATGTGTAATCATTGGCTGTTGCCTACCTATTCTCATATGTTGGCCTAATTAGCTTCAATTTTGGATCTTGGCCTAATTGGACATGTTGCCCTAATTAGCTTGAATTTTGGATCTTGGCCTAATTGGACATGTTACCTCTAACTTTTTCTATTTTGGACTCCCTATTTTTACTTAATTTGTTGCCCATTAAGTTTAATTTTGGACATGGTTACCTCTGCTGCCCCTAAGTTGAATGTGACGCCCTTAAGAATAGACTCCCTATTTTTGACTTAATTTTCCTAGACTTGGCTATTGGCAGCTATTTTAGCTCACTTGGTCTAATGCTTTGTCACTCTATATGACTTGGCATTACTTGTTGGTCGTTGAATTTTGAACATATATGCAATGATGTGAACCAATTAGTGCTGAGGCAAAGTGGCATATATGCAATGACATGAACTTATTGGGGCCGAGGCAGTGCTATGATGATTGAATGTCCCCCTATACTTGGAAGCTTCTAAACTAGGACGGCTTGTACAAAGCAACCAGTTTAGAAGCGATGTGATCACAAGGGGGGCTATATCTCGAGCCAATCTTTTATTTATTTCTTTCAAAGAATTTTGAATTACGTTTGTCTACTCGGCCTATATACTAGTACTAAAGCACTATATATTTGTAGCTTGAAATGTCGAATGAACAAGGTCAGCCTCAACCGCAGCTTGTATGGGAGTCGCCTAGCTCTAGCAATAGTGGCAAATGGCTCTAGTACTTCCTGTTCCCAAGCGGAGCGTCGATAGCCCGTGTAAGGGTAGAAGGAAACGCACTGAGAGGAGGAAGAAGATCCTAATTTCAACCCGAGGGACGGGGCACGAAGCAAGAAGCGTCGGGTTAAGGAAGTACAGGCTGAACGAGCCGCCACCACTCCCTCCACAAGCAGAGCAACAACCCCCCCGTCCCCACGGCCACCTCTTCGTGCAAATCAAAGGGAGGCAAGCCGGGCGGAGAAGGGGAGACCATGGGAGGCACCGTGCCATCGATGAGGTCCTTGTCATTCATGGGTTGGGGCCGCAGGGCGAGCCACCGCCCCACTAAAGTTGCCGCGAGTACAAAGACTCAAATCTCCTATTTCGTGAAGGATAAGGTCTCCATTCTTTATGAAGATCGAAAGCGGTCCCCCACAATCGACAAGTTCCGGGTGTGGGGCGAGGTTTCAAAAACGTTCCGCATCCGCAAGGCGCCGATATGAAAAAAGGTGGAGCAAAGATGTATACGCCCTCACAGAAGAAGCTTCCTGAACCGGAAGTATAGGCTCAACGTAGACTTTCTAAAGAAAGGACGCCTACCCTTCACCAAGTACACCATGATCTCGAAGAAGTATGGGAAGAGTTCTCGCAAAAGGCTAAACACGCCTCGGCAAAGGCGAAGAGAGAGAAGTTCACGCGAGCTAGCCAACGAATAAACCGCCTCACTACATGGGCGTGATTGGGTGCGCCGGACACAAGCTTCTGGCTGCGGGCGGGCGGAAGAAAGGAGAAGACAGAAGTCGGGGAGCCGGATCCGCACGCAGGGCTGTGATGAAAGGACCGGGACTTCCTCACGGCCATAAGCCCAAGAAGCCGAGGCCCAAGCCCGCATGAAGGAGGTCGAGAAGAAGGTCATAGAGGCCATCATGCGCTAAGAACACGGGACCCCTCGAGATTCGCCGGGGACACGATGCGCGCCGACGTTGGCCTTGGGAAACCCCGAGCATGTCGCGGCGCGTCGTGGCATGAGCTCCGTGAAGAGTTGGGCGACGGTGGGCTCGTGGGTAAAGGATGTCAGCCTCGCATCACACGAGGCGAGGTACAAGGAGGGTCCGAGACAGAAGGCCGTGAGGAGGCCTTGCAAAGAATGATCACCCAAATCCATCAAAGAGCCCTCACGAAAGCAACGACCCCGGATGGTTGAAGTCCAACGGATGTTCCGCAACGCCGGTATGCTGCCCACCCCAAAGAACCCCAAAGAAGACCTCCGGCAAGGACCAACAGACCCCGGATGGATGATATCACCAAGAGACATACGTGCGTAATGTTGATACCGTCGGCGGGTTGGGCAAGAGGAAGCCGGTCGGGGGGTGGTATATCCTCCCCGGATCTTGCAAAGAGTACGGGCGCCGCGAGATCCCTCCGCACGTGTCAAGTCAACATTGGGTACGTGGCTACGAGTAACATGAAGACCGGGAGCTGGACTATCCCGTCCATAACGACATCAAGACTCTAGGAACGCCTGTGTTACAACGCACTTTGGCCAAGGTGGACATTGTGTTTGAATGTCGAAATTGACTTCACCTTCCTGGGTACACCAAAGAAGACAAAGGGGACCCGAAAGTATGCCACCGGACCCCTATGGTGACTCTTCCGATGATGATGAAGATGGTGGGGACGGTGGAGGCAACGACCCTCCTCATGGTTCCAATACCCCCGGCTAAGGACCCGGCACAAGACGAGCCGAAGGAGCCGACACCGAAGGAGCCGACACCTGAGGAGCCTAAGGAGGCGGCACCTGAGGAGCCTAAGGAGCCGACACCTCAGAGCCGACACCTCGTGAGCCGGCACATGAGGGCGGCCGATATATGAGGGAAGCAAATCGGCGAAAACACGTTGCGAGGTCCCGAGGAGAGAATAGGAACGAGACACCCATCTACACTCAAGGCCTCCAATGGACAACACCTCAAGCGCGGGAAGCGTAAAAGGAGCTGGACCTAGCAAATGCCCTCCAACAATCGAAGAAGCCCACATTCGATGAAGAGGAGGTCGTGAAACGACAAGTACCCTAAACCCAAGAGGCCCCCAAAGAATAGATGTTCGATCCAAAAGGTATGCCCCAATAAAACAACGAGTTGTACTATGTTATTAGCTACTTCTTTTCGCAACCATAGCTAACATTTGTACCGCCGCTTTTTGCAGGCCAAAATCCCCACCTTATGTCGGGTTTGTCTCGGGCGAATGCCCCGCTCGCTCGAAGTTTGGGAAGTTCATGATCCCAAAGGCCCGGCTCATCGATGCCGAGGACCGGAGACTCGGAAGTTCCATGCGTGGTACATAGAGTGCGCAAAGCGTGGATTGCATAACTTCGGTGTCCTTCTTCCTAAGGAGTGCTTCCACTACCACACCGATCTCCAGCTCTTGGTTACATTCGACGACATGTCGAGACTACTTCGCCGACAGACATTGACGTTGCCCAAGTCACCTTGTTTACGATGTAAGCGCAATTTTACTTGCACATGTCCCTTGCATCCGTATATAGATTCTTTGTTTCAAAGGTACCTATGCCACGACCACATGTCCTTGTAGGTTGAGCGCCGATGCAGCCACAAGTTAAAGAATGGTATTCTTTACCTCTCCATGGCACATCTGTGAGAGACAGGTCATCGGGTTATAAGCTAAGAGGACCATCCCGACCGTGAACTTGACGGACGAGGAAAGACGTAAGATCCGATAAGAAACGAAAAGAGCTAAGAAGTTGGAGGTAGCGTGAGTACGCCATATCGGCGATGAAAAAGGTCAAGGAAAATGGGTATCGATGTATTCTCGCGCCTTACCAATACGGAATGGGGCTCAAGAGGGACATTGGATCTGTTTCATGATCTTTCCTCGGGATGGGAGGGTCGTTGTCTTTGACTCACTACAAGGCTCATCAAACCCGCACGACTACCGACAATTCGAAAAAAATCTTAAGATTGTAAGTGATCGATGAACTCCTTATAAAATTACTAGAGTCGAATATCATATATCGCTGACAATATAGTGCATTTCGCATGCCGCTTACAAGCACTACTTGAAGGATCCGAACTGCTGGGATCGACGATCCCGTAAGTGTAAGGAGCGCAATGGAGATACACTCAAAATCAGCGAGATTTCCTATGCGTAAATGAAACATAGTTTTTCTTAGTACGACTACCTACCTATAGCTTCGATATTACTAATAACATTGGTTTATTGTGTGCGGTGCCTCAAACAACCATTTGGATCAAACTTGTGTGGATTCTTCGTGCGTGAGAGTACCTCGGGGCCCGCAAAGGTACAAATCCAGCTACCCACCGACACTCAAAGACTCAAGGAACCGCCTCACGGGGGTATTACAAAAGGCAACCGGCGAGATGCGGTTCAAAGCCAAGATGAGCGCATCATCCGCAAGTTCGTTCTAGACATGGTAGTTCACGAAGGCCGGCCGCACTTCAATGTGGAGAGTGAGCTGGGCTGTTTGTAGAGTATGCGCCGCTAAGGAGATGGGAAGAGCTAGGTCTTAAGGACTATCTTCATCCAAATCAACATATAGCTCGCAATGTTTGTATAGATGTTGTAATTAACTAGTACATGTTGGATATGAACAAATGGATCGATCGATCGGTTGAAACTTGTATATATGAATCGATGTATATATATATGTATATATGATATATATTAGAGTATCTGTCTTTCTTATATATATGTGTGTATGGATTGATAGATGTATATATATCAAAAATATCTTGCTTGCACCCATGTTTTTCTATCTCCCATGGGTGTTATCTAACACCTCCCAAAACAGACCAAGCATAGGATGGACAAGTATTAGGACGTTGCAGACTTGCCGTCGTGCATGCATGCATGCGTCCAAAGCAAGTGGTCCAAGGCTCCAAGCCTTCTAGTGTGTGTATACGGTACTTTGTTGGAAGGAGAAAGTGACGTGAGGAGAGCGAGGTGAGAGAAATTGAGAGGTGGGACGCTGCGTCAAGACCAAGGAGAAATGAGCGCCTGCGCACGGAGTTCAAAATTAATAGTTTTTTTTTTTTTTTTTTGACAACAAGTTCAAAATTAATAGTTGCTCAAGCTTCAAATCCTAATATCTAATTAATCATATATCCGTTATTTGTTTTCACCCAAATGTTTCTTATATCATTCTAAGTACAAAATAAGATCCCACATGACCATATTTTCTTGAAGGAAAAAATACACTACATTTATAAACTTTGTCAAAATATAACCTTGATTTATCTCATTTTTTTCAGCACAGTATTTCCAACAATGATAATCTTCAAATGGTTCATCAAACATTGCGGTAAAATATTGCTTGTTTTTACCAAGCCACCTTTTGAGCAAGCCAGCTCGTACGAGATGCTCCATGTCTGGCTGCTGGGACGTTGGAATTAGATGAGGACCAGCTGGCTTGTTGTCTGCTTGTTGTTGTGGTCCCTAACAAAAGCGTCCGGTTCCTCAAGGGCTCACATATTGAAGCTTGCTGGTAGACATGGAGGAGGACGATGAGCTGCATGACCGTCTCTTGCCGTCAGCCAACTGCAGCGCATCTCCGGCCCCATGCACCGGTGGTGCTTAAAAAATAGGGAGTAAATGTTCTGAATGAACAAAACTTTCGGGTCCGAGGCCACTCGCAGCTAGGACACTCACACCAAGTGCTCACAGCAAGTGCCTGCACCCATCTCTTCCTCCGTGGTGTCATGCAGGAGCAAGATCCTCCCGCGATGCCGCCGCGGGCCCACCGCGGCAGTAGCCCTTCCCATGCTGTCGCGGCCTATCCGGTCAGAAAGCTCTGCATGATGCACCAGGGTGCAGTTGCAACTTACGAATCCAGCCCGCCCAACGGCCTTGTTGTATGTTAGGCTGAGCTCAAGCTTGTTAAACATGCTCCGAATGTCGCCTGGCCAAAGCAGAAGCACGGGTACCACAGCGGCACCGCGGCCACGACTCATTCTGCATCCACATCGGGCAACAACCACCGCCCGATGGCCAGGCTTGCTCGCTGGCGCCTTCCTTACTGCCGGCTCCGGATCTCCTGCGACCTGCGCCAGGGCAGTGGCCAGCGGCAAACCGACCAGCCGCGCCCACGGCGACGCCCGCCCGGCTCTCCGGTCTCCAACGGACACAGGTTGGTTGGGTATTGGCTGCTAGGCGCCGGCGAGGCACTGTGGAATTGTGGGGCATCAACAAACGCCAGCCGCCCTTCTCTCTGGCCTTTGCAATCCGCATCGTCTCTATTGTGTAAATGAAAGTGATGTCTATGGAGATAGGCGAGAGAAATGTGAGAGCCTTCTGTGTTGGTTGTAGGGTCAGGGTACACCCGTAGTTCACAAATTAGACTAGCGCCCACAGGCCTTCTGGTTGGGTCGATGCAAAATTGCATTAGCACCTGAATTAGAGTAGCTAGGTTCAAAAAGGATAAATGGTGTGTGGATTGCTATCCCGCCAGGCAGTAGAAACGTGATTTATTCATTTACCTGCCACAACTCATCGGTGACATCCCCATTGGTGGCCACTCCCTTCCACCACGACGACGGCAGGCCCGAGTAGCAGTGCACGGTGAGCCTGCGGCTTCCCTCACTCGTACGACAAAGCCGAATCCGCCTCTGGTGCCATGACGAATTAGTTCCTGTTAATGAATGTGTTCAATTTTCTGTACAAACGTGATGGATCTTTAGAAGGGTCAACTCCTGTTGGAACCGCGGCTTCGGATTTGTTGGATTCAAATGTTTTTTTTCGTTTGTACAAGTCGGATGTGAAGAAAAGTGTGCATATATTCTTGAATATTTTTTGTCTAGATTTTCATTTCTGTGATATGATAGCAAGTACATGCTGCCCTACGATGGATGTTCGACAGACTTCCCGTCAGGCGTCAGCTCTCCTACAAGGCCACATACATGCTCTGCCTAGATCGACGTTGTGTAAGCGAGTTGCTTGCTGCTCTTAATTATTGTCATCTACTAGTGGTGAAGTACTGCTCATGTTTTGTTGAATTGTAGTTAAGCATGAGTTTATTGGCAATGTCGATCGTATTACATGAATATATACTACTGTAGACTTTCTCCTATGTATCCACATCCAAATGTCTTGGCTTGTCATTTAAACCAACCTTTTCATATGTACGCGTGGGCGCCCGTGGCCAAACCAACCAGGCCTAAAGCTAGGACCACATCTGATCCCTGCAACATCTAGCTGTAGTCGCAAAGCTAGTACTAGTATTTCACAGGGAGTCACGGGCTGTCCTAACTTTGTGCTGCTCTTCACAAAGCACGTACCACGGCGATGATGATGGCGGTACATTTAGAGATTGCCACGGGAAGAACCTTGGTATAGCCAATAATTGTAACTTTGAGTCGTTGCTACCATCTGTCCACATCTTCAAATATTTTGTCAGTATCTTCAAGTATTTCATCAAAATACTTGATGATACTTAAAATTGAGAATAAAAATACTGATAAATACTGATTAGGAGTGAATACTGATATCGGCCTTCAGATCTCCAGCTCCCGTGACGAGTTTGCAAGGATGAAAGACGGCGTCACTTCCTGCTTGCGCGCCCGCCCACAGTTTCGTGGAAACCAGCCATGCGCACCCAACTGTCCCAAAAATGACACCGCTTGCCATTGCATTTCCACTAATTTCTTCGTCTAGCAAGGGTTTGCCATTTGCACTTGCATGCATACCATTGATAGCCTGGGACGCTGGGACGTGTCACCTGTCCGTGGACTTCTGAATACCTACTTCAGCTTTAGGAGACGAGGACTATTCTTTTGGAATTTGCAAGCTGCTTTTATTTGGCAGGTTATGGATAAAAGGTTGGGGGTCACACATATTCAACATTTCATCTCTTGGGGGCATCAGTTTGCCACCACTAAGACTTGCTGTTGCTACCAAACTTCTGGTGTCAGACATGCCACCCGCATGCTGCCTGGCCAAAAATTTGAATCAACATGTCAGATAGAAGCAAAGGGATGGGCCAAGCCTGACAGCTCTCCAAGAGACCTGGTGCAAGTCTGCGAAAGAGGTGAGGATGATGACATATCTGTACGCCCACTCCTGCAAGAGAGGTAGTGGGTACTACACAAAAGAAAAAGACAAGCAACCTCTTCCTGACTGTGCCCCCAAAATCCTTATTTGTTTAGCGAAAAGTTCAATTCAATTTCAAATTTTGTCTTGGCTGGCACATCTCCTACTTCCAACTCTCCAAGGCACCAACAGATACGCCACATGCCCAACGCAGCATGCTGCAAGCAGCGAGCCAACATATTTATGTGAAACCCCAAATCATGGAGATAACAGAAAAAGGAAAACAAGTTTTCTGTAGAAGTGCAGTATATTACGCTCTAGTAATCATCTCCCACATCTGGAGTGAGAAGACCAAAAAGGAAAACAATCATTTTTGTAGGAGTGTGCAGTAGTAGGTTCCAGACGTACTCACCGCCCGCACAAAGCATGTGTACCCTCCCAGGCTGGCAATGGTACGCTGGGCCAAACCACATCAGGATTCGAGGAATTCACATGCAGAGGCAAAGCTATTGGAAACAGCTAGAATTCACATCCTACTTCAAACAGCAAAAGTGTACTCCTTGTCAGCTCGTCAGTTACTATCTTCACTTGCCTCTCCTTCTCTCTGATCCGGAAGAACTGGAAAAACACGCCAGCGTCCCACATCAGCTTGTGCACTTGTCACTTGTCAGTTGCAACTACTAGAACTTTTTACTTGTAAAAAGCACCATGCTCTTGCATTTATAGATTACTGAGTACAACGTAAATTTGTACGATGCAGAAGAATGATACAAAACGTCCTTAATCCGTTACTAGTTCTGAATTTCACTTGCTAGCCAAACGAATGCGGAGCTCCAAATTCAAAAGAATATGTCCGAAGGTCTCAAGATACTGATACGGTACCATTCGGTTCGGCAATCAAGGAATATTTTATCAAGCTTGATGCCCATTTCAACTTGAAGAGTAATGAATACAGTCACGTTTCAAGTTTGTCACATCCAATAAACTATTCATATAAATATTATTTGGAAATGCTAATAAGAAACTACGTAAATTGGCAATCCAACAAGGCAATTCCTGAGGTGTGAGGAACAAAAAATCAAGTTGCAATCCAGTAATTCAAGCTAGCAGTCTAAGTAGAAAAACAACTAAGAAGGCAATGTAGGTGGCTAAAATGTAGAGATCTGAATAATATTTAGTCAATATTGCAAGCTGGTCATTTATGCTTTTAGTCAATAAGCTCAGGCTCGTCAAAGCTGCATCGTTTACAAGTGTAATGGCAAAGCAAAAGAGGCACACACCACTGGTATATAATCTAAATTCTGATTTCTGAAAAGTGAGTAATCACTCAAAATTAGTCTCATTGTCCTCCAAATTTGAACAACAAGAATGTTTCATTCCATTTCTGGCCTTTCATTATTGGCATATAAACAATGCAACACCTTAACTCGAGCCTCTTCCGAGAGGTCAAAAACCTAAAAGTAGGAACTACAACAGGACAGAGTGGCGCATCATCAACAAGGTTGGGCGCCTGGCTTCAGAATGTAATCTGAAATGCAGTAGTCCTCCAATGGCCGGCATGGTTTACAGCAAGAACCAACCACGGTCTCTGCCTCCCATTCCAGCCTGCAAAATCATTCTTCCCAAATCAATAGTATTACAAAAGTTACTGCCACCATTTGTTAGCACAAGGCACATTTTTTTATTAGGTAGAGTCTTGGAATGATTTCTCTGAACAGAATCAACACCATCCTAAATGCGCTTTGGATAAAGAATCTATTGATGCAACATTTTGTGCACGAAGCATGCATAATATTTTAACCAATTCAGACTTTGGAAAGTTTGACTTTTGCAGATCAAATTCTCCCAGAATTGAAGCATGGAATGGGTTCTGCTATTTTACAATCATCATCTAAGAAGAACTAAGACTGATCTTTTGAGCATATCAAGGTTTCAAGAAATGGAGAAGAAAGGAATTAGGAAAGGCCCGAGTAAAAGACATCTACACAGCATACCAGACGATGGCAAAAAACAAAGTTATGGATACGAAATTAGTCGTTGGGATGTATATCTACAGACGGATGCAACCGCTTCAAGGGCAAGAATGGCGTACCTAGTGATGTTCGTTGCCAACAAAAGTGCCCTTGCCAAGTCTCCGCTAACACTGATGAGGATCTGCAACCACCCATTACCTATAGCACCTAGTACAGATAATGGGATTTTGCTTTCTGAGGTATGGATTTCAGAGGACAATCGATGGGTGGAGACAACACCACTCTCGCCGCCATGACAACAAGCTTTGTTCCACCACGCCGCTTACTCATTAAGCGCAAGCCACCTTGCCAGATCTAGCACCTCGGAGGGAACGTGATTCCAAGAACCCGTCTACGATAAGATGGGGCGTCGGCAAATCTCGCCCGGCAACAAGGGAACAGGGGAGGCCCGGCAGCCACTGAGGTGGAGGAGAAGGGGCCGCCGCTGGGTGGAAGGGAGAGGGCGCCACCGCCGGGTGGGGGAGATGTGCTGCCGCCAGGTGGAGCTGACGCCCGGGCAAGCAGTGGCGAGGCCCGCCACGTCTCCTGGGGCGACTCCCATCGCAGCCGGTGTATGCAGGCCCGCGCCGGTGAAGGGAGGAGAGGACGGCGCCGCCGATTTTAGGTGGCCCCCGCTGACGTACGCCAGGAGGTGGTGAGGGCACTGACGCTGACGCACAGGGAAGATGGAGGGCCGCCGCCGCCGTTCAATCCACACTGCTTAATAGAAGCAGCAACGACCAACGAGGGATTTTGTCAACCATACTCAAAGTTGAATGAATACGTGGGATTTTGTCAACCATACACACCTCGGCAGCTAGCTTCTTCCATGGATCTGTGGAGATGTGGCCGGAACGCACAAGCGGCAAGACCTGCGGCAGCTGCGACAACATTGCGCGCCGATGGATGTAATCAGGACAACGGCCGTGGATGATTCATATTCAGAGGCAAACTATAGCGCACTACCACATGGTTACGAGGCTGTGGTGGGATCGGGGTGAGGATGGGTGGCGTCCACGCTGTGCAGATGAGGCCGAGCCAGCTCCGTCCCAAAAATTTCATGGCCCTAGGGCGAGCAAAACACTAAGGGCCTGATAATTTAATATTTTAATATAACAATTACAAGATATAATAGTATTGATAAGAGAAAATTTATAGCGTATATTGAATTCTTCTTGGAAAATAACAGTACATCAATCAAAGGAGATAAAAATGACAAAATAACTATGATTGCTTGGTTACCTCGAATAAAAGTACAATGCTTTACTCCTTTTTAAAAAGACGTCTTTGGACATTTCTTGATGCAAAATCTTCAAGAACACCTTCAGGATCAATTGTATCTCAAATATCCTTCTCAATACTGCATATAGCCAAACCATTTAATCTAGGGTCCTTTAATCTATCTAACATGACAAAAAAATATTGAATTAGAAAACAAATCCCTAAAGCCTACTACTTTTCAAAAAAAAAATCTCTAAAGCCTACCTCTATCCCCGTAGCATAAAGCAAGAATTAATCTTGATCTATACACTAGAACAGCAATTAAATCCATACCTTTGCCGTGGAGTGGAGAACAGCGCCGGGATGGAGAAGGCCGCCCTCGTCGCCGGGTCGCTGCCCCGGGGTTGGGAGTCGCGATCGGCGCACTGGCGTGACGGCGCCCCCCGAGTGGCGGCCCGGCTCGAAGTCGCGAAGCCGCTAGCGAATAGCGATCGGGCGCCCACGGCCGACTCTCCCCTGCACTCCCATGATCCCACTACTATGCTGCATGTACCCTCATGGGCCCCCCAAAATCTTGGGCCTTGGGCAGCGCATCGACCGCCCACCCCCTAGGGACGGGCCCGGGCCGAGCATGAGCCGCTATTGGTGGGGAGGAGGCACCGCCGCGACGCCGGGAGGGGTTGGGCGGCGCCCACGCTAAAGAGACGAGGCCGAGCATGAGCCAAGCTACCGGGTGGGGAAGGAGGAGTTGCCGCCACCGCCGCCAGCGTAGCGTGAGGAGCCCCGGGAGCGGCGGACGGAGATAAACGCATGGCTGCCTCCCCGATCGATCTTGTGAGATCCGCCAACAAGGGAGCTAGAGAAGCCGAACGGCCACCGAGGTGGAGAAGAGGGGCCTCGGCCGGGACGGGAAGGGCCATCGTGGACGACCATTGGGGTGGGGAGAGCCGCCGCGATCGCCGTCGGAGTGGGGAACAACCGCTCAGATCCAAGCGAGGAAGCGCGCCGCCTGAGTGGGGAATCAGCGAAATTGAGAGAGAGGTTCTGAATGTACAAAACTCGCTCTACTCTAGCTGGTCCCATGCCGAACTCTGCGTGGTCCTCCCATGTCCTAAAAAGCACGCACATCGGAAACCCCATGTCGCACTTACCACAATAGTCACGCCAACATCTGCCCGTCCAAAGCAACACGTGGAAGGAATCGAGGGTGGTATACAGCCAACCCCATAGGTGGATAGAAAACATGGGTGTAAGAAAATTCACTCTAATAATATATATAGAACTATTACTCCATAGCCAAAACTACAAAATATCAAATTCTGTGGCCGGACCGCAACTCACGAGCCAGGCGCACCGCAACTCACGAGGGAACCGAGGCCAGCTCACGTGCGTTTTCTAGAAATAGGAATTGGCTTTGACTCAGGTGGTCCCTATCCAAAACTAATGCATGCAATGCATTGATTTAATTCCTGATTTCTCTCTTTTCTTCACCGGCCACAAAACACGCATTGCTGGTGATGTTCGACCACACGTACCAAACACTGCAACGGCATGTCGATCTCGTCCTTCCCGACCGGTGGTGCACGTCGGGATCCGGCGCTCCTTCATCAACAGTGAACCTGCACATCCGGCGCGGTGGGCCTTCCACCATCTCGTCGGCGGCGCCTCCATTCATCTCGATGGCGACGGCGGCGGCCGGGCCCCTTCATCCGGCGAATCCCCTCCGACACTGCTTCAGCCGACGATGGTCAGGTGCGCGCCTTGGATCCAGCCTACTCCACGCATTCAGCTTCGCTCCCACACAGTTTGGGCAGGTTCATCGCCATGGCAGCCCTCGCGGCAGGCTCCGGGTGTCGTCGTGGCCCAGCACCATGCGCCCGTGGTTCCCGGCATCTGCGGCCTCAAGCTATGCCGGCGGCCCCGTGTCCCGTGGCTGCAGTGCTGCTGTGGCAGCCAGAGGCTGGCCTGGCGATCTGCCAGACCTGTGTGTGGCCGGCCACAACGCTGTTGGTGTCTTGACTCCTGATCCATGGCAGCCACGGCATCGCATGGTGGATGGTGGTTGTATCGTCGCGGGGTGAAGCCGACGACCACCCGTAGGCGGAGCGGACGACCTCCGGAGGCTGGCCGCAGGCGCAACCACCCTGGAACCTCGCATGGTTGTCCACGATGCTGGATCGTGCATGCATCCTGCGCGTCAGCCGCGAGGCTTCGCCGGGCATCGGACTTTGCGAGCCACTGCACCGCCGATGTTGCTGCTATGCGGCGCTCTCGAGCGGCGACGCGACTAATTTCTCTCGCGGCCCCGGCCCCCGGCTCGCTTCCTGCAGCATCTGCAGCTTTGAATGAGCTGAGCTCTCGGCCTTGGTCATGTCCGGCGGAGAGGCTGCATGGTGCTGGTGCCGGTGCGACAGCGGCTCCTACTGGCATTGTGCGTCTTCTCGTGTAACCAGGTGCTGGTGTATGTGCTGATGGCCGCCATCGCGGCCACGCTGCAGGCCATCGTCGCCAAGCACAGCCAGCCCGAGCTGCAGTTGATGGCCGGGATCAAATTCCGGTGACATATATATTAATTATAGTAATTCACTTGTATGAATGTGTGTACTTTATGTCATATATATCGTAACTACTTGTTCCCTATATCTTGCATGCGCACAAACACGGCAGATCTGAAATCACTTTTAACAATTCCGAGACGTCCGTATTTGATTTTGTTATTTTTCTCTGGTTATACTGTTGGAAAGCACCAATTTGTGCATGATTCTCGTAAAGATTTCTTAGTGCAAATTCTCGTAACTATTATATTAGTGCAAATTCTCGTAAATATGGAGATTCTCGTAAGTCTTATTTGTGCAAATTCTAGTAACTTTGAAGATTCTTCAACAACATGATTCAAAATTGTGGTGACAGGTAAATTCATCTCGCCATTATAGTAACTGGTTCTTCAGGCCATTAATACGGTGACCCGTAAATGCATTCTCGTAACTGGCCAACTATTATCGTAAATAAAATATTTTACAGTAAATCAAAACTATCCAATGTAAATATGTCAGCCAAATTATCGTAATCGTAACTATTTATAGTATAGTAAATTGTGGTGACCGGTTAAGCGTGAATTAAGCATGGATTAATTAATGCCGCATGCACGGCAAGGTTCGGCATGCAAAATCTGGGCATTAATTAGGCGTGGACCCAATGCAGCATGCAAACCTGGTGCGCCTGCCTGCGTCCAATGCTGGTTGCGTCGAATGGTCTGGCTACAGAATATAGAATTCTATAGCTAGCTACAAATTATACTATATATATATATATATATGGTATTTTATTTTTTTGTGAATTCAAGCGTGGCGGACAACATAACCAGCCCGCCACGTATAATAAACTTAACGTGGCGTGGCGGCGAACGCGTCCGCCACGGATAACATTCTTTGCGAGGCGGGCGCGTTATGTTGCCCGCCACGGCTGATTCTTATGCGTGGCGAGCACGGCCGCCCGCCACGCAAAAAGGTCACGATTAACCGTGACCTTTTCGTTAGTGACGGGCAGCTATGCCCGCCCACGCAAAAAGGTAAAACGCCCGCCACAAAAAGATTTTGGGTACTAGTGACAGGCCGGAGTAAAGAAAAAATTGACACAAACTAATTACAACAAGACTCAAGACAAGAAGCGATCAGACCACATTAGGATTTTCTCTCTATCTATATCCTTGCTACATCTATCAGACCAAAGAAGAAGATCATCTCTACATCTCCGGGAAATCAGAACATTGGCTCTGTCTTCATTCCGAAAGATTTTTGCATTCCGACATTTCCAAATATTCCAAAGAATGCAGATGAGGACGGTGCTTTTGATCCGGCATCACGTTCCTGAAGGGGGTTAAGCTCCCAAAGGGACTCGATGTCGCTGTTGACAGCAAGGGGTGCGAGATCGGGATTGATGGAAGCCCAAAAACTTGAGCTGCGACGGCAGCTGATGAAGAGGTGATAGCAGTCTTCTACACCGGGGCAGAAGGGACACAGAGGGTCTGCCTCATATTGCAGTGGTTGAGTCGAGCATTGGTGCTAAGGCGTCGCTAGTGGAGAAGCCAGAGAAAAAAACTTACACTTCCTGGGAGTGAAATTCCGCCAAATTGCAGGAGAGAAAGCATCATCCGGTACCGAGCTGAAGGAAAGAAGGTAGTGCACCCTAGACGTAGGGACACGGCCAGAGGACCGAAGGACCCTAACGTCAGCCTCTTGACGGAGAGCGACAGAAGCGATAAGCCCTTGAAGCTCCAGAAGCTCTCGCGAAGCAGCAGTGGAGAGCCTTGGTTGAAGATGAAGTTGCAGGCTCGGGGTCATCAGGGCCTGAGCAACGGATATGTTTGGGCGTTTCGTATGAGAAAAAAGGGCAGGGAAGGCATCTGTAAAAGTTTGAGAGCCACACCACAGGTCGAGCCAAAAGGCTGTCATAGAACCATTGCCGATGAAAACTTTTGTCTCGTCTCGGAAGGAGGGGAGCTCGCCCATGATATCCTTCCAGATAGGAGAGATGTCTGATCGGAGATCACCAAAATCTCGATTATCACACCAACCATATTTGAAACGGAGCCAGTCGATCCAAGGAGCAGGGGGAGCACAATGGAACTTGTAAAGAAATTTTTTTTGAGAAGACTTTTATTCTTTCTCTCCATGTCAGGGATGCCAAGACCCCTTTTCTCTTTAGGGAGAGAGACATTCGGCCAGGAAACTTTACATTGCCCACCTTTACACTTGTTTTCACCAGTCCACAAGAAGGCACGCTGTCGGGCGACGAGACTATCTACAGTGGTTTGGAAGAGAAGCAGCGAGGACATAGGATAGACGGCTTGCGAAGTAAGAACAGAAGCAACAAGAGTAGCGCGTCCCATTTCGTTAAGCAAGTGGCCGCGCCATCCGGCAAGATATTTGTCGGAACTCGCAATGTAGGACTGAAAATCGGAGACCCTGAGCTTGGAAGTGGAGGGGGGCAGTCCGAGATAGGGCTGGGGGAAGGAGGAGACAGGGCACTGAAAAATATCAGCGAGGTTTGAGGCGGTATCGGGATCGGTGCAGATAGGTAAGAAGGTGCTTTTGTCGAAATTAATGTGGAGGCCGGTGGCATTGGAGAAGGCAAGAAGAATTTCTTTGAGAGCACACAGCTGGTCCTCACAGGCTTTTAGAATGATTAGAGTATCGTCGGCATATTGGAGAACCGGGCGGGGAGCGTTGGGGAGGATGGGGTGCTCAAGAACGCGCCGATTGGTGCGAGGCATTGCAAAGCATTTGTTGAAGCACGTCCCGCTACAAGAATAAAGAGATAGAGAGAGAGAGGGGGTCGCCTTGGCGGAGACCCCTCTTGCAATTGATCCAGCGACCAGGGACCCCATTCAAGAGGACCGCAGTTTGGCTAGAAGAGAGAATTTGCTCCATCCAAATACACCATTTGTGCAGGAAGTTCTTAGCCTTAAGCACAAGGTCAAGAGCCTCCCCACTCGATAGAGTCAAAGGCCTCACGAAAGTCCAGTTTAAGAGCAACAGCAGGAATCTTTCGCTTGAAACACATTTGGACAAGTTCAGCAGCGTAAATAAAATTCTCCGAGATACTTCTGCCTTTGATGAAACCCGTTTGATCGGGGTGGACTAGGGGCGAGATCAGGGGTTGCAGCCGGTTGGTTAGGGTTTTAGAAATTAGCTTTAGGTGGCAGGATTGAAGCGAGATGGGCCAGTAGTGCTCAGGCTTAGTAACCCCCGTTTTTTTTGGTAACAACACAATATGTGACTGATTGATATGGCCCAAGTCAGCGGTGAGATTGTGGAAATTATCGAGGAGGGAAGTAAGAGAGACATTGGTGAGGGCCCAGAGACGCTTAAAAAACGCAGGGCCAAAACCATCCGGACCTGGGCTAGAGTCGTCTCTCATTCCCCAGAGAGCGGCTCTGATCTCTGCAAGAGAGAAGGGAGAGAGCAGGAGACTGGCTTGGGTGAAATCAAGAGATTTACCGGACATGAGGGCGTGCAAGTTTGGGATGGGGGAGATGGGGGAGGAGTGGCCTAGGAGCTGCTGATAGGAGTGGAGGATTTGGGCTTTACCATCATGATTGTAGACGGGGGGTGACTGCGGGGTCCATCATTCTAATTTGATTTTTTCTCATTTTAACCGTGGCACACATTTGAAAGTATCTAGTATTGTCATCACCAAGAACACAGTCCTTCACTTTGCTTCGTTGTCTCCAGTAGGTGGCGAGGAGATTGGTGTGGTGAGAGAGGGATTGCTTCACAAGGAGGCGGAGATGCAGCTCCAAATGATAGTACCCGCTTTTCCTCAATGAGGTCCAAGAAGCTAATAACAAGTTCCACAGTTAGAAACGATTGTTTTTGGTTTTTTTCTTGTTTTTTTCCCACTTTTTTGTTGCAGCACGAACTCTTTTAAGCTTTAGACAAATGTCAGCAGCAGCATTTTGGCCAGGGGGCATGTTACACCAGTTCTGTTGGGCAATGTCAATGAAAACGGGGTTGGAAAGAAGATGGATATTTAGACGGAAGGTGGCGGGTTTGGGGGCAGTGGTAGAGGCGCGTAAGATAATTGGGACGTGGTCGGAGGTATTGCGGGTATTGGAAGAGAGGGTGGAGTCCAGAACTTCTCACTCCAATCGAGATTAACGAGGGCACGGTCGAGGCGGCATAGAGTGGGGGTATCTTGGTTGTTAGACCAGGTATAGAGTCGATCGAGGAGTGGAATATCCTGGAGACCAAGATCAGCGATGAAGGTATTGAACCAGTCAGCCTCTGTGGAGTCAAAGTTATCATTTGATTTTTCAGTAGGAAAGCGGATTAGGTTAAAATCGTCAATGATGACCCAGGGTCCATGGACGGAATCAGCAAGGCTCTTAAGAGAAGAAAGAAAAGAGGGCTTGCTTGAGTGGTCTTAAGGGCCATAAACATTGGTGATGGTGAAAGAAGCATCCATTAGCAGGTGGCTAAAGAGCGAACTAGAGAAATACGGCCCCTCCAAGGTGGAAACGAGCTCAAGGGAGGAATCGTTCCAGGCTGAAACGAGTCCACCAGAAGCGCCCAAAGAAGGCTTAAAGTTGAAGCTAAAGGAATTTGGAAGGAAGGAGAGAGCTTTAAAGTAAGAGATGTCTTGCAACTTGGATTCCTGAAGGACTAAAGGCGTCGGCACCGCAAGCGGAGAGAGCTCTCTTGACGTCCCTACACTTAGCATGTTGACCTAGACCACGGACATTCCACGAAGCAATATTAAGAGACCGAAAATGACTAGCCATGATTAAACGACCAAAGCATCTCAACAGTAGAATGGGAACTGACCACAGAAGTAGCATGATAGGACTTAAAACCAAAGAAAAGAAACACTTGCACGCAGGCAAGGATAGTTTGTGACAACCAAACAGAAACTAACATGAAGGAAAGACAAAAAGAGCAGGTGCGAGCTCAGGAAAGCACCACATGGGACCTTCATTCTTCAACAGCAACGCGCGGAGTGGATGTCGAGCAGGGTCTTGGGATTGACGGCGCAAGCAGCAGCAAGATTCAACAGCATATGTTGATGACTGCCTCATCTCTTTTGCCTCTCTATAACAAAATTTGAGATCTGAAATACCAGACAATCCTTCCTTTTCTTCTTACAAACAGATCCAACATTTCTTTTCAAAGATGCATGGCGTGGAACCCGGCTGCTTTTGTCCGCAGATATTTGTTTAGAGACCTTGTACGGTTGTACCCAGATGTCTGTTTACGAACGTTAGGCTCATTGCAGTCATTATTAGGAACATCTTGAGATGTTCTTTTCTTCTAAGATTGATATAATTTGTAGAACATCATCAAGTAAATCACTAACATCCATGGAGACATCATTCAGGATATTTGCTGATACATCAATATTATTGGGAGTGTTCGCCGTATCTTAGTATATAATGTCCTATTAGCTTATTTTGTACAAATAACAATACTAATTAGGAATTCACAAAGCTTACCTTCAGTCACTAGAACACTTCTTTCAACGAATATTGTGCCTGGAACATTTTTTCAACCAATGTGGCTAGAACATTCAATCCAGTAACTACTCTATTGCCAGAAGGAAAACTGCATTTTCAATTGCATTCTTGGGCACCCTTTGAAAGAGATGATGGATCATTCCCTTCAAATGATTGTAATGACCAAGAAAATAGTGTTTTGGAATAAAAAAATATTAGGAAAAGTATGAGCTATTAGCAATCATCATTAATTCCATCATATTGTATTGAAACAGTTTTAGATGTAATTGTGTGGCCTAAAATTTTCACTCTGTTCAGACATTTTTGCAATTCCATCAATGATGCTTTGTCACTGAAACTAGAAACGAGTTATTGTGGTGCTCATGACACTGTTGCTGGTTACAGGAAATATGAAGACATCACAGTTTTGGATCTGTCTTCTAAAGTGGAGGAATATGCAAAAGGGCCTTTAGCCTAGTGGTTAAAGCACCTGAGTAGAACCCATCGAGACCTGGGTTCGACTCCCCATCGGAGTAATTTAAACAAGTCTACATTATTAAAAAAAAATTAAAAATAGGCTGGGGTTTTTCTTACTGACTTCGGTCAAAAAATGTAGCAATATAATCCCACGACAAAAACATCAATCATGAATAAAGACTAATGATATATGCATACACAAATCATCAAATGTTTGCTCTGTAAAAAGGGTCAATATCCAAAAGTACTTAATAGGAAGTTTCACTCATGGAACTCGTGTTCGAAGCGTGCAGTACATAAAAAAAACAAACATTAATATCATAAGCTTCTCTAATTGCACTTACTGCTTTCGACAACACTAACAAGGCGACACATCACTTTCGAAAAGCTGGCATTGTGCTGACGAAGAGCATATCCGTCACTTCTGTGCCACCATGGATCCTCACTAGGGCTACTAAAACAATCTCTCTGTCTTTCTCCATAACCATGTTGCGAGAACCCTTCATAGCTTAGCTAAATTCAGACCCAAGGATATACCCAGCTTGGTGGAGCATATGAATTTTGGTACACCGATCCTTCACCGGGTTCAAGCAATCATTAACACTACTCTGGTGTGGACCAAGCTCATCGCCAACCTCCTTCCTCCCCGGATTCCTCCTAGGCCGACCTCGTCACTCCAACTCGGCTAGGATCGTGTTGTGTGCGGCGCGGAAGATGTGGTGGTATACTAGGGTTAGGGTGGAAGCACAAAGCAGTGGTGTGATCACTGATCAAACAACCTGGACTCATCATGACAATATGCATGTCGATAAAAAGATGAAGTATATATATTATGATTTGGAACCTAAATCTCAACTCGAGCAATGCCGTTATTTAGAGACAAATCAGAAGAGGTGAGAAGGCCGTAGCAAGTCCTAAGTGCTGACACAGGCCCAGCCCAGAGCAGCCCTTAACATTAGGAACTCGATATATATAAACAAGCACTCTACCACGAAGTGCAATGCGAGACGCAGCCCTTGTTGTGGGTTGCGATCCGTGATGCCCGCCGTTGGAGATCTGGGGACGATGCGCTCTGGCGGCCATGGGGCGGATCTCCCTTTGGATCTCCTCCGCGACATCTCACGCCGCCTCCACGCCACCACCGACTACGTCCGCTTCCACGCCACGTGCAAGCCCCAGCGCGACACCCTTCCACCAGGCGGCGTCCTATCCAGCGTTCACGCCATGGCTGGCGGGCGTTCGCGCGCCGGACTCCACCAAGCATCGGAAGGCCGGTGCGTCTTCTCCTCTTCAAGTCGACCCGCCCGTGGCACCGGCGCCGCCACTGAATCTCGGTTCGAGATGGGAGGTGGTTGATCAGCTTGGTAGACGGCACGCGCCGTCTCCACCGTCACCGATGTCTCGATTGCAGTTGGGCCCTGCCCTCAACGGCGGCGGCCTCACCACCGGGCGCCGGTGTCGTGGACCCTTTCACTCTTGGGTGTCTTTGCATCTGCATCGGCCACACCCCAACCAAGACTGCGCGCTTTTCACGTGACAAGGAGACCAAATGGTGGCTGGACCACGCCAATGGTGTTGTCCGTGGAGACGGCACAATCTTTCTATATTTGATTGTTCCCGCAGCGAGTGGAATTACTGGCGCCGTTCAATGCCGCCTCCCGCCTCCGGCGATGTGGCATGGACAATGGTGCATAAACACTACTACGACCGAGAACGGGTAGTTGCATTCCCTGTCACGATGGGAAGATCGTCACACACAAGGGTACCCGGTCTTCATCCTTCATCGATACAAGGCATGTTTACCACCGGATTCCGATATACCATTGCCATCTACATATGGCAAAGCATTGCAATCCAGCTACCTCTTGGAGTCTCGAGGCCATGTTCTTCCGGCAAATGTCCTAACCAATCGTGCACACTTTTATACCATAGCAAGCTTTGTGGATGGGCTGTCGGTTTTCGGTCCACATGCAGCGCGGCGGAGAGAATGGAAAATTACGTGGGCGAAGAGGGAGGGCCGGAGCTTGAGTGATCAGGTCATGTTTCTAGGGAGGCCAAGCAGCTTTTTACTGTGGATGCCGGGGCAGTTTGGTGCGATTAGTGGTGGTTGTGCCTATTTCATCATCAATAGCGAGCTGTATGGGGGATCCGGAACAAGTTCGCCAAAAACGCTGCCGTGTGTTCAAGTACAGCCGAGGGCGATAGGTCGGAACTCATCGAGCAACTCCCGGCTGAATGGGACGACGACGCTTTGCATGTGGCTCACGCCACCACAACCTTGCATCGCTTCAACCGAGGTAAATGGAGTGCAAAAATCTTAGCTTGCGAGATAATTTCATTGTTACCTGTTTGTGCTGAATTTCTAGTGTTTCTAGTAGTAGAATAGAGGAACATCAGTATCATATCTGTTTAAATTGTTTATCATATCATATGTTCTACTTGTCCAAGCATCCATTAGTAACCAGTGGCGGACCTACGGGGGTGGTGCGGGTGGTCTACCGATCACCACATGGTCCGCCTGTCGATCACACATATAATAGAAAAAAAACAGTCCACGGCGTCCATTCGTAGAGTCACACTCGGCCACTCGTGGGTCGTGCCGTTTGTGTGGAAGTCGGAAGACGGATGGGCGTCGGTGATGGGCCGGCCCAGCTCGCATAGTCGCAGGTCGTGCGGGAGTTTTGAATCGTTGAATTGCCACTCGAGAGGCAGTGACCAATTGCTAGACTCACCGCTTTGCCTTCGCCTGGGCGCCGCCAATATATCCGCCATCGCCCTTCGGGACTTGACAGCTTTGCCATCACCATCGTGGTGCCGCGGCGATGGACTGATCGCGCCACCAGGCGTCGATCGCCCGATCAGGTTATGAGCACTATGCAATTTTTTTTTCAAAGAGCCCGATGCAATTTTAGGTGATGAAAATTGCGAGTGTTGAAAATGGTATTTTCTGCATTGGTTACGGTGAAAACAAAGTCAAGAAATAGGATATGTGATGCTGTTTTGGATGATATAATTGACATATTCATGTCATTGAAAAGCGGTGGACAAACAAGCTAAGTAACATTGTTAGTCTCTCCTATTGCTATATTTTGTTATCTGTTTTGATTTTTACAAATCATGTCAAGACTTAATGTCGTTTTACCAAATTATAATATCGTTTTACCGAATTGTAAATGGTTCACCGAATTGTACAAGAATTGTTTTTGTGCTGCATAGCCCACGCTAAAATCCTAGGTCCGCCACTGTTAGTAACATTAGTTTGCAAATGCACATGCAGGAAATTAGGGAGAGGACTTATCGAAGCATCCATCAGTAACATTCGTTTGCATGCACGTGCAGGAAATTAGAGAGAGGCTTGAGCCTTCACACAGAAAGGCTAAAGGAGGGCCACCGTTCGGGCCTTATTTCAGGATTTATGTGGGCAATCTGCCACGGAATGTGGATAGCCATCGACTTGGACAGTTCTTCAGCAAGTATGGCAAGGTAGCAGAAGCAAGGGTCATGTGCCACATAAAAACCAAGCGCTCACGAGGCTTCGGGTTTGTTACATTCGCGACCATAGTTGATCATGAGCAGGAACATGCTATTGCTAAGCTGAATGGACAGGTACAGATTTATTGGTGCTTATATTAATTTGATAATAGCGAATTATCCAATCGATGCCATGAATGAAAGAACATCTAGACACGCAATCATGATAAACTGTTCATGTTGGATCAATTTTTCAGATTTTGGATGGGCGTCCTGTGCGAGTGAAGCTTGCAGCAGAAGCAGCCACATGCATGTAGCTTGCAGGTCAGTTGGTTATGTTCAATACTGTTCTGCAATCAGCATTCTTCTCATAATCACCAATGTGTATCTATTGTTCAAAACATCTCATTTTAAGGAAATTTGGATCAAAATTGAAACACCTCAATTTTTTAATGTAAACTTCAGGTGGGGATCAAAATCAATCTCCACCTGATTGCATTCTACAGATTCTGGCAAACCGGTAGCTAGGTGGAGAGGGAAAGGCCCTTCAAGTTACATCAGTTACACTAAGATCAAAGAATGGGGAAAGATATTACATAGGAATGGATGAGATCCAATGAACAAGATGCTTGCATTACAACTAGGGATCCTGCAGCTCCATAATTCTACAGCATGTTTGCATTGTGCGCAAAGGCATTCCAACATCCTGTGGCAGGCCTCTGAACAAAACGTCATCCCGATGTTTTCAAACCTGCCAGTAAACAATTTTAGTTCACTCAAATTCCACAAAAAATACTGGGCTGTTCAATAATATGTTAGTCGGTTATATTGTGTACCAACCCAATCGCATCACAATCCTACCATTTTCTTTTAAGTGGCTGTTGATTGAGAGCTTCGTCCTCCTCCGTGCATCCTGTTTTTGCTGATAGCTTTTGATAAAATTCTGGCCAAATTTCACGAAATTCGGTAATTTCGGCGGTGGCGAAAAAAAAACTTGTAATACACTAATACATCTGCTATATAACATTAAAATTATATTTTCTGTTGTTTATATGACGTATTCTTTTATTCAATAAATGTGTAGTCATAAATCATACTAATATTTGTATAGTTCTAAACCTTTTTAAAAAAACATACATCATGTGTTAATGTCTAAAAAATTTTGGCCGAATTATGCAAAATTCGGTAATTTCGGTAGTGGCCAAAGTTTTGCATTACTGAAATTAAATTAAAAAACCTTGGCTGTTATGACCACATGGCAAAGTCACCTCAATATAACCCTGAAGATTTGTCTCTTACACCACACTATACATTGTTTTTCGCAGCCCTCTTTTCGCACAGTTGGGTTAGGAGGTGCAGATCTGGCCTTCGATTAGTTCGTCCTTTTCTAGCTTATAGGGGATATAGGGGAAACAAAAGCCAAATATTTGTTGTAACTTCAATCTGATTCGTTCCCTGCTATTTCTGTTATAATTCAAATTTCCTTGCTAGGTTGCTCTTTTTTTTGTTTATGTTATAAATCAGCATGATGTGCAGGAAGCAGCATAAGATGATTTGGTCGAAGCTTAGCATTATTTTCTACTGTTATGTGAGGGAGGCAAATTCGGCTAGCGGAGATCCTTTCAATTTGTGAGAGATGAGCTGCAAAATTGGACACGTCGATGCTGGTTTCAGACAGGGATTCTGTGGTGCAGCGTTATTAGGTGCCATCTGGTGGATCTGAGTTTGGGAGTCACAGCTTTTGTTGAGGCGACCTCGCTGTGCTCCGGCTTTGAGTAGTGGAGGGCTACAGGGCACAGGCATCAGGCGCAGCTGGTTTGGGGTTCAGTGGTATGTGCCAGAGTTGTGAAAGATCGACATGAGAAAATTCACAAAATGTTTATATCTAGCAGTGCGATCTTTTGGTGTCACAACAAAATTTTTCAGTTATTTTGTCAGAGAAGGAAGTTAAGGCATTCTTCATAGCTGTGAAATAGAGTAGCATATATTGTTTTCCTAAATTTTTATATTGAGAGAAACATGGGAAAAAGAATAAATTAAGGTTTCACCGTACAGGCCAGAACGCCTCTTGCTGTTAATTATCTGAGTAGGTTGATCTTCAAGTTAATTGAAGTGATGTTTCCAATTCTTGCATGAAGAGATCACCATCATTTTATTTTCCACTCCACCTGGTACATTTACACTTCAAATTGCTGAGAAACAATCTATACACATTTAATCGAGGATGAGCTGTTTCTTCTAACCATTTACTCATACTTATCTCATAGTGAAATTACATGGACGATAAGATGCTTGGTTTTGTTGATGGGCGTTAGAGAACACCACTGAATTGTGTTAAAATAGCAAGCGACATTATATTTAGAATGTCCTATAGTTTCTGTGGTTTACATTGAAAATGGGAGAAAATGTAAAGGTAGAAATTTGAGTTTGTGAAACCCCGTTTCCTGCAACAAGTTTAGATAGTTATCTTTGCTAATACTTGAATTTAGATAAGGGAAAAGTTGTACAAAACAGATTTTGACCTTTAATTTCTGTCACAATATGTTGTCATGTGCTAAAGTCAATATCATCTGAGGCAATTCAAATGCAATCTATTGATGTATATTTTATATCTTATATATAATATAATTTGACTTATTGATGGTCAAAGTTTATAAAAATTGACCTTTTCATGTATGAAATATGATTATAGTTGTGGGACAGAGGATCAGGATACGTAATTGTTGTATGGGACTGGTAATGGTATTGAGTTCATTGAAGTAGAGCTTCGCACAATTTATAGTTTTTCCATACGAAATTGGTGCTGCATGTCTGTAAAGACTTGTGATAAATATGAGTACCAACATTATTTAGGACATGCGTAGTCAAATCTTTCGATGTTGTGCAATATCTTTAGTCAGTTGTGATAGTTATTTTCAATGAAATATGTTGACATGCATAGTTCCAGCTGGATGCTCAAATGAAGCTGTGTTATCTGGGACATTGAAACAACGGTAATTGCAACTTGCAAGATGCACCTACACAAGCATCTCTTAAGACATGAGAACATTCACTACAAGAACGAGGGACACAATTCACATAGTCAACCAAAGCTAATTACATGGATAAAATGAACTTAGATTCTTCGAACGAATTAAAATTTCAGCATTTGAACTATCATGTGGTCGATTGAAGGCCTTCATGAAAAACAAGCTAGGAAGCTAATGCCTTCATGGAAATCAAGGAATCTGATTCAAGCTGAATTTGCATCATATATTGATTTGTTGCCGTGGTGATTGCTGCCAAACAAGGTTGGCATATAAAGAATCAAATAATTTATTACCTAAGTAATTTAAAGAGAATTGTCAAAAATTAAAAAAAAATCTTTCATGAAGAGAATTGTCGGTGCCATTGCTATGCATTCGTTAAAAGGCGCACTTCACAATTGATAAAATATTCAAATAATGTAATATATATGCTTGATTATTTGGTCTATATTATACTATGTAGTGTGGTACATGCTTTTTTATTGTTAGTTATCGTTGATGTATGTTATTTATATATTATACATATATTACAGTTAAGTTTCCATAAAAGCTTATGTTCGTAATAATTTACTTTTTCTTATGACCATCTAAGTAACTTTGCAAAAAGATTTAAACATGTGGTCAAATTTAGGGTTGAAATAGTCAAACAAACTATTATTTAGAACGGATTTAGTCTGATCAAACACGGCCTTAATGATAAAGTGTTGTGAAAGATCACACTTGTGACCAAGGAGGATCAAACAAAAACACAAAAGAGGGGCATAACAGATGTAGCACTATTTCCATCTCTTACCCAATGCAACTGATTCAAGCCAAGAAACATGTATCACAAAACATTTGCTGGCACGAACAATCAGCCTGTGTGCCACACAAATTGCACCGCTAATAACTCAACAAAATTCATTAAAGAAAACAAAAAGGAATTCCCCATCGTCATGCATATCAAGCAAGCGACGGATCAATGACTGTGGATTGGCCACCGACGGAGGCAGAGGGTCCTGATGGGACGACGCAGCAGCATGTGGGCACCTCGCCGACGATCTTGCATTGCCCGACACCAGCGATTCCGAGGACGGCGCACATTGCCGAGCACAGGTCTTCCTTGCAGTCTTTGACACTGCCGCAGTACCCGCCATCGGCATCCTGCTGGAAGTTTAACTGGAAGCCGCCGCCGCCCGCCGCCGCCGACGCAGCGAGGAGAGCCATCAGCAGCAGAGGGACGACAAGGACGACGAGAGACCTGTTGGCTGCGAGTGCTGGCGCCATTATACTAGGCCGGCGAAGCTAAGAGAACGTGCGTGCGTAGAGACTAATGGTCTTCTTGATTGACGCTTGTGAAATTTGAGGGCCGGTGATGCATAATTATATAGGCTGGAGGCAGAAGTAAATTTGGCATGAGCGATCAATTCAAGATATTCCACCGGTCCTGAAGCGTAACTCTTGCCATTTTTATTGTTTCTTGTATAGTAATGTATGTAATTGTTTCTAGTTCCAGGATTTATATATTCGTGTCCAGATATACCATGTATTGAGTGCACTACTATTGGCAACAAATATATCATACCAAATTTGGTCCTCATGAAGAGATCCTAGCCGGATCATTGTTGTATATATAGGGAGAAAACAAATATTTGACATCAAAACACAATCTCTAACTAAATAAAGTAATGTTTAACGAAATCTTACAACAGACTGCGTACGTAGTTAGAAGTATATTTGCAAACGCGCTGACAAGAATTATGTATTTCTTTAGATACAAAGATTTTTTTATTATCATATATAGCTGTAACACCCGTGTTTTTGCATCATTTTAAAGGAGATGCTATATCTCTTTCACAAGAAATTTACCCAACATTTCTTGCAACAAGCTGGACCCTTGGATCTTCATCCAAGGGTGGGACTAAATTGACAGCAAGCGCTAGGTAGCGCAATGAATCTGTGCGCACGGGCTGAGTACGATAATGGTAACCCGTTAACCAACTCAACCCTCCAGTGAACACGTTGCAGCATGGGAACCAATAAACAATAATTACAACACTACCACTGAACCCTCCGGCAAAAAAAAAAAACACACACGCACTCAACACACCATTCATTCAAGGCCTGATCAGATCTGGATCTACAAGAAGGGAAAAGAGGATCAATCAAGCGCAGCGGTATGTGTCCTCTGTCCTTGGTTGTTCTTTGTTTGATCTCTGTTCTTCCTCATGTGCACGTGCCTTCTCTCGAACACGTATGCCTCTTGTTCTTCTCTGAAACACAAACCCCACCGTATGATTACGTACTGTTTGTCCTCCGTGTCCTTTGTACAATCTCTAGTCATCTTCATGTCTAGGGCCATAACTGAACATAGATGTCCAAGGCAATGTAGGATTAGTAGGAATCAAAATTTCATAGAGCATCACTAAAATTGCAGTTAACTATATTTGCAATTTAGACTATAACAGTTTGCAAGCAATTAGCTAGGCTTGTTGTTCTTGTTGTTTTGCTTTGACAATACTACAGATTGTACTATTATAGTTGGTTCTGGTCTATCAAAAACACAAGCCTCATGAGAGGATCATGCTCACAAAATATGTTAAACTCTAAATCACACTAGGCCATCCAACTTCCGGATGGTACCAGTACTTCATGGGTCTAGCAAATACTCTTAAATTGGGAATAAAATGATATACAAACAACCTGCAACAATTATAAAACAACTATGGAATCATGAAGCAGCAATCATACCTTCAAGTAAGCTGCAGCCTTGTCCTTGTCGGTGAAGACAACAGTGGACTCCACAACATAGTACGCACCAGCCTCATCCTCTGTTCATCCCGATTCCTCCACGGTTCCTTCGTGAACATAGATGATGATCCTTGATTGTCCTCTGTAGCTGAATGTCAATGCTTGTCATCTGCTCCTCTGTAGGATTTGTTTACGAACATCAACCTTGTCAATGCTTGACTGAAGGCAATGGTAGAACCTTGAAATGGAAGATAGATCATTTTACAATCAACAACAATTACTCGAGTCACAAGTAAGTAAATTCAGCATTTTGTACTTACTAATGTCGGGGAGGTCCATTTCAAGACAAACAAGATCCACAAGCTAAAAGACATCCATGTCTGACATGTCCTAGAACAAATAAGAGAGTCATGACCTAGCACAAAGGACAAAATACAAGATAAAGACAGTGGGTAGGGAACAAAGATAAGCAATATAATACAATACAATACAAGTCAAAATAGAAGGCACAATACAAGAGGCATGACAAGGGACTATACAGCACAATCAACAAAAAAATACAAAATAAAGTACAAGACAAGGGACAATCCAAACACAATTCGCAGGTCCTGTGATGACTTCGCGTCTCGGCCTCGAGGGCCTAACGGCCCACTCGGCCTCAAAGCGAAAGTGTTACTTTCAAAAGGCGCCTTCAGCGCTGGGTTTATATAGGGAATCAAACGATGTCATTTTGTACTTTGTTGTCTTGTATCTCAGGGTCCCTGCTTGTTTTTAAACAATTTGTTTTTATTACAAGGGGCAATACAGGGACAAAACAAGGACAAAGAGGGTGGTGTCCTAGCACAAAGCACAAGATACAGATTTGAACAACTTTACCACAGCAGACAAAAGACAATTAACATTTTTTTCTATGGAAAAACAAGGACAAAATAGGGTGGTGTCCTAGCACAAAGCATAAGATACATTTGAACAATTAACAATTTTAGCACAAAGCACATGCTTCCCTGCACTAGTCTGGCTGAAGAAGGTGCTGAAGGCATCATCATGGTGTCCCGTTGTATTGTCTCCATGCACTTGGCCATCAAGCTGCGTAGAACAGAAAGGTGTTAAATGCAATTCAGATCAGATTGTGAAAGGATCAAAGTAGAGCATGGTTGCAAGGTTCAACATTCCATCAATTTAATTAGTATGTGATTCAAAAGGCATGATGGCAACTCAAATTCATAGAGAAAGGAAATTTCAGATCTCCCATAGTTAGCACAAACTAAAGTAGCATTCCCATATTCTCATTTACGATCAGATCAAAGACATGAGGCGACAACGGAAATAGAGATATCACAGTTTAGAACTAACTATTGGTAATAGACCTGAATGCCTCCCATAGTTAGCACAAACTAAAGCAGCATTCCCATATTCTCATTTAGGATCAGATCAAAGACATGAGACAACAACAGAAATAGAGATATCGCAGTTCAGTACTAACTGTTGGTAAATAGACCTGAATGCCTATTGCCTACTAGTTACTAGTTACATTCGAGCAAACTAGTTGAAATGGCACAAGAACAGGAAACTTCGATGCGTAGAGGGATGCATAGTGTGTTCGAGTTCAGAGAAAAAAAGTATGTTCATATTTCAGAAGGTAGAGACTTCAGTAGTGCTTCTCAGTGATGAAGTATGCTAATTTACCTATATATAAAAAGATAAAAATGAACGCCATCCTAATACTTTACTGTCTTTTGGTGGCATCATGACCAAAAAGGTCAAATGCCTCTCGGCCACTTGTCTAGTTATCCATTCCCTCAAACAATCCAATAGGCCATAAAGGGTGTATGTAAATTCTCACATCCCATAAATGACAAAAACAAGCTTACCAGTGATAACACGGACAGTGGTCATCAGACCAACAAAATTATCTAAAACAAGTGAGCTGCGGCCTTCTCCTAGTTAGTGAAAACACCAGTAGACTCCACAACATAATTGGCACCAACTGAACCCCCACAGAATCTCCTTAGGGTTCCTAAAAAGTAAAAAAGCGAGCACAAGTTATTCCTATTCAAACATATACAAAAAGATCACTTAGAACAGTTAGCAGGGGAAAAACAACCACAAGGCAAATCAGTTCAATAACATATTGCATAAGCTCGCAACAGAAATTGTAGTCCCTGCCACTTGCAATTTATATTATAGTAGACTGCAATTATTTAAGCCTGTTTGAAACTTCAGTTTAGTGTTTCCTATACTACACAAATAACTATATTAAGTCAAAAAAACATAAATTAGACAATTAACTGAAGCAAAGGCAACCATGGATAACATTTAGAATCCTCCACACCACACCAATTACAATAGCTCAATTAGCAGCCATCCTACTTCAGTTCTTCGTTTGCTACTTTCTATATGAGGGATGAGACATTGAGCTTGCCTTTAGATTTAGAATGAAGAGGAACAATGGACTCTGTTTTCTCTATAGACTTTCACAAGCTCCTCCAGCTCAGAGCAACTAGTATATATATATATAGCGAAATATGTCGGTATGTTCATAAGTCTCAAAAGCAAAGCCAAGTGCCTTGTGATGATAGTTAATAAACAGCCTGGCATAAAAATCACCACAACGAGTTTGAACTATTACCATTAGCACACTGCAAAGATACCTGCATTGGTATCGCACGCTGCAGCTGTAATGGCTTTCATTCATAAGATCACCAAGTTTCTTAAGCTTATCTTCCTCACTGCACACAGACAGCAGTATGTCTCAGCTGAAGTATGGCTATATCATATGATGAAAAAATTTAGAATCAATTTCCAAGTACTGTGAGGATACACCCAACCTAGGGAAGAAACATCTTGATAGAATTTTCTTCTTCAAACAAATAGAATGACAATATAAGGCAGTGAAGATGAACACTGTGTATTGCCAAAAGGGGTCTTCAATCATTGACATAACAGGACAAACTCAAGGGTCTTCCATCACTCCGCGCATCAGTCTCCGAAGCTCCGAGGGACAGATCTGCCAAGGTTCCGATTAGCTGCATGTTCTGATTAGCTGCATGTTCTGATTAGCTGTATGTCTATGTTGAATCAATAAATTCTTATGATTAAGCAAAAGCCAAATGATGAAAAAAACCTTGGATATGCACATGAGGGATATTGACCAGACACATGGACACGACACAAGCCCAACAATTGCACGCCTATAATACATATGTCTAACAATAAACAAGGGACAATGAATATATATGATCTTGAAAAGTTACGGAACATATATATGAAAATTGCACATTTAAGATAGTGCAAGTAGTACTTGTTGATAATGCAATTATATTCTATATGTATATAATCAGAAAATCTGACTCATACATGTGAAGCTTGCTGTGAGTACTGACTACATTTAACTTGTCCTAGTGAAAATCGAACAAACAGAAAAGCACAATTAACAAAAACTCTAGACTATGTTAGCACAAAGATGAGGGAGCACAGAACTTTTGAGATGACAAATCAATAACTGAGAAAATAAATATTACCAATGGATTGATCAAGTAGGGATCACAACCCAACTTTGGCATCATATCACGCATAGCTGCAAGGTCTATAACTGCTGGGACGCCAGTGTTGTCCTAGATCATAAATCGGATCGTACAGAATAAGCAACAGGCAATTATATATGATGCATAAGATTTTGTGAGATGTCAGATCAAAACCAACCATTAGAATGCATCTCGCTGGCTTGAAAGGTATCTCAGCCAGCTTGGGGATGTTTTCTCCCAATCAATGATTTTCTCGGCATCGCTCTCTGTAACTTGGAAGTTATCACAATGCGGATAGCTGATTCCAGGAGATCACGTATAGAGAAGGGAAGCCTATCTGACAGAACACAAGAAGAGGTTTGTTTTGTTATATTCTTATACAGGAACGTAAACTGCAAGGTGAAGGAAGGAGAAACTGAAAATGTGACAGAACCTAGCATAGAAACTTACCGATCCTTGGATCATTGAGTGCAGGAAGGCTGAAGAATTTCCCGTATTCACCACCGCTAGGCTTAGGGAGGCTGGCCAATATACTCTTGAAAACATGCTTGGTAGCTGAGAGAAGACAATGTTAATGTCCATTTGCAGCAAGGACAGTGGGATATTTAACAGAGACAAATACTACTTGTCAAAAAAAAAAAACAGAGACAAATACTTGGTAAAGAGAGACATTAAATAATTGAAATGGGCATCCCTTTGACGGCATTCTTCCCTAACATTGTCTTCTCTCAGCTAAAGTACAATCTAAAAACATGCCATATTACATACTAGTTACAACACACATATTTTCTGATGGGTAGCGGCAACCAGGTGTGGCAACCAGGTGTGGCAAGCAGCACACAGCAGCGACGCATGGAAGCAGCAGTATGGCAGACCGGGCAGCAGCACGAGCGCCGACGGGCGGAGGCAGCCCGCGGCGCTCAAATCTTCACTCTACAACCCACAACACCAACAAATGGCAGCAACGACACGGCATCAAGCTAGCACAGGCGGCCGGCAAGGACTGCATAGCATCAACGCACGGCAGCCCGCAAGCAGTGCAAGGCAGCATACCAGATCTACGATGTGTATGTCATATCCCCATCTCCCATCCATCTAGAAGAGGAGAAAGCAGCCATGGATGCCACAACAACGAGAAGGGGGAACAGGGGCGTACCACCTCGGAGATCTGCGGTGGAGTGGAGACCCACGCCGTTGGCCTATGCCGGGGAGGAGGGGCGGCCATGGCCTCGCCTTGGCCCAGGGGAGTTCCGCCAGCGGGGGGAGCTTCTCCCGAGCTGCTCACATCATCTGCGCCCGAGGAGCTGCGCCCGTGCCAGCCCCTGCCCAGGGTCGAGCCGCAGTGAGCCACCGCGGTCCGTCGCACTAACCCCGCCGGGGTGCGGAGGAGCGGCGGTGGGAGGGGGGAAGAAATGAGAGAGTGAGAGGACTCGGTTCGATAACGGTTCGGTATCCCATTAGACCTGAAACAACGATGAACCAAAAAAAAAAAGCGGACCCAACAAACAAGCGGACGAAACCCCCACGTGTCACCACCAGGGCGTTGCAAGAGAGAGCCACGATTTCTTACAAAAGACAGATAGGAAAAGTGTCATTTTAAAAATCGGTAAAATTTAAACTTTTGAATTACAACTAATTAATTTCCATAAACCGAAACCACGATTTGAAAACCCTACATTCAAACTCTCACCATTTAGAAAATAGGAAACCTTGCATGTTGCTTGTGAGCTTATGGTGGAAGGTAAGTTGATGCATGTTGGCGGTAGAAACATCCTATTTTTACATAGTCAAACCGTCAACTAAGTACTCCTTTTCGGAAGCTAACAATCATATAAATAATAATTTCTTATGCAATTAACCTAGTTCCACATGTAGATGTCAATATTTGTATGCCGGATGTGAAGCGGAGAAAATCCGGCTGAAATGACACATTTGGTCACCATCCAGTCGACCCTCCAAGTATGGTCATTGGACAAATTGATATCACCATCATGATCTCCATATCCGCTTCCACACAAAATTTGAAGTCATTTGGCCACAAGACCCACTTGGCCAACCATGGCCACTTCATCGACATGTGGGGACACCTTCTAGAAGGGGTTGGAGAAGGCCGGGGCCCAATGGACCCACCGGCCGACCTAGGCCCTTTGACCCACGGACATACGCCACGTCACCAATCCGTAGGAGATCACCGAAGCATCGATTGGTGCGTCAAGGCGTCTCCACGGATCCTGTGGGTACAAAATAAGCGTCCACAACAAGTTACGGACTCAAGGCCTTGGCCCGGCGGTGGGACCAACATACCCGGCACCAGAGGATGGCCCACATGTAATGGTATGGGGTCGGCCGACCTGGGCCCACATGCCCAAAGACGTCCTCCCACGCCTAGCACATTGCCCACATGCTGAAATTACTTCATACGTTGATCCTATGGCGGTTGCATGGCGGTTAGATCAATGGTGGACTATAGAGGTCACGCGGATCGATGACGTGGCGTTGGAGTAGCCCCTATTCCACCTTGGGGCTATAAATACCCCGCTACCCCCTCACTTCCAAGGATGACCACAAGGAAGAGCTCCACTCCTATGTAGTAGGCGAAGCCCTGCTCCTTTAGTGTAGTAGTAGAGAGAGAGAGAAGTCTTCTAGAGGAAGTCCCAGATCTGTCGGGAATCTCCTCCAAGGTGTATCTCTGCAGGTGTACTTCTTCTAGTAAGTAATACATTCGAGTTCTTTTATACTTTGCATATCTAGTTTAGTATAGTAGCTATATTGCTTTGCTTTAAGTATTTATTTACTTATAGTAGAGTGCTCTAACTTTTAGCTAGAGTTAGAGTAATAAGTGTAGCGTAGACGTGGCGTCTAGGTTATTCTTATTAGTGTATGTCGCTTGCTGCTCGGATGGATCGTGATAGCCAGTAAGGTGGTGACAGCCCTTTTGGTCTCTGTATAGATCACCACGTGTTTAGGCAAGTTCTTAAAAGGTAAGGCTCCAGTAAAATGGTAGCTTATTTAGTGGTGGTATTATTCACCATTTCTCACCTACTGCCTCCGTGGGCGAGGGCTGACAAAGCCACGTTTAGCTATCTAGCCTATCTAGATATCTTAGCTATAGAAAGCCTCTCATCTCAACTACCAAATACACACCTTGTGTCATCATAGGACTAACCACGATTCTCTGTTAGTTTACTTCACGTTCCTCGTGGAAATCGATACACGGAATACTCACGGTGAAAAGCTACAACGGCAGTAGTGCGCTGCGGTTTACCGTTTGCCATCCTTAGGTGTGTCGGGGCTTTAACGCTAAAGAAAGCGTCAACAAGCTTTTTAGCGCCATTGCTTAGGGAGCGTAGGCTGTCTTAACATAGAATCGGGTCGTCAGGAGTTATCTTTTATTTTTTTTACCTTTCCTTTCTTTTTTCCCATCATAAACCAAACACCCATGGAAAATCTTTCCTATCAAAACATTTCTATCCCTAGGGGAAAGTTCGTCTTAGAGTAACCATCAACTTCATCATCTAGCTGCGAACTTCATCCCAACCTTATAGCCTTGGTTCGATATCGACCTTTCTCTAGAGCGATTAGTGATGCCCTCATGATCATTTAGAGGAGTTCAAGAACTGTGTTCATGCTTGGTAGTCCCAGGCATGACACAAGAAACTTTGAAGTGGAAACTGTTCCCTTTCTCTCTTATAGATAGAGCGGAGCAGTGGTACACCCGCACGGTAGAGAGTGTGGACAATTGGGATGAACTACGAGATAACTTTTGTTATTCGTTCTCCCCTTTTGGATGCATAGATTCTTTACCGTGTAGCTTCCTCAACTTTGAGCAATTAGAGGGAGAATCTATAGGTTTAGCATGGGCTAGGTTCCTACACTTGTTGGCATCTAGCCCAGACTTGTCTATACATGATGATGCATCTTTGTGCATCTTTTACTCATGCTTAGACAAGGAATGCACACGAGAACTCAACATCCATGTCGGAGGTTCGTTTGAACACCAAACTCCAATGGAAAGAAGAGACAACCTAAATTGCCTCTTAGAAACCTCTTTTTTCCATACCCAACACAACGAACCCCACCTAGAGTTTGAGTCTATCCATGAGAGTCTCTCAATAGATGAATTTGAGCCTTCATCTAAAACATTTCATGATTCTTCTAGAGAGCCTTCTTCTGAACCCCGAACACTGAAGAAAGAAGAAATTCAACCTTTAGAGTTCTCTTCCCAATTCGAGGACAATCCTTCTATAGACATTAGAAATGCCTCGAATCACTCTTGGCACAAGAAGCCTATGGCATTGATGTGCCCTTATGAGTCCCGTAATGAAGTTTGGAATCATGTGACAACAATGGATGTGTCAAAGGAGTTAAAACATACATCTAAAGCAATTCAGACAAGCTTGACTACCACGACCATCCATTGTTCCATGAGGGGAAAAACCGTAGAAGCCATTCATGACCCTGCTGCAAGGGCTTGTATCATATCTGAGTACCTTTTGGATACTCTTGTGGGTAACAAGCCTCTGATCCCTGCCGATAGATACTTTAGAATTCCCTCTAGGGACTACCTTTTCCAATGTCGGGGGATCGCTAGGGATGTGCCGACCATCATAGACAAAATAGAGGTACAATTAGATTTCCACATCTATGACATTGTCTTTGTGGATGATGCACTCCTCTGGTGTCCTTGTCGGGATTAGCCCTCTTTGTGCGCCCTTCAAAGGAATCTCGATCTTCCTCTTGAATGTGATTTTGACGCGTCTTGTGTATCGCGAATCTTTGAGTTGCATAGTTTTGTTGGGAATTGGAAAGGTAGCTGGTTTGATATTCGGGGTTGTTTCAGAAGTTGCCTTCCTTCTCGAGTGGGGGTAGGCTTCCTCGATTGGGTTGGAGTAGATGTCCTTTTCAGTCGAGGTAGCCTTCCTTGTCCGAGTCGAGGTAGGAGTGGAGCCGAGCTACTTTCGGAGTTCGACATAGTGCCCTGGGTCGTCTTCCCTATTCAAGTTGGTTTCAAAATCGGGTTCCGTCCTGTGAGGCGCGACTCCCGAGTCTACTTTGAGCTCTCCTTCCTTGTTCGAGGCGGCCGATGATCGTCGATTCTTTGGAGCTTCTCGGCGAGTTCGGTTCTTCGGTCTTGGTTTCCTCGATGATGTAGCCGAGTCTTGTCGTCATCGTCGATCTCGCAAGCCCATGTTCGAAGATGATCGTCTTCTTCGCCGGTGAGCTCATGATGTCGTGGTCCACCGGACTCTCGTCTTTAATTCGACGAGTCCCTACTTGGCATGCCGGTTGTCGATGTTTTCTGACCCGAGAGCACGCCCGCGAGGTGAACCGGACGGTTTGTTCGGGCCTCAATGAACACAGGCCCGCGGTTTTGTTCTTGGTGACATTGAGTGGGGTTTTATACTAGTTCGGGCCCTTGATCCTTGATCGAGTAAAGACCTTTACGTTCGATCGGCGTGAGCTGTTTTTTGATTGATGGGGTCAGCCGAGGATCGGTTGTGTTGTTCTGACACTTGATGTGTTCAAGTTGTCTTCTCCTCTCTGAGGTGCTCCTCGCACTCACGAGAACCGGGTCTTCGCCGGCGGTCGGGCGGTCGGCAAAAAAGGCCAGAAAACGGTCGGCGAAAGGCTTGGCCGACCGTTTTGCTCGGCGACTGTCGGGAATTTTTGGTCGGCGTAAGAGGTTTGCCGGCCGCCCAAACTACCACCTCTCGGCGTGGCCTTTCGCCGACTACCAAACATAACGATCGGCGAAGAAAGTAGCCTTGTTAACGGAGCGCCAAAGTTGGCGTCCGTTACGCTCTTCTTTGCCGATGCCACCTCGGGGGCGGTCGGCGAAGACCGTCTGTTTTTCCTTGCCGACGACCATCCATCTTGGGGCTCGGCAAATTTGCTTTATATTTTTTCCAAATAAATTCTTCGCCGACGGCCATCTATATTAGTGCTTTCGGCAAATTTGATTTTATTTTTTTTGAAAATTCTTCGGCCGACCGCTGGCATCCCGGTGCTCGGCGAAGGTAACTCCTTTGCCGAGAAGCACCGTAGCAAAAAGCGGTCGGTGAAGCCGGGGATGTGGCCGCGGCCGCCCATTTTCTTCCGGCGCCGCCCAATTGCAAAAGCGGTCGGCGAAAAAACTTCGCCGAAAGCACTCCATTTCGTGAAGCCTTGAAAAATTGTTATTTTTTTTTTTTGTTTACGCTTTCCACCTTGACAAACAAACACATGTATAATATATATCACATCCATTCAATCACGTAAACATATATATATCACATTGCACACATCCGGCACATTAAACACAAATGATATATCACATAACCCATAATATGTCTCCATACTTCAAATAAACATATACGCATCTTTCAAAACTCACATACTTCAACATAACGGGGTAAATGCCCGTGCGTTGCAACGGGAAACATAATAGCACGATAATATATGCAAATCATGAGGTTTGTAATAGCAATGTTACAAGTCTTCAAGAAACAAAATAAAAATATAACTCAAATTTCGAGTCTAAGATGTGACTTACGACTTCTTGCAACTGAAGTATGCAGATGGCTGAAAGTGTAGTTGGAAGTATCCATCCTGCATATGTAGAAGATCACACCATGAGCCAACATATGCAAGAAACAAAAGTGTCTCCGTTGTTTTGAGAAAAATAAACCAAGATAACAAGAGTCGTACAAACGCTACTCTGATTCAGTTTGCAGAAATCAACCTGTCTAGATTCTTTTTATAGAAAAAAGCCGGAGAAGCAACCTGAATACTACTGGGAATTGTACTTGAAAGCAAGAGCTTTGATACACAAGCTCGTTGGCTAATTTGCAAGGTCGATGAAGCTATGAATTTATCATGTTTACTTTAATAATATTGATCAGACTTCAAATAGAACACTTCAACCAACAAAATGCTTAGTGACAGACTAACAAGTGCCATGTGTCAGGTAAGAAAATATCTCATGCTACCACTTCCATTGTATCATTGTTTTTCTATCCTCAACATTCAGTACAGCCTCTCCTATAACCTCCTCTACTTTGAACAGTTGTCCTAACCTAGCAAACTCATCATTGGAAAACTGTCCCATTGTCTTGAACCAAATGCCAGAATGCCAGACTATGCCATTTACTAAGAGAATCGTCCTACCATTAAAAAAAATTCTTGATCCTTTATTAAAAAAATCTTGATCCGTATACTGAATGCACTTTCAATTCAGATTGCTCTACCTTTAGGTGTAATTTACAAACCTAAAACAGATTACAAATGAGCATATGTTGACTTAGAGATATTAAAATAGAGTTCATATTAGAGTACCGGTGCCAATTGATCATAGAACTTTCAACAACAGTGAGTTGCTTATATAAATGATAGTGGGAGAAAATAACCTTCAAGTCATCAGCTCCCAAAGAACTATCCCAAAACTGGTATACAAAAGCAGTGAGTTTAAGTGAGCATATAAAAAACATTAGGTACAAATTTGACTCAGATTTGTCCCCTTGTCATCTCATCCATTCTTAACTGGTTGCTTATATAAGCCATCCTAGTTTAGAAGGTTATAGAGGGGCTCAAAATCATCATAGTCGCCGCCTCAGCTTAAAAGGTTCGCATCATTGCCTATGCCACTGCCTCAGCACATATTTTCACAAGTATATAAAAGATCATCATTGCATATGCCAGGAAGATTCACACAGCCAGCCAGTCCATTTATAAGTGATAAAGAGAGAGAAATTGTGCTGACATTTTAAAGAAAATATACAAGTGATGCTCCAGGATTCCCACAAGCCATATATAAGTGATGCCCAGCCTGCCCAAGCAAATCAAGAGCATGCTCATCATTTAAAAAGTAGTCCATTTATAATTGATAAAGATATGGATAAGTCTTAAAACAGCTCCAGGATGCATAAGTGATACCCAGCCAGCCCAAGCAAATATATAAGTGATGCTCCAGGATGCTTTAGTTATTAAAAATGCTCCAGGAAGATTCACACAAGCCAAATATAAGTGATGCCCAGCCTGACCAAGATAAAATTCATCTCAAATTCATCTAAAAATCAAGTATGGCAGTGGCAAATGCTCATCTAAAATTCACGTAGTATGGCAGTGGCAAATAGCTCAGCTAAAATTCATCTCAAATTCAAGTATGGCATCATAGGCAGTGGCATAATAGTGCTCAGCTAAAAAATCGTGTAGGCATCACAGGCAGCATCAGATAACCAAATGTCAATATGTCATATTCTTCTCAAAATTCATCATAGGCAGTGGGATAATAGTGCTCAACATGTCATATTTTTCTCCAAATGTCAACACTCACTTGCCAAAGAATGGCATCACAAGCAGCATTAGGTACTCACCTGCCAAAAAATGGCATCACAGTGACTCACCAGCAAGGGGAAGAAGTCGGGGAACAGAGCACGGCGCGGTGGAGCTGAGGACGGCCACCGGATCCCGGTGGCAGCTAGGGTTCCGGCGTGGTGGAGCTGAGGACGGACACCAGATCCCGGTGGTAGTTAGGGTTCCGGCGTGGTGGAGCTTAGGGCGGCCATCGGATCCCGGCAGCAGTTCACCAGCGCGGAGACGGGGACGGGGAGGCGGCGGCGCGGCCCTCGCGGAGACGTGGGTGGTGGCCCTCGCGGATCCGGCCGTGGCTGCCCTTGCGGAGACAGACGGGGACGGGGACGGGGAGGCGGCGGCCCTCGCGGATCCGGCCATGGCAGCCCTCGCGGAGACGGACAGGGGATGGGGAGGCGGCGGCCCTCCCAGAGGCAGCGGTAGCGGCCCTCCCGGATCCGGCCCTCGCGGAGACGGAAGAGGACAGGGGAGGCGGCGGCCCTCACGGAGATGGACGGGGACGGGGAGGCGGCGGCCCTCGCGGAGACGGACGGGGACGGGGAGGCGTAGGCCCTCCCGGATCGCGGGCTGGGCGGCGTCGGGGGCGGGACGCCGGCGAGGCGGGGTCGGGGGCGGCGGCGGGGTGGGAGCGCGGGGCACTGGCGGCGGACCGGGATGGGTCGGCAGCAGCAGTGGCGGCGGCGGCGTGCGTGCGTGCGTGTGTGAGTGTGTAAACGCGAGCGTTTTTAGGGTTTTCCTTTTTTTTAATTTTTTTCTTCTTTGCCGAGCGCGGCATCTAGGCAGCCGTCGGCAAAGCCCAGGCTTTGCCGAGCACCTACAGATCCGGCCGTCCGCAAAGACATGGATCTTTGCCGAGCGCCGCTCTTGGCGAATTTCGGCTTTGCCGAGAGCCCTGGACCCAGCTTTCTCGGCAAAGTAAATTTAAAAAATTTGATTTTGCCATCACAACTTTTTTCTGTAGCTTATCTACAGTATATGGACTCGTTGTTGAAGTTTGGAATTTTTTTAAAACTTTTTACTATATTTAATGAATTTTCATGTATTATTTAAATTTCTTTTCAAAACTAAAATTTAAAGCGCAAGTGATTGAACAATGGCTCTATATGATTCAAAAATGATATACATGATTGTGAGTGTATCTTGAGTCCTCATCCATGGCCACACACCCAAATTCGAATATCTTGTGCGCGAGAAACACGTCGACTCACTTTGCGGATCGATTGTTTTAAAATTCTATAAAATTCAAACGGAGTTGAAAAATCATAAAATTTGACGAGTTGTCCTTATATCGCATGTGTACACTATGAAAAAAAATTGAGTCGATTTAGGTGGACGGTTGCATCTCGGATGGCGGTTCGCAATACATCTCCATGTGAGATTCTATTATCACTTGCGGGGAGATGTCTTGGTAATCGCCATCCGAGATGCAACCGTCCACCTAAATCGACTCAAAAACTTTTTTCATAGTGTACACATGCGATATAAGGACAACTTCGTCAAGAACTCATGATTTTCAACTCCGTTTGTATTTTATAGAATTTTAAAACAATCGACCCCCGTCGGTCGACGTGTTTCCTACAAGATATTCGAATTTTGGTGTCCGGCCATGGATGAGGACTCAAGATAGACTCACAAGCATGTTTATCATTTTTTGAATCATTTAGATCCATTATTCGAATCACTTGTAGTTCAAATTTTAGTTTTCAAAAAAATTCAAATAAAACATGAAAATTCATTAAATATAGTAAAAGTTTTAAAAAATTCCAAACTTCAACAACGAGCTCCATGTACTGTAGCTAAGGCACAGAAAAAGTTGTGATGCAAAAATCAAAAAAAATTTTCTTTGCCGAGCGCTACGCCAAGACCCTCGGCAAAGACAATCTTGCCGAAGGCGGGAAACAGCGCTCGGCAAAGGTTTTGCTGAGCACCACACAGGTAGTGCTCGGGCGAAGTCCCAGCGTTCGGGTAACGTTTAGTGACACGTGGGTGATTGTCCGGGGATTTTGAAAAAACTTCGCCGAAGCGCTCAGTGGCGAGCTCTCGGCAAAGGTAGTACAATTTGCCGAGAGGGGCGGACGGCAAGCCGTCGGCGAAGGAAGCGTGAAGCAACGGTGTTACATCGGCACTAGTTATGCCTACAGCCTGCCTTTTGCCGATCATTGCCGGGCCGGTCGGCAAAAGATAATATTTGCCGGCGTTTGTCTTCGCCCAAAGCACCGCCTCGCAACTTTTCAGTGTTGTCCTTCGCCCGACAACTTGGTGGTGGCGAAGAGTTCTTCGCCGATTGTTTTTGTTTGCCAAGCGCGGCGGTCGGCGAAAAATCTTCGCCCGACTTTCCGTTTGCGATCGTAACCTTGATCCCCGTCGGCGGTTCTCCTGCTTTCCCGTAGTGTCGGTCGCCTTTTATAGTTCAAGGGACTGAGGAGCTCCCACGGTCCTAGTCGGATACAAAGCGGGTTGTCCGATGAGGATTGAACACCCAACTCTAAGACATAGATCTGACTAGAATTCTATCCTAGTTACAACAGAAGTCACCGTAGCTACGCTTCCATTGCCTTCTAGGAGTTGTTTTGTGGCCGCAAGCTAGGATAGAACCCTACGAACAACTCTGTAGAGTTCTTTGGTGATCCCGTATCCACAGCCACCTGCTCAGTGATCCCCATAGGCTGGCCATCGCCGTGATGTGTCCCAGGACCAAAGTGGACGACATTCTGCAGCCCCAGCGCAGCGGCCTCTTCATTCAGTTCAGTGAGCTTGTCCAGTTGCCAGAGCATGGGACATACTCCGGCGAGGCCGGTGGAGGCGAGGTGACGCCCGCCGGCGAGAAGCACAGCGGCTGGCGCATAGCCTCCGCACAAGCCGCCAAGGCCTCAGCCACCATGTAGGGGTTATCCTTTCTATAGTGGCATCAGGCGATCACATTAAGTTGTCAGTTGCATGGCGACACTTAACAAGAACATTTGGGCAGAACGATGCGTACAGGGAGATACGACGATAGCGCTAAATATTTTTGCCTTTCAGATTATCCTACTTTAGAGATTTTTTTAACAGAATCCATCTTTTTTTTGATCGGGTGGAATCCAACTTTTGAGATGAAGAGATGTTAGAAGACCGTAGCTAGTCCTAGTCCTGAGTCCTCACGGCTCAGCCTCAGCCAGCCCTTGACATTAGGAATATGAACCTTTTTTATGGGGAAATTAGGAAAGAACTCGATATAGGAAGAACTCAAACCACGACGCAGCCCTGGTTGTGGGTTGGGATCCGTGATGCCCGCCGCTGCAGATCTGCCAGACGACGCGCTCTGGCGCCCTTGGGCGGACCTCCCTTTGGATCTCCTCCGCGACATCTCGCGCCGCCACCACACCGCCACCGACTACGTCCGATTCCACGCAACGTGCAAGCCCTGGCGCGACACGCTTCCGCCGGCGCCGTGCTATCCCGCGTTCCTGCCATGGCTGCTCGCGCCGCCGGACTCCACCAAGCATCGGAAGGCTCGCTGCGTCTTCTCCTCCTCCAAGTCGACCCGCCGTCGTACCTGCGCAGCCACTGAGATCTCGGTTCAAGATCGGAGGTGGGTGATCAACCTGGAAGACGGCACTGCCGTCTCTACCGTCACTAGTATCTGTTATGGTTCCGGCCCTGGCGGCGTCGGCGTCGGTGTCGCCGACCCTCTCACTGGATCGGCTTCACCTGCATGGGCCACACCCCTACCCCTACCTCCCTTTTCTTGTAAGGACGAGACCAAGTGGTGGGCGGACCACGCCGATGCAGTGGTCTCCGGCGACGGCACAATCTTTCTATATTTGTTTGGTCCTGTCAGCAGGTTTTACTACCTGCCAGAGTTCAATGCTGCCATCCTGCGTCCCGGTGATGCGGCGTGGACAATGGTGCATAAACAGGACCTGGGAGTACGCGTATCCTCCATAGGAGAGGACCCCTGCAGCTGCATTGCCTATCACGATGGCAAGATCGTCGCATTATGCGGCAGGTCCTGGCCCTGGCGTTGGTACTGCATCGACACTAGGCAGGTCGACCACCGCCGGTTGGAATTCCCATTGCCATGTGATTCTGGCAAGGTTCAGGCCAGCTACCTCTTGGAGTCTCGAGGCGAGCTTCTTTTGGCAAATGTCCTAACCAACCATGCGCACCATTGTACTTATACCGTAGCCAACTTTGTGGACGACGGGCTGTCGGTTTCAGTGCATGCGCTGCAGGAGGTGGAAAGCGGAAAAATGGAGTGGGTGAAGAGGGAGGGCCGGAGCTTGAGTGATCGCGTCATGTTTCTAGGGAGGCTAAGTAGCTTTGCTGTCGATGCCGTGCGGTTTGGCGTGATCAGCAGTGGGTGCGCCTACTTCGTCATCAAGAGCGAGCTCTATACGGGTTTCTGGAGCAAGTCAGCCGTCAAACGGTGCCGTGTGTTCAAGTACAGCTTCCAGGACGATAGGTCGGAACTCATCGAGCAGCTCCCGGCTGAATGGGACGACCACGTTTGCGTGTGGCTCACGCCACCACAACCTTCCATTGCTTCAACTGAGGTAATTGAGTGCAAAGCTTGTCTTGCTGATAATTTCATCGTTAACTGTTTGTACTGAATTTCTAGTGTTTCTAGTAGTAGAAGAACAACAGTATCATATCTGTTTATCATATCATATGTTCTAATTATCCAAGCATCCATTAGTAACATTATTCTGCGTATGCACAAGCAGGAAATTAGAGAGAGGCTTGAGCCTTCACACAGAAAGGCTATAGGAGGACCAAGGTTCGGGCCTTATTTTAGGATTTATGTGGGCAATCTGCCACGGAATGTCGATAGCCATCGACTTGGACAGTTCTTCAGCAAGTATGGCAAGGTAGCAGAAGCAAGGGTCATGTGCCACATAAAAACCAAGCGCTCACGAGGCTTCGGGTTTGTTACATTCGCGACCATAGTAGATCATGAGCAGGACCATGCTATTGCTAAGCTGAATGGACAGGTACAGATTTATTGGTGCTTATATTAATTTGATAATAGCGAATTATCCAATCGATGCCATGAATGAATGAATATCTAGACACGCAATCATGATAAACTGTTCATGTTGGATGAATTTTTCAGATTTTGGACGGGCGTCCTGTGCGAGTAAAGCTTGCAGCTGAAGCAGCCACATGCATGTAGCTTGCTGGTCAGTTAGTTATGTTTAATACTTGTCCTGCAATCAGTATTCTTGTCATAATCACCAATGTGTATGTAGTGTTCAAAACATCTCATTTTAAGGAAATTTGGATCCAAATTGAAACATCTCAATTGTTTAGTGTAAACTTCGACGGGGGGAGGGGTGGGGTGGGGGTGTCAAAATCAATCTCCACCTGATTGCATTCCATAGTTTCTGGCAAACCGGTATAGCTAGGTGGAGAGGGCAATACCCTTCAAGATACATCTTACAGTAAGATCAGACAAGGGGAACATATTTCATAGGAATGGATGAGATCAAATGAGCTAAGATGCTTGCATTACGCCTAGGGATCCTGCAGCTCCATAATTCTACTGCCTGTTTGCATTGTGCCCGAAGGCGTTCCACATCCGGTTGCAGGCCTCTGAACACAACGTCATTCTGATGTTTCCAATCTTGCCAGCAAACAAATTTAGTTCACTCAAATTCCACAAAAATTCCTGGGCTGTTTAATGATATGCCAGTCGGTTATAGTGTGCACCCAATCGCATCAGTGGCTGTTGATTGAGTGCTTCTTCCTCCTCCGTGCATCCTGTTTTTCACTGATACCAACCAGGGTTCAAAATTTCGATGAAATTTTCGCGAATTTCATGAAATTTGGTAATTTCGGTGGTGTCTTAATGAAAACTCTGAAATTTTGTAATACACTAATACATCTGCTATATAACTTTAAAATTATATTTTCTGTTGTTTATGTTATATATTCTTCTACTCAATAGATGTGTAGTCATAAATCATATTAATATTTCTTTAGATCTAAACTTAAAAAAACATATATCATGTGTTAATGTGTAAAACTTTTGGCCGAATTATGTGAAATTCGGTAATTTCGTTAGTGGCCAAATTTTTGCATTACCGAAATAAAAAAAAAAAACCTTGGCTGTTACGGCTACATGGGAACGGCACCTCAATATAACCCTGAAGATTTGTCTCTTACACCACACCATGCATTGTTTTCGCAGCCCGCTTTCCCACAGTTAGGTTAGGAGGTGCAGATCTGGCCTTGGATTAGTTCAACCTTTTCTAGCTTATAGTGGCAACAAAAACCAAATATTTGTTGTCACTTCAATCTGATTCGTGGAATTGCTTGGTTGCTCCTTTTTCGGTTTATGTTACAATTCTGAGGGATCTGTGCAGGAAGCAGCATAAGGTGATTTGGTCCAAGCTTAGCATTATTTTATACTGTTATGTGAGGGAGGCAAATTTGGCTAGCGGAGATCCTTTCAATTTGTGAGAGATGAGCTGCAAAATTGGACACGTCGATGCTGGTTTCAGACAGAGGGATTCTGTGGTGCAGCGTTATTAGGTGCCATCTGGTGGATCTGAGCTTGGGCGTCACAGCTTTTGTTGAGGCGACCTCGCTGTGCTCTGGCTTTGAGTAGTGGAGGTCTACAGGGCACAGGCATCAGGTGCAGCTGGTTTGGGGTTCAGTGGCATGGGCCAGAGTTGTGAAAGATCGACATGGGAAAATCCACAAAATGTTTATATCTAGCAGTGCGATCTTTTGGTGTCACAACAAAATTTTTCAGTTATTTTGTCAGAGAAGGAAGTTAAGGCATTCTTCATAGCTGGGAAATATAGTAGCATATATTGTTTTCCTAGATTTTTATGTTGAGAGAAACATGGGAAAAAAAGAATAAATTAAGGTTTCACCGTACAGGCCGGAACGCCTCTTGTTGTTAATTATTTCTTGCATTAAGAGATCACCATCATTTTATTTTCCACTCCACCTGATACATTTACACTTCAAATTGCTGAGACATAATCTGTACACATTTCATTGAGGATGAGCTGTTTCTTCTAACCATTTACTCATACTTATCTCATAGTGAAATTACATGGACGATAAGTAGTCCAAGATGCTTGGTTTTGTTGATGGGCGTTAGAGAACACCACTGAAAATTGTGTTAAAATAGCAAGCGACATTATATTTAGAATGTCCCATAGTTTCTGTGGTTCACATTGAAAATGGGAGAAAATGTAAAGGTAGAAATTTGAGTTTGTGAAACCCTGTTTCCTACAGCCAGTTTAGATAGTTATCTTCGCTATTGCAATACTTGAATTTAGATAAGGGAAAAGTTGTACAAAACAGATTTTGACCTTTAATTTTTTGTCACAATATGTTGTCATATGCTAACGAGTCAATGTCATCTGAGGCAATTCAAATGCAATCTATTGATGTATATTTTATATCTTGTATATAATTTGACTTATTGATGGTCAAAGTTTATAAAAATTGACTTTTTCATGTATGAAGTATGATTATAGTTGTGGGACAGAGGATCAGGATACTTTATGGTTGTATGGAGTGGTGATGGTATTGAGTTCATTGAAGTAGAGCTTCGCACAATTTATAGTTTTTCCATACGAAATTGGTGCTGCATGTCTGTAAACACTTGTGATAAATATGAGTACCAACATTATTTAGGACATGCGTAGTCAAATCTTTGGATGTTGTGCAATACCTTTAGTCAGTTGTGATAGTTATTTTCAATGAAATATGTTGGCATGCATAGTTCCAGCTGGATGCTCAAATGAAGCTGTTTTATCTGGGACATTGAAACAAGGGTAATTGCAAGATAACTTTGTGATAAACATCACACTGCACCTACACAAGCATCTCTTGGTCCAAGTTCCTAGCTAAACCAACCTTTGCAAGCGAATTCATGAGAACATTCATTACAAGAACAAGGACACAATTCACATAGTCAACCAAAAGCAAATTACATGGATAAAATGAACTTAGATTCTTTGAACGAATTAAAATTTCAGCATTTGAATTATCATGTGGTCGATTGAAGGCCTTCATGAAAAACAAGGAAGGTAATGCCTTCATGGAAATCAAGGAATCTGATTCAAGCTGAATTTGCATCATATATTAATCTGTTGCCGTGGTGATTGTTGCCAAACAAGGTTGGCATATAAAGCATCAAATAATTTATTACCTAAGTAATTTAAAGAGAATTGTCTTCTTTCAATAAATTTTTTTTTAAAAAAAAACTTTCATAAGGAGAATTGTCGGTGCCATTGCTATGCATTCCTTAAAGGGCCCACTTCACAATTGATAAAATATTCAAATAATGTAATATTTGCATGATTATTTGGTCTATATTATACTATATAGTGGTACATGCTTTTTTATTTTTAGTAGTCGTTGATTTATGTAATTTATATATTGTACATATATTACAATTAAGTTTCCATAAAAGTTTATGTTGCTATTTAAAAAAGTAGATTAGATATCATTATTTTACTTTTTTTTCTTATGACCATCTAAGAAATTTTGCAAAAAAAGTTAAACATGTGGTTAAACTTAGGGTTAAAAAGTCAAACAAACTATAATTTAGAACGGATTTAGTAGATGTTATCAACTGGCGTGGCTGTCCTGATCAAACACGGCCTTAATGATAAAGTGTTGTGAACGATCACACTTGTGACCCAGGAGGCGGATCAAACAAGATCACAAAAGAGGCATAACAGATGTAGCACTATTTCCATCTCTTACCCAATGCAACTGATTCAAGCCAAGAAACATGTATCACAAAATATTTGCTGGCACAAACAATCAGCCTGTGTGCCACACAAATTGCGCCGCTAATAACTCAACAAAATTCATTAAAGAAAAAAACAAAAGATATTCCCCATTGTCATGCATATCAAGCAAGCGACGGATCAATGTTGGTGGATTGACCACCGACGGAGGCAGAGGGTTCTGATGGGACGACGCAGCAGCATGTGGGCACCTCGCCGACGACCTTGCATTGCCCGACACCAGCGATTCCGAGGACGGCGCACATTGCCGAGCACAGGTCTTCCTTGCAGTCTTTGACACTGCCGCAGTACCCGCCATCGGCATCCTGCTGGAAGTTTAACTGGAAGCCGCCGCCGACCCTGCCCGCCGCCGCCGACGCAGCGAGGAGAGCCATCAGCAGCAGAGGGACGACGAGGACGACGAGAGACCTGTTGGCCGCGAGTGCTGGCGCCATTATACTAGGCCGGCGAAGCTAAGAGAACGTGCGTCCGTAGAGACTAATGGTCTTCTTGATTGACGCTTGTGAAATTTGAGGGCCGGTGATGCCTAATTATATAGGCTGGGGGCAGAAGTAAATTTGGCATGAGCGATCAATTGTTTCTAGTACAGTTTTTTCTTGTTTCTTGTCTTGTATAGTAATGTATGTAATTGTTTCTAGTACAGTTTCCAGGATTTATATATTCGTGTCCAGATATACCATGTATTGAGTGCACTACTGTTGGCAACAAATATATAGGGAGAAAACAAATATTTGACATCAAAACACAATCTCCAACTAACAAGTAATGTTTAATGAAATCTTACAGCAGACTACGTACGCAAACGCGCTGACAAAATTATGTATTTCTTTAAATATAAGATTTTTTTGTTATCATACATAGCTAAACAAATTCGGTAGGAATTTAACCAGAGCAATTAACCTGCTCAGTACTTGGGTACAGGGAAACCCAATTCAAAGTTGGTTTCCAATTAAACTTTTAGAAATCAAACACAAATAAAACCAGCTACTATCTCCCCCCCCCCCCCCCCCCAAAAAAAAAAACCTGGATTATTTGGTACAATAACAGTTTGTTGACAAGTATAGGTCCCTAGAATGCCCGGAGTCCGAACAGATCAAGGTGGGGTTTAAGAGTTGGCCTAGCTGGTTTGCCTAGGAACATCAAATGGCGCTTATGTGGTGAAGGACAGTTATATTTAAAGGAAAATCAACAAATGATAAGTATGGCACATATAAGTGATAAAGAACGGCTAGATTTCAGGCAAAATAGAGAAGTTACTGTCAAAACCTCCGCCAGGGATCATGGACCCCCATCTTCACATGCAAGTCAACTATTTGCCCTAGGTTGGAGAGCAAGCGCTTGGTTGTCGGATCAAGAGAGGGCAACAAATGGTTCAAAAATTGCAGATTGATTTCTGCTCAATTGGTCTTAGCCCTTTTTATATCCATTATGTGTTGGACTTATCCTATGGGAGGTCTAAATCCCTTACAAATGGTGACAAAATACAACCTATAGTCAGATTTATCAGATTTTGCATGTCCATCTGTATATCAGCGGTCTACACACTGGATCAATGGAACTTAAGCATTCTCCAATTTTGTACTCACATGGTATCAGGTTCACCCTGTTGTACACTTCATGACTTAATTTTGTGCCAAAATTTGCCGAGTGCCTTCGAGCTTTGCGGGGCACTTTCGACAAAGCAAAATGAATCCGGTAGTGCAAGCATAAATAGCTTGTCAAAGGTGAGGCATGACAAGCTATGGTGCCAACCAAACAAGGCTAATAAAAAGGATGTTTGTTCATTCGCCTTCTTCATCCAAAGCGTATGTCACGCAGTCACGGATCACAACTGGTGACCTAAGTGAGACTTTCACTAATATGCATTTCTTTCATTCCATTTCCTTAATTTATAGACACATCCTCCAGCTAAAGGTAAGGATTTGATTTCGCTCTTTTTGGATTGGAAAACCAAAAAATAATTTAATTTGAAAGATGTACCGTATGACCGACAGTTTTCAGCGAAAAAAAAAAAGATGTATGTCAGGGCACAAATTTTTTTGGCATGTTCGTATGCAGCTGTTATAACTTTGTGCGAAACATTCCGTTCCTCATACAATCATATACATTTTCTTCATATATATTAAAAGAGAAGAATTAACCAGCTGCTGCTGTTGTTCTATCTTGCATCAAGCAAGAGCGACGACAGATGATCAATGAACAGGAAGCTGGTGGACACTGCCCACGACGGACGAGGAGGCCGATTCTTGGACACAGCAGCAGGTTGGAAAACCCCACATGTACCTGCATACCCCAAGACTACTGCCTCCAGTCACGGCACACATTCCCGTGCAAATCTCTTGCCTGCAGACACCATCAACTCTGTTGCAGATCTCGGCTGACACAGACGACGATGACGCGAGGAGAGCCATCACCAGCATCGCCGCGAAAACGGGAGCCTTCTTCTTGGAGCTGAACGCGAGGAGCGCCATGGTGGCTGCCTGGTATGCTTCTTTAATTAATTTCTTTCCTTGAGAGTTGAGAGTTGAGAGTAGAGATAGAGACTAGTGACAGTGTACCAATGCTATTTTGTCTTGCTAGTGCTTGATTATATAGACTGAAGCCACAAGCAAATTAGTCTTGACAGATCAATTCCAGTTGTTCTACCTAAATTTAAATATCCATTGTTGATGTTATATATATATATGTTCCTATGATAAGCTTGATTCACCGATCTTCAAATAATCAAATCTTTATAGTACATATTCCATATTTTTTTTTTAGGTGCATGGATTGTCTGCTAATATGTCATAAAATTTGATCCTAACAGATGTTGATCGTAATGACGACAAGATTTTTAGAGGTTCACCGGGGATACTTATTCTGACACGTCTAGACTAATTAGTTCCATGAGCTATGCAAATTATTCCTCAATCAATTCCTGATATATCTTTCTCTGCTCTACTATCTTTTAATATGTACTAGCAAACATTTCTGTGGGTTGCAACAAAATTTACATCTTGAGTGTCATTTTTCTCTGTATCATGATACGACGTGTGTTATTCTAACAAAATTTACATCTTGACTCATTTATTGTAACAAAGTGCCACTAGGCTTTTGTACGAAATAGCATCTCGTACAAAACCTCACTGGACGTCTATATATGGTTGCAAAGCTGTCGCTATCAACAAGGACCACATTATATAATCCGACAGTATTTGCATTTTGTTGCTTGTATGATGTGGCACATGTACTGAGATTCCAGAATATACATTTCCACGCTTCCTAGATTTCAGTCGACTGAATCTAGGTGGACTTTCAGGCGACGGCCAACGCGCCCGCTCCCCCACTCGCCTGAGCCCAATAACCCAACCATCACCCCGCGGCCAACAAATGGTTAAGATTTCATCGCCTGAAAGTTTTGAAAAAAAAAAATCAGGCCCTGGAATATAGTCTTTCCCATATATTTCAGTATATAGTAATAGGTGGAAGTGTTCTTCGCGTAAAAAACAAATGTAGGAAACAAATGGAAGAAACTGTCCACTATATTCCAGGAGCATGTGTAATATTTCGAGTGGTCTGACAAGTTAAACTTTCTTAAGTTCGATCAAATATACAAACTACAAAGTAATATGAATAATTATACAAGGAGAAATATATATTCTTGACCCTACAGTGAAGGTAAGGTCAGGCATCAAAATTGTTTATCGTAGAGCACATAGATCATTAGAAGAACTGAAATTTTAGCTATTTATTGTCAGTAGTTAAGAAATAGGATGACAACATAAGGAGCTAGCTCCCATATAACCACAAACGAAAGGAGGAAAAGGATAAACATCACCTCTTCCGAGTCTGTGTAAACGATCAGGTTTCTTATTTTTTCCACAGGGCTGCCCAAGGATACAATACTCGACTCCCACTTAGTGAGCCAAAGATTAACTCTAGAACATCGTTATGCATGGTTTAACAAGCCCTAGCAACTAAACATCCTTATAAAAATAATTGACCATCAGAAGAAGAGGAAGCTTGTTTGCCCTAGTTGCAATAATTCCTTGCAATGAAAAAGATAAATTTACACAAAATAAAAGAAGGAAAACAATCACAGTTATAGAGATAAACAAGTAAATTAGAACAGTAGAACACAGAAAGAGAACTCAGGCTGCTTGGTGGTCCAGTAGGATAGTCAGTATACAGATCAATGTCAATGTAAATAGACAAGTAATCTGGTGTCCTGAGCTTGGATATTCCCCATTTGTGACAACCATCACTCTGAGATAGTCAGCTTTGATAAACATAATAGCTAGTCCATGACTAGAATCAATAGAATAGGCAAATATTTCATTTTTAGCTCAAGGGTCAGCAACTCACCAGACAGTGACACCAGTCACCCAACAACAAACTTTCAGCTCAGTAACGAAAACAGCAAATGAGTTTGGACTGTTAAAGATTAATTGCATCTTATGAGGTAAAACTACAATAAAGTGCATAGAACATTCAAGTACATCTGTAGTACAAGCCCCAGACCACCAAGAAGCAAATGGGCTTAATTTCATTCTAACACCATGAACATATATATAGATATATATTACACATCCTATAGGCCTATAGCTAGCTAGATGCATTCTTGAGAGGTATCATTATCACAGAAACAATAACAGTAATCCTCGAATAGACGAACACGATTAACATACAAGAGCGTGAGTAACCTGAAAGTCAACAGAAACAGTGAACTGAAGAGGTAGACTTTGCCTACATCACAGCTAGCTGTGTACAAATGGAACACCCTGCCTGATAACACAGAATGACAGTTCTCTATCCTCCTCCAACCATGCTTGTCAGTTCTCCTGTTGAGCTGTTCATCTATGGAACCAACTGCAGATAACACAGCAATGCATCTCGCCTAGGTAGGACATGACAAACCCACAGATGAACAGGACCTCAGCAAGAAGGAATCCCATCCAGGCCCCAGAGCAGTGTTCGTAGGTCACGAGCAGAGGAAAACCACCTGCTTCTAGAGCTCACGCCTGAAGATATCGAGAGCAGCGCAGGGGAGGACGAGGACCTCGGCACGCAATGGAGCAGGAGAGATAGGTTGGTCTGTGATGTGGGAAGGAGAAGAACCTACGGTGGCACACTGGCAGTGGGTGGTTCTTCACTTGTTGGGCGGAAAGCGGCATCTCCTGTGGTCTGATGCAGAAAGGACGGGTGGACAAGAATGGAGATGCTGAGGTTGAGGATAAGGAACGTGTCTGACGTCCCGTGAGTCGTGATTGGCTTTTCTGAACACTGTTTGGTAACTTTTGCTTAGAAAAAAAATAGTCATCTTACCCCCACCCCAAACGACTCTTCTGAAACGAGTTTTCTTTTTTAAACAAACAAAAACAGTATTTTTCTGGTTCCTTATCTATCTATGACAAGAAATCCTCACCTGGTTTTAAAATTATAAGTCATTTTGACTTTCTAAGAGAGAGTAACTTTTAGTATGCACTTAGATATACGCTATATATCTAGGTACCTAATAAAAATATATTTAGAAAGTTATGTGAATTTTTGTTCTGTTGAACGAAGAGAGGAAAATGACATGATGACATGTTATTATTAATAGCAGGAGATCATCTATATGAACTTTTTAGGGATAATAGAAGACGAGTAATTTGTTGGAAGTGCTCTACTCCCTGCATATAGAATGCAGCCAGTCCCTGATACAATTTGCCATGTCCAATTGGACATGTCACCCTTCTTCTCCAATCATGCTACCTGATGTCCTGTTACATCTTTGATCAAATTAACACAGTGGAATGTGTAAGTATTATGCCACGACTAAGAGAGCAGGTCATGTTTCCAGGTTTGATTCTGAATCAAAGGATATGTAGTAATAAAGGCACATTAATTTATTTGGAGGAGATTGTCGAATAAACCCTCATGATCTCTGAACGAAAGAAATGACAGTGAAATGATGTGCCAGATCCAAATACATGACAAAGTTCTGAGCAGCTTGTGCTGCCAATTTTTTAACTCATAACTACAAGTCTAACTGACATAGCATACAAGCCGCCCAGTTAGCTGTGCACTAGAGATGACAGAGATGGCAACCTTGTTGCAGTGAACATTAGCCTTGAATTTCCAAACGATGAAGGATAGCAGATCCCTAGACAGTCCAAATTTCCTAGAGCCCCATATCAGAAAGTGAAACCTGTAACGAAAAAAAGGTGCAGTAACTTTAGAGATGATTGTTATTGTTATTTATAGCAACATAAATTCAGTTACTTGACATAATCCTAAAACTGCAGGAACATTTCTTCTGGTAGGAAATTCAGTAGATCAATGTTCAGCCTGATCTGACTGTGACTGACATGTTCAGTTAACCATACAATGAACAAAAACAATGACTAGTTGTTTGGGACATAGTTCTCTTGCCATCTGAATTGGTTTGAGAACTGATGATGGTAAAAGAGAATAACAAGCAACTGGACATGGGTTATTCTCATATCTCTGCAAACTGTACCACTCAGAAATAAGAACTGACAAATCAAAACAGGAAACTTGTGGGAATAGTTATTGGATACTGGACAGTCATGAACGAGCAAGCCAAATATGGGTAGCTTGGTTGTTTTGAGTCCAATCCAAAGTAATCAACAGGTCAAACAGGGTGTTCGTATGTCAGTAATTTTGTAGACAACTTTCAGGTAGAATCACAAGGAAAGATGCAAGTAACCTTACTTATGTTAAAGGTGCACAGGAACTTCAGAACTTTGAGAACTCTCTCATCAACAACTTGACACTTCACTTCAACAATGTTAAGGTTTTTTGAAATTCTAGCTGATCTCTCCATCAGATTGCACCTTCCTTTCATTTCCACTTTATAGTTAGGCCCCTGCAGTGAAATAATTCATTTTTTACCAGTATCAAGAAGCAGTGTGTAACAATTCTCACAAATATGCAGAAATTGCCCATCAGCGTACCATAGAAAAGAGTTCAAGTGTAAGCTTCATAAGAACCGGTGAGTGCTCAAGAATACAAGCTAATGCACTGAAATCGTCAGGTGTACACCAGTACTCATTGAGCAGCAAGGTCTTTAAATTGCTAAATGTAGGGCACCATCTCAAATCACTTTTGAAAACAATCTAGAAAAATGCAAATAATAGGTTAGACGAAATACTTCTCCCAGTACGCAATACATGCAAAAGGTAAGTCCTAGCATCTACCCATGTTACGTAATGCTTTAGATAACTGAGAAAATAAGGGAATGACATATAAAGTTATAATGTGAAAAAAGCAAAGTTTATGTATACCTTGTCAGCTTCAGAAATCAACACCAAACTCTGAGCTTGAGATAAACCTTTTAGGAGCACAGACCGACGTTGCCTATCAGAACCGCCACACAACAGGCAAATACAATTCAAATTGTCTGATTTATCACAGGCATCCCCACAATTATCGGTTATTCGGACAAACGCCTTCACTAATGATGGCATGATGTCAAATATAGGAGTCATCCTGAAACAGGAATCTAGATGCAATGAGACCAGACTTGGGGTAGAAATGTAAACACGGGAAGAATGCTGAAGAAAACATTTACTCATGCTCAGATGCTTTAGGGACTTGGAAGAGATCTTGTCAGGCAAAACGAGAAAAGAGGAAAACAACCCAAGATGTTCCAAGGCCGGACAGCTGGAGAAGTTGAGAAAACTATTCTGGAGCACTACACAGTTTAGGTCTAGCTTTGTCAGGTGTTTAGAAACGATAGGCAGGTCTAGCTCAAGAAATCTGTGCGAAAACAGATGCAGCCTGAGCACCTGAGCTCCACACATCACGACATGACGGAACCAGAGATTCACCCGTGGTATATCTTCGAGATATAATTCACTGATCCAAAACTCGCATATATCCAGAGGCGAATTTCCACGGAGGAGGAGCAGATGGTCCACAAACTCCCGTTGCTCCGTCACTGATATCCCATCATCCTCACTGCAGCCACCGACGCGCAGGCCAGTTGCGGTCCTCCAGAGGTAGCGCCAGCGCCGAGCAAGAACACACGTCCGCACGGCCTCCTGCGCTGGGAGGAAGCCGAGGATGTGCCCGAGTACGCCGTCAGGCAAGGCGTCGATGCAGCCTCCGCTGCCGAGCGCTGGAGCCACCGATCTCTTGCTACTTTCCCCTGGATGCATTGTGTCGAGCAGGTGGCGGGCGTCCAAGATACTGCACCAAGAAACCACCAAATCGTCAGAGAATGCGAGGGGAGGGAACGAGGGGTTGCGAGCCAACAGGAGGAAGACGGAGGATGTGACCCGCGGCAACCTCACCTAGACGGAGGCCGTCGGACCAACGGAGTTGCCCCACAATGCCAGGGCCGCAGCGGGGTGGGGCTGTGGGACGGCGCCCGTCAGGGGCGGCGCTGGGCCTGGGCGCGGCCGCGGGAGCCCGGCTACCTGGGGCGGCGGCACCGGGGCAGCGGCGGCGACGAACTTTGGGGCGGGCGCAGCGTCGAGAGGAAGCAGCTGCGTCGGCTCGATCCGTTTCGGAACGGAACGGAACTGTGACGTCTCTTCTCTGTCCGGTCGCCCACCGAGAAGAAGAGGATTTATGAGGATCGACCCTATTTTTTTTTTTTTTTTTTTTTTTTTGAGCAAAGGATCGGCCCTATTTAGATGCCTAGGAATTGGGCTGAAATTTGAAATGTGTCAGAATTTTTGTAAACTTGGCCCGTTTTCCATTTGAAACAGCGCACTTCTGATTTGGTGTCACGAAGCCCATGATTGTGTCCGCTCATGTCCCGACTCAACTACCCCTGAGCTTGCCCCCGTCCCCGAGTCCAAACCCTAAACCTATTCTCCTCACACCCCCCCCTCCTCGGCCTCCCCGCCGAAGCCTCTCTCTCCACTCCCTCCGGTCCCCCGCCTCATCCACGACCTCCACTTCTAGATCCACTTCCATGGACGAAAGGACCCCAAACCGCATTTCGCGACGACGCATTCTTGGTCCGTGACGGCACGGTACCGCATCCGCGATTTCTCCCGGCCCAGATCCTTCCTTCCGGCCCCGCACAACTCCGGCTACCAACCCGCGTATGCCATGTCGTCGTCGAAAGCGGGTCTTTCAACCGAAGTCGCCTCGACTTCGGGTGCGCCGACCTCAACTCCGGCTCTAAGTGGTCGAGACCCAAGGATTCAAGATCTCCTTCGCTCCTGGGAGTGGATTTCGGCACCCAAAGCTCCGCCCATAGTACGCCGCATTCCCGCACGCGGGGGGAGGGGTGAAATCTCTTGTTTGGTTTTGGAAATTGATGACACACTTGTGGACTAATCCTTTGCTCTAAGTGTGTGACTTGAGATAGGATTAGGTTGATGACAAGGAGCATGATGATCATGAACATGGACGATGATGGTGGACATGATGGATCGCCAAGCTCGGTGATCGGGCTTGAGAGGAACCCGGAGATCAAGGCAAAGGTATCTTGATAGGGTTTTCTTTTTAGTGATCAAGACACGATAGAGCGTGTGATCACATTATAGGATAGATAGCCGACTATCAAGAGGGGATGCCGCGACAATCCTTTTGTGAAGTGCTTCTAGGTCCAATTGACTTGCATATTGCATTTAGGACATGAGAGCACTAACTTCGATCTTGCCTAACATCTCGACGTGCTAACATTGGTGATAACGTGGTCATCTTCGACGTGTTGGCAACCCATGGCAAGAGACGAAGCAAGATTGAAGCAAAGAGCAAAGAAAAAGATGAAGATCACCGTCATTGGGGTGACCGGATGCGCCGGCATCGACCGAAGCACTCACCGGAGGCCCGTCGGTCGCGTCTCGCGCGAGAGCTCTGCGATCGCGTTTTTGCGGACGCACCGACCGGACCACTCGACCGGATGCTTCCGTGTCGGCCGGAACCCGTGGACCGGACGCCGCGGAGGAAGGGTGCCACCAGGGCCCGATGCTTGTCTCAGAGCGACCGGATGCACCGACCGGATGAAGATCTCTTGTTTGGTTTTGGATAATTAGTGACACCTAAGGACTAATCTCTCGATGCTAAGTGTTTGATTAGATTGGAGATTGGTCGTGCCGGGAGTTGATGCATGGTGATCATGGAGGATGGATCGAGGCGATCCAAAAGTTGATCAAGCATGCAACTCGGTGGAGTTTGGAGATCAAAGGTCCCAAGGCAAAGGTATAACCATAGGGCTTTTGATTTCACACCCAAGACACCATAGAGGGTGTGGGTGATTATAGGATCGATAAGCCGTACTATAAAGAGGGAAAACTTTCGTATATATCGATCCTCACGTGCCTTTAGGTTCAAGTCTCATATGCATGCCTTCTAACCTAAAGTGCTAACTCCGTCCTTGTCGAAAATGGTTTTCAAAAATGCTAACACATGGTGTCGATGTGTTTTTCGACGTGTCGGCAACAAGAAACAAGTGACGGAAGTCGGCTTGGAGCAAAGGCGAAGGAACGGCGACGAAACGACGAAGATTTCGCGAGCTCGGGCGTGGCCGGACGCGACCGGCGGAAGGCCGGTCGGAAGTGACCGGACGGGTCCGATCGATCGCGTCGCGTGAGCTCGCAGACGGCTCGGGCGTCGACGGGTGACCGGACGCGCCCCGACCGGATGCGTCCGGATCGTGGACCGGAAGCTCGAGACAGGGGTCACCGTCGGTTTTGGGCTTGTCGGTTGTGGCCGGACCTCCATCGACCGGACTCACCGGTGAGTCCGGGTCGGTGAGTCCGGTCAAAGCCGCTGTGTGTGTTTTTCACCCTTTCCACCACATTTCGTGGTGTGGCCTATATATACCCCCTTGGCTGTCACTTGCTCTCTCTCTTGGTCATTTTGAATCACTCCTAACATCTTTGAGCAAGCAAGCAAGCCTCCCTCCTCTCTCACTCTTGATTTGAGCTTCATTCTTGAGAGAAGAGTTGATCCTAGTGCATTGCATCGAGTTCTTGCATCTAGAGGCACTTGGGGATCGTTGAGAGGCGGTGGATTTCCCGTTTCTCTTGGAGACACCGCCCTAGCCGGCTTGGTGAAGTGGTGGAGGCGTTGGCAAGAAGAGGTGATTGTTTCTTGGCCACCTCCTGGTTGATTTGTGAGAGGATTACGCACTCCTCGTCGGGAAGACAAAGTGCAAGGAATACATTGCTCGTGCTTTGGGTACCACACTTGTTGAGTGGTGTGTTGAGGCTAGCAAGGGCACCGCCTAGCTCAAACACCATCCTTGTGTTGGTCGGCACAACCGAGAGTAGTTGTCGGTGTACAAGCGAACTCCCGGGTGAACAAATCGACTTGTTCATTGTCTTGGTGATTGGTTCTCCATCTCATTGTGTTGATTGGTTCATCCTCTTCCCGGTGATTGGTTCATAGCCTCTACAAGTCGGTATAACAAGTCTCTCACTCGTGCATTACTTTGCTAGATTACTTTGAGTAGAGAGCTAGCACTTGCTTGTGTAGGTTGTTCTTGCTAGCATAAGGACCATACAAGGATTGTTCACTAGTTAGAGTAGTGACATAGCTCTTGTGTGACATAGAGATCATAGAATTTATTTAGAATTGTCACTAGAGGCTTGAAAGACAATAGAGCTAGCGCAAACCGCTTTATGCCGTGTTTTATACTAATCGGTTTGTTTAGTTGAGCTTGTAGAAAATTTTTATAGGCTATTCACCCCCTTTAGCCATCTAGGACCTTACAAGTGGTATCAGAGCCGTGGTCACCATATTTGAAGGCTCAACAACCTTGGTGTGATAGTATGGCTAATGTCGTGTTCAACCATGTTGGGGGAAAGCCTCCTTTCTTTGATGGGGTCAAGAATTTTGATTATTGGAAGAGATGCATGAGAATGTACTTGGGATCAATCAATGACCAAGTATGGGAGGTGACCGAAAAGGATTATGTCATCCTTGATCCAACCAATCTCACTCCCACCGACAAGTCAAACAAGCAATGCAACACTATGGCATTGAACACATTGTACAATGGCATGGATGTCAAGGTGTTTGAGGGCATCAAAGACCTTGAAAAGGCAAGTGAAGTGTGGGAGAAGCTATGTGAGACCTATGAGGGCACAAAGGTGGTGAAAAGTGCTAAATTGTATGTTCTCAAGAGTGAGTTTGAGAATTTCAAAATGAAGAAGGATGAGACCATTCCGGAGACATTTCATAGGCTCCTAGTGATTGTGAATGATCTCAAGGCATTGGGTGTGAAGACCCTAGATCGTGACTTTGGGCATAAATTCTTGATGTGCTTGCCCAAGAGATTTGCCATGTTGAGGAAGATACTCTTTAGAGGTGCATTGGACACAATGACACCTAGTGACTTGCTTGAAGAGGTGCTAACCGATGAGCAAGTTGATGGCATGGAAGATGAAGTGGAGAAGGAAGATGACAAGAACAAGAAGGTTGTGGCATTCAAGGCCGCCACCACCTCATCCAAGATCAAGGGCAAGTCCAAGGCTCAAGAAGAAGATGATGGGGAAGTCAATCTTGATGAGATAGATCAAGAGTTTGCTGTGTTTGTGAGGAACTTCAACAAGGTCTTGAAGGGCAAGAAGTTTGGTCAAGGCTCTAGAAGAAGAAATGACTCATCCAAAAACAATGAAGAGCCAAGAAAGTGCTTTGAGTGTGATAGCCCTTATCACATCCTTGCCGATTGCCCAATCAAGAAAGAAAAAGAGATGCACAAGGCAAACAAGGGTGGCAAGACCAACAAGAAGAGCAAATCAATGACATTCAAGAAGACAAATGATGGTGCATTTGTTTGCTCTTGGGATAGTGATGGTTCATCCGATGAAGAGGAAGAGAAGCCCAAGGCCATGAGTGTAATTGGTCAACACAAGACATCATCTCTCTTCGGCTCATCACCTTCATGCTTCATGGCTAAGGCCACTAAGGTATCATTGCATGAGCATGATGAACTAAGTGATAATGAAGTAAAATATGATGGTGATAGTGATGATGATGATGATGATGAACCCACTAGAGATGATCTTTTAGAGATGCTTAAGCAAACTCATATCATGCTTAAGACTAAGGACAAGGAATGTAAAGCGTTGCAAAAGAGTGTAAAAACCCTTGAGCAAAACTTTAGGGAGCTAGAGGCCACCCATGAGGGTCTAAAGGAAGACCATGGGGAATTGGAGCTAGCTCACACAAGGCTTCAAAAAGCCCATGCCATGCTCTTAGAGAAGAATGATAGAGCTTGCTCAATCATCAAGAAGGATGTTGGTTCAACATGTGACATCATAGATGAAACCCTTGTGGTTGATGTTGAAGAACCATCTATTCCTTCCACATCCACATCAACCCACTCAAGCTCTACTACTAGTGATGGAGTAATTTTAGATTCATCACTAAAGGTTGAGAATGAGACTCTCAAAAGAGAGGTGGATGAGCTCACCCACTCCTTGAGGAAGGCATATGGTGGGGATGCCCGCTTGCTAAAGTGCTTGGGTAGCCAAAGGTTTTCCCTTAACAAGGAAGGCTTAGGCTATGTCCCCAAGAAAGGTAAGAAGGCCTTTGCTACTCCAAAGCCTAGCTTTGTGAAGAGCAATGGGCTCTATTGCAATAGATGCAAGCAAGTGGGGCATCAAGAGCTAAAATGTGCTAAAATCAACATGAACAAGAAATCAAGCAAAGTGCATTTCATATCTTTTGATTCTTGTTATTTGCTTACCAAGGGTGAGAAGGGTGTCAAGGCAAAGTTTGTTGGTACACCCATTGTTGGCCCAAAGAAGAAGACAATTTGGGTACCAAAGGCTTTGGTTGCTAACCTCCAAGGACCCAAAGGCAAATGGGTACCTAAATATTATTGATTTTCTTGTAGGTAAATTACAAGATTGGGGGCAACCATTGGATTTTTGATAGTGGGTGCACTCAACATATGACCGGTGATGCAAGGAAGTTCAACACTATTGATTCAAATCAAGAGAATGGCAAGCCTATTACTTTTGGTGATAGTAAAAGTGGCAAGATACAAGGCATAGGTAAGATTGCAATAACCAATGACTTGACATTGTCAAATGTGGCACTTGTGGATATATTGAAGTCCAATTTGCTTTTGGTGGCACAAATTTATGATCTTGGTTACAAGTGTATCTTTGGTGAAGATAGTGTTGAGATTGTGAGCACAAAAGATTCAAGCTTGATCTTCAAGGGAATAAGATTTGATAACCTCTACCTTGTGGACTTTAGTGCTAGTGAGACACAAATTAGTACATGCTTGATATCTCAATCTAGCATGGGTTGGCTATGGCATAGAAGGCTTGGTCATGTTGGCATGAAGCAACTCAATAAGTTAGTGACTCATGATCTAGTAAGGGGCTTGAAGGATGTTCACTTTGACAAGGACAAGCTATGTAGTGCATGTCAAGCCGGCAAGCAAGTTGCCAATACTCATCCAAAGAAGAGCTTCATGAGTACTTGCAAGGCATTTGACTTGATCCATATTGACTTGTTTGGCCCAACCGCATACACAATCATTGGTGGCAACAAGTATGGATTTGTGATTGTGGATGACTATACAAGATTCACTTGGGTGTTCTTTCTCAATGACAAGAGTGATGTGTACTCTTTGTTCAAGACATTTCTCAAGAGGGTGCACAATGAATTTGATATCATAGTGAAGAAAGTGAGAAGTGACAATGGTAGTGAGTTTAAGAACACAAGAGTTGATGAGCTATGTGATGATTATGGAATCATGCATCAACTTTCGGTCAAGTACACACCACAATCAAATGGCCTAGTTGAGAGAAAGAATAGGACTCTCATTGAGATGGCAAGATCAATGCTTAGTGAATACAATGTGAGTCAATCATTTTGGGCCGAAGCAATCAACACTGCATGCCACTACATCAATAGATTGTATTGCCATCCCATGATGAACAAGACACCTTATGAGCTATTGAATGGAAGAAAGCTAACCATTGCATACTTTAGAGTATTTGGATGCAAATGCTACATATTGAAGAAGGGTGCAAGACTTGGCAAGTTTGACAAGAGGTGTGATGAAGGATTCCTACTTAGTTATTCCACCACAAGCAAAGCATATAGAGTGTGGAACAACTCAAGTGGAGTGCTAGAAGAAGTCCATGATGTTGAATTTGATGAAACCAATGGGTCCCAAGATGAAGATGAGAACCTCAATGATGTTAGTGGAACTCAATTGGTAAATACCATGAGAGGCATGGACATTGGTGATATTAGGCCAACTCAAGTTGATGATGACAAAGATGAAGTGCAAATCACTCAAGCTAGTGGTGCTCAAGTTCAAGATCAACAACAAGCTAGTACATCATCTCAAGCAACAACAAGTGATCAACCAAGCTCAAGCAATGAAGTACCAATACTCCAAAGCTCAAGTGTTGCTAGAGATCACCCAATTGATCAAATTGTTGGTGATATTGCAAGTGGAGTGCAAACAAGAGGAAGGCTAGTGGCATTTTATGAACATTTTGCATTTGTGTCACAAGAAGAGCCCGAAAAAGTTGGTGATGCCTTGAAGGATGAAGAATGGGTCATTGCAATGCAAGAGGAGCTCAATAACTTTGATAGAAATAAGGTTTGGGAATTGGTAGAGAGACCAAAGGACTACAATGTCATTGGAACCAAATGGGTTTTCAAGAACAAGCAAGATGAAGATGGCATTGTTGTGAGAAACGAAGCAAGACTAGTTGCACAAGGTTACACTCAAGTTGAGGGTCTTGACTTTGGTGAAACATATGCTCCGGTTGCAAGATTAGAGGCAATTAGAATTCTATTGGCCTATGCATGTGCACACAACATCAAGCTCTATCAAATGGATGTCAAGAGTGCCTTTCTCAATGGCTTCATCAATGAGCTAGTGTATGTTGAGCAACCGCCCGGTTTTGAAGATTACCATCATCCCAACCATGTGTACAAGTTGAACAAGGCATTGTATGGGTTGAAGCAAGCACCTAGAGCATGGTATGAGAGGTTGAGAGACTTCTTACTCAAGAAAGGCTTTAAGATGGGCAAAGTTGACACTACTCTATTCACCAAGAAGATTGGGAAGGATTTGTTTGTCATGCAAATATATGTTGATGATATCATCTTTGGATCAACAAATCAAGAGTATTGTGAAGAGTTTGCCAAGATGATGGCAAAAGAGTTTGAAATGTCTATGCTTGGAGAGCTTACATATTTCCTTGGTCTTCAAATCAAGCAAATGAAGAATGGCACCTTCATTAGTCAAGGGAAATACATTAGAGACATGGTCAAGAGGTTTGGATTGCAAGATGCCAAGGGCATCAATATACCAATGGGTACCAATGGATCATTGGACAATGATGAAAGTGGCAATATGGTTGATCAAAGGTACTATAGGTCATTGATTGGAAGCTTACTCTATGTGACCGCTTCTAGGCCCGATGTGATGTTTAGTGTGGGCAAGTGTGCAAGATTTCAATCCTCACCTAGAGAGAGTCATCTCACCGCATCAAAAAAAAAGAATATTGAGGTACTTGAAGCACACACAAAAATGTTGGGCTATGGTATCCCAAGGGGTCAAACTCTCGAGCTTATTGGATATTCGACTCCGACTATGGGGGATGCAAGGTTGATAGAAGAAGCACAAGTGGCACTTGTCAATTTCTTGGAAGATCTCTAGTGTCTTGGTCCTCAAAGAAGGAAACCGGTGTGACACTTTCAACCGCCGAGGCCGAATACATTAGTGCCGGTAGTTGTTGTGCACAATTGCTATGGATGAGATCAACATTGAAGGATTATGGATTTGATTTCCATCATGTGCCTTTGTATTGTGACAATGAAAGTGCTTGTAAGATGACTCAAAACCCGGTCCAACATACAAGAACCAAGCACATTGACATAAGGCATCACTTCATTAGAGATCATCAACAAAAGGGTGACATTGCTATTCAACCTATTGGCACCGAAGATCAATTGGCCGACATCTTTACAAAGCCACTAGATGAGAAGAGGTTTTGCAAGCTAAGAAATGAGTTGAATATCCTTGACTTCTCCAACATGAGTTGAATGCACCTCACTATCATGACATGCCCCTCCATCAAGCAAGCAAAGGTATCATTGTTTGACATGGCATTCATGATAACTAAGGACTTGTTAGAACATATAGACATATAACTTGTGCCTTAGGAAGCATTCATGGAAAATAAAAGGATTTCAATGTATGTATGCCATCACTATTGCTCTTTATGTTTGATTGACCTAGTGATGGCATATGACATGTTTATGGGCTTGCAATCTCAAGTGTTGAATTTGGCTATCTTTTCACACATATGCTTCAACATAGGCAAGATAACCCTTGTCATGAGGTGTGAAGAAGCTTGTCTTTGGTTCAAACCGAAATATATGTTTGACAAGTGATCCAAATTTGACCAAATTTGAGCACTATTCTCTCTTCCATAACACAACATGGTCATACCTTTTGTGGAAATTGTCGACAAAGTGGGAGAGATTAGTGCATGAAAGGTTTTGGAAAATTAAAAATTTCACATGTTTTTGAAAACCTCTCATGTGGTTCATGAGTTAACAAGTGGTTCACACAAGTAGGGGAGCAAGCTCATAAACAATTTGTTGCCTCCGATTGTGCACTAACATATGACTTGCTCATTGCACATGTATTTAAATTCTATATACATGCTTGTGTGGTGTATGCTAGTTGAGTAAGATGCTTTACAAGTGGTTGATAACTAGCTTGCATAGGAGCTAGCTAGATTTTCTAAATTTCCGCTCTTAATTCAAGTACCTTGCTCATAATGTGATCTCACGTGGTACCTTGAGTTTTGATGAAAATCTAGTTACCTTGATGCTTGTATGGTGAAAATGGCGCAACTCCGATTGGTATCACGCTTCAAAGGTCCATTTCTATCACCTTAAGCATCATTTTGGTAACATAGCTCACCCTCAATTTCAATATTCATACATGTATGCAATGCTTCGTTCCAAACTCGTGGCATACATGTAGGGGGAGCTTATGCTACCAAAACCAAACTATGATGATTGTCCAATCCTATGTTTGTAAGCAAAATGCTTGGACAACCGTTGTATGTTCAAAAACATTAATCATAAAACCTTTATGCGGGTTATCACCAATTACCAAAAAGGGGAGATTGAAGATCTCTTGTTTGGTTTTGGATAATTAGTGACACCTAAGGACTAATCTCTCGATGCTAAGTGTTTGATTAGATTGAGATTGGTCGCATCGGAGTTGATGCATGGTGATCATGGAGGATGGATCGAGGCGATCCAAAAGTTGATCAAGCATGCAACTCGGTGGAGTTTGGAGATCAAAGGTCCCAAGGCAAAGGTATAACCATAGGGCTTTTGATTTCACACCCAAGACACCATAGAGGGTGTGGGTGATTATAGGATCGATAAGCCATGCTATAAAGAGGGGAAAAACTTTCGCATATATATCGATCCTCACGTGCCTTTAGGTTCAAGTCTCATATGCATGCCTTCTATCCTAAAGTGCTAACTCCGTCCTTGTCGAAAATGGTTTCGAAAATGCTAACACATGGTGTCGAGGTGTTTTTCGACGTGTCGGCAACAAGAAACAAGTGACGGAAGTCGGCTTGGAGCAAAGGCGAAGGAACGGCGACGAAACGACGAAGATTTCGCAGCCTCGCATGACCGGACGCACCGACCGGGAAGTCGGTCGGAAGTGACCGGACGGTCCGGTCGCTGAGTCCGGCAGAGCTCGCAGACGGCTCGGGCGTCGACGGGTGACCGGACGTGCCGACCGGATGCGTCCGATCGCGACCGGAAGCATGACCGGACTCACGACCGGAAGCTCTCGAGACAGGGGTCAGCCGGTCGGTTTGGGCTTGTCGGTTGTGACCGGACCCACCGACCGGACTCACTGGTGAGTCCGGTCAGTTCGTCCGGTCAGGCCGCAGAAAGTGTGTTTTTCACCCTTTCCACCACATTTCGTGGTGTGGCCTATATATACCCCCTTGGCTGTCACTTGCTCTCTCTCTTGGTCATTTTGAATCACTCCTAACATCTTTGAGCAAGCAAGCAAGCCTCCCTCCTCTCTCACTCTTGATTTGAGCTTCATTCTTGAGAGAAGAGTTGATCCTAGTGCATTGCATCGAGTTCTTGCATCTAGAGGCACTTGGGGATCGTTGTGAGACGGTGGATTTCCCGTTTCTCTTGGAGACACCGCTCCTAGCCGGCTTGGTGAAGTGGTGGAGGCGTTGGCAAGAAGAGGTGATTGTTTCTTGGCCACCTCCGGTTGATTTGTGAGAGGATTACGCACTCCTCGTCGGGAAGACAAAGTGCAAGGAATACATTGCTCGTGCTTTGGGTACCACACTTGTTGAGTGGTGTATTGAGGCTAGCAAGGGCACCGCCTAGCTAAAACACCATCCTTGTGTTGGTCAGCACAACCGGAGAGTAGTTGTCGGTGTACAAGCGAACTCCGGGTGAACAAATCGACTTGTTCATTGTCTTGGTGATTGGTTCTCCATCTCATTGTGTTGATTGGTTCATCCTCTTCCCGGTGATTGGTTCATAGCCTCTACAAGTCGGTATAACAAGTCTCTCACTCGTGCATTACTTTGCTAGATTACTTTGAGTAGAGAGCTAGCACTTGCTTGTGTAGGTTGTTCTTGCTAGCATAAGGACCATACAAGGATTGTTCACTAGTTAGAGTAGTGACATAGCTCTTGTGTGACACAGAGATCATAGAATTTATTTAGAATTGTCACTAGAGGCTTGGAAGACAATAGAGCTAGCGCAAACCGCTTTACGCCGTGTTTTATACTAATCGGTTTGTTTAGTTGAGCTTGTAGAAAATTTTTATAGGCTATTCACCCCCCCTCTAGCCATCTAGGACCTTACACCGGACCCTCGACCGGACCTGCTGGTGGTTCCGGTCAGTGCGTCCGGTCAGTGCGCAGAAAGCAAATTTTTTGGAGCAACGGCTCTATTTCGAGAGGAGCCCTATATATACTTGGTTGGCTGGTTCTTTGGGACCTCTCTTGCACATTTGAAGCTTCCAACTTGCTAGTGAGCATTTGATACTCCTCTCCACTCATCTCTTCACCACTAACTCGGATTCTTGGTGAGATTGAGAAAGATAGAAGTGCATTGCATCATCGGGTTGCATCTAGAGGCACTTCATCCTTGGAGAAGCCGCGGATTCTTGTTTTCTTAGAATTTGCCCGGTTCCCTAGCGGCTTGGAGCAAGAGGCGGTGTTGAGCTCAAGTGGAGCTTGTTTGAGGCCACACCGGTGGTGATTGTGAGGGGTCGTTCCTTACCCCGCGGGAGATTCGCGAAAGGAGCACTAGTGGATTGCTCGTGGGCTTGTTGGACCCTCGCCTTGTGATCGTTTGCTTGAGCTCCCATAGGGGATTTGGCACCGCCATTAAACAGCATACGTCAAGTGAGTGTGTCGCCACAACGGGACTTAGCGCGTCTTGGGCAAGCACGTGAACCTCGGTGAAAAATCATCGTGTCAACCTTGTTGTGCTCGTTGGAGATTTCTAGTTGACCACGGTGATTGGCTTCCACCTCGACACATCGACGCCGGTATATCGATCACTACTCCTCGTGTACTTACTTTGATATATCTTGTGTAGCCTTGCTTAGGTTGTTAGCTTGCTTAGTGTAGTTTAGCTCCTAGTGGTAAATTAGTTAGTCTTGCTTGCTCACCTAGGAGTAAACTAGCGACCTAGACCTTTGTGTGGATTAGAGACAATAGAAATTGACTTGTGGCTTGCTTAGCTAATTAGTAGCACCGCTTATTTAGCTTCGCCATCTTATTGTCTAATCCGTGTGTTTAGTGTTGTTGCAAGAATTTTTAATAGGCTATTCACCCCTCTCTAGCCATTAGGACCTTTCAAGTGGTATCAGAGCCGAGGCACCATATTTGTGAGGCTTAACAACCTACGGTGATAAAATGGCTATGACTTTTCATGTCAACAACACCAAGAAAGCGCCACCTTTTGATGGCACTAATTTTGCCTATTAGAGGGTGAAGATGACCGCACACCTCAAGTCAATCAATAGAGAAGTGTGGGTTGTGACGGAGAATAAGTTTGAGGTGGCAAAGCCAAATGAGCCAACCGCGGCCGAAGAGAAGAAACTATATGCCAATGATGTGGCCGTGAGTGCTTTTCATGAGGCATTCAATGATAGAGTGTTTGAGCAAGCCAAGTCACTCACCGTTGCTCATGAGATTTGGAAGAAGCTAGAAGAGTGCTATGAGGGCACCGAAGGCGTCAAGCAAGCAAAGGCCTATATCAAGCTTGAGCAATTCAATAGCTTCAAGATGGAGGAAGATGAGACCGTGCCGGAGATGTTTCACCGCATGTAAGTGTTGGTGAATGATCTCAACTCTCTAGGTGAAGAGATCAAGGACAAGACCTTCAACATGAAGTTCTTGAGGTGTTTGCCCGAGCGGTTTGGGATGTTCATCACCGTGCTAGTGAGGTCAAATTTGAAGGATTTGACTCCCAACCAATTGCTTGATGAGGTCATGTCCGATGACTCCTATAGAGATGACAAGAAAAAGCAAGAGCTCATCAACAAGACAAATAAGAAGGTCAAGGATGAAGAGAAGAAAGAGGACAAGAAGAGCTTGGCACTCAAGGCAAGCTCATCATCCAAGGGCAAGAAGAAGAAGGAAGAATCAAGTGATGAAGAGGATGGCACCTCTACTAGTGGAAGTGAAGTGGATGAGCAAATGGCTCTCTTTGTGAGGAGATTGGGAAAGTTTGTGAAGAAGAACTACATCTCCAAGAACAAGAAGAAGCAATCATCCAAGAAGAAGACCAAGGATGGCAAGAATGAAGGCAACATGACATGCTTTCGTTGCCATGATGATTGTCACTTGATTGCCGAATGCCCATATGATAGTGATGATGAGAAGGGCATCAAGAAAGCAAGAAAGAAGAATGATGCCAAGAATGAGAAGGAGAAGAAGCCCAAGAAGAAGAATGAGTCACATGTGGCTATGTGGGATAGTGATGGCTCATCCTCTTCAAGTGATGAAGAAGAGGAGAAGAAGAACAAGAAGAAGGGACAAGCTCACCTTGCTATGCATGACAAGATCTCCCTCTTCGACACTCCTTCCTCGTGCTTCATGGCTAAGGCCACTAAGGTACAATCTATCACTAAAGATGATGATGATGATAGTGATAGTGATGATGAGGAGCCAACTCAATCTAGGGAGGAGTTGCAAAGAATGTTTGATGAGTGCGTTGTGATGTTGAAGCAAAGTAGGAAGGAATGCAAGGGCTTGCATAAGGAAACAAAGAGCCTTAAGTAAGAACTTGATGAGCTTCGGGCAACTTATGAGTGTCTAAAGGTAGACCATAAGAAGCTTGAGAAATCTCATTCTAAGTTAGAGAAAGCTCATTCCTCTCTACTTGAAGAGCACAAGTTGTGCTTAGTTGTTAAAAATGTTGATACATCCAATGCAAGCATCATGTGTGACATTCTTGTTGATGAATCAACCCCCAAGTGTGAGACCTCCACTAGCTCTATCACTAGCATATCCATCTCTAGTGAAGATAATGACAACCCTATGCTTATTCATGAGAATGCTTGTTTATAGAGGGAAGTAAAGGAGCTCAATCACTCCTTGGCTAAGGCCTATGGTGGTGAGGACCGCTTGCTTATGTGCTTGGGTAGCCAAAGGGCATCCTTATACAAGGAGGGCTTAGGCTATATCCCCAAGAAAGGCAAGGCCGCCTATGTGACTCACAAAATCGTTTTGTGAAGAACAATGGTAGCTATTGCAAAGCTTGCAAGCAAGTTGGTCACGTAAAGCAAAAGTGCATGAACAAAAGGACCAATGTTACTTCTATCAAGCTTGATCATTCATATATGCTTGTGAAGAAGAACAATGGTGTTCGTGCTAGGTACATTGGTACACCATGGATGGGCTCAAAGAAGAAAGCCATTTGGGTACCAAAGATCTTGGTGACTAACCTTGAAGGACCCAAGCAACATTGGATACCTAAGAAGAATTGATCTTATTTTATAGGTTGTTGCGTTTCCTAAGCGCAAGTGCTAAAAAGGCAAGAGCACTGGGAACCACAGGGTTGACTTCCCACAACGACTTCGCCGGAATTGTTACATTCCAAATACCATCGCCACGGGATGTCGTGGCATTCTCAGTAGCATTTACGTAACAAGTCCGCAAAGCGCACGGAAATACCGTTGTAGCATTTCACCCGAGATATTCAGGGGTATCGTTATTTATATTTTCCCAAAGGAAGGCATGGTGTAGGACTCTAGTAGGGGCATGAACAAGACAACATGTCTATGCAGTTTGACCAATACTCAATACAGGGGTAAGTCATGATAGTTTAAGATAGTGTGACACACACTTGGGCCAACCTCAAGGATAAAAAGGAAAATAAAGAATAAAGAATATTCCTAAGTGGAGCAGGCATTCTAAAAATAGCTGTGCAAAGAACCGCTTAATAATCATGCAAACATAGATGACTAGAGTTTTAGGGTCGAGAGTGAGATGGATGGGAGACCTCCCGGAGCATCCGCCCTGAAGGAAGGCATTTACGAACTCCTACAGCACACACGAACGTGGGGGGATTTCAAGGGACGGACAAGGCTTGTCACGACCAAGCCGCCTACCCCCTCAACCGTGGCATGCACTCATATTCGAAGGATACCTGGCATCCGGACACCACGTCCGCATACTAGGACACTACTCATGTCCCCCATGGCCCCCACCCTACGGATGGACGGAATAGAACACGAGCAAACCCCGAAGGGCACAACGAACGCCACCTCAAGACAACTCTTACTCTACTCAAATACATGGCACGAATGGTTAGGCCCTAAGTTCTATACGACTAACCACGACATAGGAACTATAGTCTAGTTCTTCTATCATGATTGTGTCGAGAACAACATGTCAAGAATATAACATGTAAATACTCTAGCTCTATTGCACAAGCATATGAGATCAAGACTTGAGGATAAACCATAAATGTATTCATACCGAATATTCCTTCTCCCAAGTACAAGCTCTCCAATGAAGCTTAGCCTTGCTCCAAATACTACTAAAGACTAAAAGAACTAGAGAAGTGGAGGAGTAGAGAGGAGAGGAGTAGAGAGGAGAGGAGAAGAAGAGTAGAAAGTGAGGAGGCTCCAAATGGTGTGTGTTGAGAGAGGGAGAGAGGGGGCCTACTTATACACTTGGAGGAGGGGCCTAAGTGCTAAATTACACCAAACCGACCTGGTAAACCTTCCTTGTGTGCGCAAACCGACCAACTCAGGGCGGAAAACCCCGTTTGGAAGGTGCACGAACCGCCTCCCCGAGGCTGGGCCGAAACCGCCTCAGGGAGGGTGCGGCCGCACCAGCTGGTGCGCGCGCACCCCCTCGGCTCACCCGCCCGGGTCTTGGTGGGGTGTCGCCTTTTTCCCCCGAAAAGTTGTGGGCCGGGCTTTGCTCGGCCCAGTTTTGATGTTTTGGGTCGATTTGCTCCTGGGCTTGAGTTTTGCAATAATGCGCTTCCCTGGAAGGCGTACTTTGGTCGATTTTCCACTTGCTTTTATTATAAATCTACAAAATAAAATACAAGATACTACAAGTGGAATTTATTAGTGATAAATGCATATGAGTATAAAAAGGTTTAATTTTACTCCCTTTATGATAGTAAGTTGACGGGAAAAAATATGTCGTTGGTTACCGTCAACATAGGTCAATTACCGTGCCGGAGGAGAGCATTGGATAATGGATAGTGGGTGCACTCAACACATGATCGGGGATTCTCATATGTTCAAGTCTATTAGCATCAAGGGCATTGATGAGTATGAGTCAATCACTTTTGGCAATGACAAGAAAGGCAATGTGTTGGGGCTAGGCAAGATTGCTATCACTCAAGAGAAGAGCTTATCAAAAGTGTTGCTAGTTGACAATCTTGATTACAACCTCTTGTCGGTTTCTCAACTTTGTGACCATGGGTACAAATGCATATTCACAAGTCAAGAAGTTGAAGTGGTTAGTGGTGATGGTGCAAACATAATCTTCAAGGGATTTAGATATGGTGATCTCTACCTTGTTGACTTCAACTCAAAAGAAGCCAAGTTGACAACATGCTTACTCTCAAAGGCTAGCAAAGGGTGGTTGTGGCATAGAAGGCTTGGTCACGTTGGAATGAAATAATTGAACAAATTGATGAAGCATGACTTGGTTAGAGGCTTGGATGATGTGAAGTTTGAGAAGGACAAACCTTGTGGAGCATGTCAAGCCGGCAAGCAACATGGCAATGCACATCCAACCAAGAGCACAATGAGTACAAGCAAGGCATTTGAGTTGCTACACATGGACTTGTTTGGGCCAACGTCATACTCTAGCATTGGTGGCAACAAGTATGGCTTTGTCATAGTTGATGACTACACTAGATACACATGGGTATTCTTTTTGCATGACAAGAATGATGTGTTTGAGCTTTTCAAGACATTTGTCAAGAGGGTTCAAAATGAGTTTGAGACATCTATCAAGAAGATTAGGAGTGACAATGAAAGTGAATTCAAGAACACAAGAATTGAAGAGTTGTGTGATGAGCTAGGAATTGGACATCAATTCTCACCAACCTACACTCCCCAATCCAATGGTGTAGTTGAGAGAAAGAATAGAACCTTGATTGAAATGGCAAGATCAATGCTTAGTGAGTACAATGTTAGCCATTCCTTTTGGGCCGAAGCAATCAACACGGTTTGCTATTGTAGCAACCGTCTCTATTGCCATGGGATGCTTGGCAAGACACCATATGAGTTGCTCAATGGAAGGAAGCCCAACATTGGTTACTTTAGAGTCTTTGGATGCAAATGCTACATTCTCAAGAAAGGCACAAGATTGGGCAAGTTTGACAAGAAATGTGATGAAGGGTTCCTTGTTGGATATTCAACCACAAGCAAAGCATATAGAGTTTGGAACTTGGGTAGTGGCAAGCTTGAAGAAGTCCATGATGTGGAATTTGATGAAACCCAAGGCTCTCAAAATGAAGTTGAAAATCATGATGATGTGAGTGGTTCCAACTTGGAGAATGCAATGAGGAACATGGATATTGGTGACATTCGTCCAAGACAAGTGGAAGATGATGATGACACTCCATTGACTACCACTACAATTGAGATCAATGCAAATGAAGCAAGCACTAGTGGTACTCAAGATGAAGATCAAGAGCAACAAGCTAGTCCATCTCCTCATCCTAGTCATCAAGTGCAAGTGATGCAACCATCCAACATAGCAAGAGATCATCCAATTGATCAAATTGTGGGTGACATCAATAGTGGAGTGGTTACTAGAAGAAGATTAGCATCTTTTTGTGCTCACCATGCCTTTGTAGCACAAGAAGAACCGGAGAACATTGAAAATGCACTCAAGAAGGAAGATTGGATCAATGCCATGCATGAAGAGTTGAACAACTTCAAGAGGAATGATGTATGGGAATTGGTGGAAAGGCCAAAGGACTACAATGTGATAGGAACCAAGTGGGTCTTCAAGAACAAGCAAGATCAAGATGGAATTGTGGTTAGAAACAAGGCAAGGCTAGTAGCTCAAGGGTACACTCAAGTAGAGGGTCTTGACTTTGGAGAGACCTATGCACCGGTTGCTAGACTTGAAGCAATAAGAATCTTGCTTGCTTATGCATGTGCTCATGACATCAAGCTCTATCAAATGGATGTGAAAAGTGCATCCTTGAATGGCTTCATAAATGAGTTGGTGTATGTTGAGCAACCACCGGGTTTTGAAGATGAGAAGTATCCCAACCATGTCTACAAGTTGAAGAAGGCTTTGTATGGCTTGAAGCAAGCACCAAGAGCATGGTATGAGAGGTTGAGAGATTTTCTCCTCTCTAAAGGGTTCAAGATGGGCAAGGTGGACACCACTCTCTTCACCAAGAAGATTGGCAAAGACTTGTTTGTGTTGCAAATATATGTTGATGACATTATCTTTGGGTCAACCAATCAAGAGTTTTGTGAAGAGTTTGCCAAGATGATGGCCAATGAGTTTGAAATGTCAATACTTGGAGAACTCACATTCTTCCTTGGACTCCAAATCAAGCAATTGAAGAATGGCACATTCATTAGTCAAGGCAAGTACATCAAAGACATGATTAAGAAGTTTGATCTACAAGATGCCAAGTCAATGTCCACACCAATGGCAACCAATGGAAGCCTAGACCCCGATCCAAGTGGCAACATGGTTGAACAAAAGAAGTATAGGTCTATGATTGGTAGTTTGCTCTATGCAACCGCATCAAGACCGGACATAGCATTTAGTGTGGGCATGTGTGCTAGATATCAATCCGATCCAAGAGAAAGTCACCTCAAGGCAACCAAAAGAATTGTGTCCGCAGCGTCCGTCCGGTCGCGTCGCGAGAGCTCTGCGGCCCGCGTTTTGCCGGACGCACCGGACCACTGACCGATGCTTCCGGTGTCGACCGGAACCGGTGACCGGACGCATGAGGAGGAAGGGCGCCACCGGGGCCCGATGCTTTTGTCTCAGAGCGACCGGATGCACCGAAGGACCCTGACCGGACCCGGCGGTGGTTCCGGGCCGGTCTTGTCCGGCCGGTCTTGCCAGAAAAAGCAAATTTTTGGAGCAACGGCTCCATTTCGAGAGGAGCCCTATATATACTTGGTTGGCTGGTTCTTTGGGACCTCTCTTGCACATTTGAAGCTTCCAACTTGCTAGTGAGCATTTGATACTCCTCTCCACTCATCTCTTCACCACTAACTCAGATTCTTGGTGAGATTGAGAAAGATAGAAGTGCATTGCATCATCGGTTGCATCTAGAGGCACTTCATCCTTGGAGAAGCCGCGGGATTCTTGTTTTCTTGGGAATTTGCTCGGTTCCCTAGCGGCTTGGAGCAAGAGGCGGTGTTGAGCTCAAGTGGAGCTTGTTTGAGGCCACACCGGTGGTGATTGTGAGGGGTCGTTCCTTACCCCGCGGGAGATTCGCGAAAGGAGCACTAGTGGATTGCTCGTGGCTTGTTGGACCCTGTCTTGTGATCGTTTGCTTGAGCTCCCATAGGGGATTTGGCACCGGCCATTAAGCTTAGCATACGTCAAGTGAGTGTGTCGCCACAACGGGGACTTAGCGTCTTAAGGCAAGCACGTGAACCTCGGTGAAAAATCATCGTGTCAACCTTGTTGTGCTCGTTGAAGATTTCTAGTTGACCACGGTGATTGGCTTCCACCTCTACACATCGACGTCGGTATATCGATCACTACTCCTCGTGTACTTACTTTGATATATCTTGTGTAGCCTTGCTTAGGTTGTTAGCTTGCTTAGTGTAGTTTAGCTCCTAGTGGTAAATTAGTTAGTCTTGCTTGCTCACCTAGGAGTAAACTAGCGACCTAGACCTTTGTGTGGATTAGAGACAATAGAAATTGACTTGTGGCTTGCTTAGCTAATTAGTAGCACCGCTTATTTAGCTTCGCCATCTTATTGTCTAATCCGTGTGTTTAGTGTTGTTCCAAGAATTTTTAATAGGCTATTCACCCCCTCTAGCCATTAGGACCTTTCAGGGGGAACGTGGGGCCACGTGGCCAGCGTGGCGGAAGAGGCCTGGTGCCGATCCTCCGCCATTCGCCCGGCGGCCTTGTGTTCCCGGGTCCCGGATCCGCCAGCGTCGCCGCGGCGAATCCGCGTTCGAGGGGGCGGATCTCCGTTCAGGTGCCGGCTCCTCGCACGTCGCCGGGCGTATCCGCGTTCCCGGGGGGGCTGATCGGGCGTTCATGGGTGCCAGCTCTCGCACGTCGCCGCCGGATCCACGTTCGGGCGGCGGATCTCCGTTTCCGCTTCAAAGCGGATATCCGTCGTCCAGTGGGCGGATCGGCGTTCATGGGTCCAGACCCGCCACGCCGCCGCCGCCCACGCTTCGTGGGAGGAGCACCGGCCACATCGCCGATGGATCGACGTTCATGGCGGCCACCCACCGCCAATGGCCGGTGGATATGGCGCGTCACGGCAGCCCATCCGTGTTCTACGGCGGCGCATTCCCGTTCAACGCGGCAACGCGGAACCGCCACCCTCAGCAAAGGGAGCAAGATGCGCAGGAACTCGTCGCAATCCTCGTAGCCGCCTTGCGGTAAGCACCTCTACACCTGCATCTTCTCCCCGCATGCGCAACCATTGTTGTCCATCATTGTCCACAACGCCGTTTTTGTTAATGCAATCTCATCAATACCCATCATTTAGCAGGATACCCAAAGGGGAAATTGGGATCCTCCACCGATCAAGAACTTTTGTGAGATCTACTGCGCTTGTAATGGACGATGGCACCGACAAATTCTTTAGGGGTAAAATGACTAAGCGGGGTGGGAAGAAATCTCAAAACAGGTTTCATTGTGCCAATGGAATTCGCCACGAAGCCGGGCCAATTGAAATATCTACTCAGCGGGGTATGAGAAGGCACCATAGCATTCGGGACTAATCAATGGTGGGAGCAAACGACAGGGGTTTGTATTGACTATAACACCCGTCAACTCACTTAGCTTGTTTCTGTTTACAATTTGTTACTACTAATGACACATCCGTAATTATCTTCTGGCCTGTTTACAGGGTAAGCAAGACCTAATGGACCTCAAGGATGCGATGCCCGCCTACCACCGACGAAGCCGGGACAAAATGTTCACTGGGCATGTTGTTGATGGTTCCACCTCTTATGCCCCTGGTCGGCGCACAGTTCAGAATATTTCCAATGAAGATGATGCAGTCCAACCAGATCATGTAGGTACAACCACACCCAGTAGATCATGAAGGTGCAACCACACCGCCAAATGTCGGTTAGAAGAGGTCCATCAGCTTTCTCAGCACACGTAGCGTTCGCAGCACAAGTAGGAGTCCTCAAAAGAAGGTGAAAGTCCCACAACTCAAGGCCTTAGGCGACAAGATTGGGAACCTGACTCATGTCATTCAAGACGTCTGTGGTTACTGGGGAGGGGCCATCAGGGAGCGTGGAGCACAACGTGATGACCACAAGAAGAAGAAGAAGAAGAAGGACGAGGAGGAGGCGAATGTGGTCGAAGTAATCCGTTTGGCAAATGAGTGTGGCTACACTGAGACCAGCCCAGAGTGGAAAGGTGTGCTCAAAGTTGCTTTGGAAAGTGATAGGGCCACCTTAATTTTCAAGAACAATGGTGTCGACGGTAGGAGGGAGGCCATCAAAGACTACATGAATTGGGTCTAGCCCCCCTCTACCCAATGCATGTTATGTCCAGAATCGTAGGACCTTAGGTTTGCAATGGGTGTGTTGTCTTTGGTGTCGTGGTCAAGAACAATGATGTTTGTGTGAATCAGACAACTAAACCTTGCATATGTGGTATTTGATATTCGAAAATGTGTGTGATTTGATCTCGCTATGACTTCTAACTTCTAACTTCTAACTAGGAGATGTGTGGTACAGGGAGGTGCCTAGAACTTTGCATATGTGATTTGATTGTGAAGTACATGCTAACTTTTTTTTTCCTCATGTGTGCTATAGGAGCTTCCTGCAACCCTGCCAACAAACACTGATGATTCTGATGTGGAAAGTGAGGACGAGTTTGACAACCTCCTACTACAGGCCATGCATCATGAACTGACTGCTGCTGAAGTTGCACTTGTAGGTACGTCCGCAATTGCTCTGCATCTTGAGAAGTACTAGACCAGAGCTGAGTATAGGGTAGTACCACCTGGTCTAAGTGGTGGGAGTGGGTTCGGAGAAACCTTTGCAAAACGGAGGATTGCTATGACATGTATAGGATGACCCCCAAGCTATTCTATGAACTGCATGATCTGTTGGTAAAGTACTATGAGCTCACTCAGAGTGAGAAGTCTTCCACTATTGAGGCCTTAGGACTGTTCCTTTGGGTTGTTGGAGCTCCACAATCTGTTAGGCAAGCTAGGAACATATTTCAGAGGTCATTCGGAATGGTGCACAACTTGTTTACCAAAGTTTTGAAGTCTTTAGTGAAGCTAGCAGACGACATCATCGCACCAAAAGACCGAGAGTTTAGAACCATGCATCGCAAACTGAACAACCGTAGGTTCTATCCTTATTCCAAGGGTTGTATTGGGGCCATTGATGGAACTCATATTCACGTTGTTGTGTCGAAGCACCTTGAGAATCAATACTTGTGCCGTAAGAACATAACAACCCAAAATGTGATGGCATGATGTGACTTTGATTTGATATTCACATTTGTGAATGCTGGTTGGCCTGGTTCAGTCCATGACATGAGGGTGTTTGATGATTCATTGAAATAAGTTCGACGATGTGTTTCCTCATCCACCTCAAGGTAGTTTACTTGCTCTTGTGTCTTTACACTACCTAATTGCATGTACTTGGTACTTATTGGTGCTTCCGAGTGCAGGGAACTTCTATTTGGTGGACTCCGGGTACGCGAACCATCTAGGCTACCTTGTGCCATACAGGAGCACAAGGTACCATCTGGACCAGTTTTGAAACGCAGAAGAACCACAAGGTCAAGAAGAGTTGTTCAACTACGCACACTCTTCACTTAGAAACTGTATTGAGCGAGCCTTTGGAGTGCTCAAGCAAAAGTTTAGGATATTGTTGAAGGGTATCCCTAGTTACGATCTGGAAACACAGAGAGATATAATAATAGCTTGCATAGCAGTCCATAACTTCATCAGGATGAGTCAACAAGAGGATGTGGATTTTGGTCGTTGTGACCGTAATCCCAACTATGTGCCGTCTGAAGCTTCGACACAGCAGCCAGCAACTGAGGATGCTCCTGTTGTGTTAGATTGCCAACAGACACTACAACAATCGCGTTCTGTAGGGGCGGTTGAGGATGCTCGATAGGGGCGGTTTTCGAAACCGCCCCTAACTCTCCGTTGCTACAGAGAAACTTCTTGTAGGGGCGGTTATCCAACCGCCCCTCGCGTGACCATCGTAGGGGCGGTTCGTGTTGAACCGCCCCTACCGCGGACCACTGCAGGAGCGGTTCGTGTTATCAACCGCCCCTATTGTGGTTTTAGAAATCGCATTTTCAAAATTCAAAAAAAATAGCAAAAGATTTTTTTAATTGGGGAAGAGCCCCACCGGCCAACCACCCACCATCCCTTGCCACCGTGATTTTCTCGAGTTTTTTTGCAAATGTTTCAGAAATGTTGCGGCGCCGTGATTCGAACCCATGACCAACCGCTCACGCCAGCCAGAGAGCCCCCACCACTAGGCTACACATGCGGTTGTGTAAATATCTCATTCCGCGTCCCCACATATTATGCAAATCCAAGTGTAAATTGACTATTTGTGGGCCTAAACGGATTTAAACCAAAAAGTGGTCAACTACAAAGTTTCATAACTTTTTCGAGATCTACATTTTATATTTAGAAAGTTTTTCCGTCCGAGGTCGTTTATGAAATTTGAATTTCAAATTTGAGACATTTGAACACAACTTTTGTATGACTAGATGATTTCAAACTAAAAAGTGGTCAACATGAAAGTTTCATAACTTTTTGAGATCTACATTTCATATATAGGAAGTTTTTTTTGTCTCGAGGTCGTTTAAAAATTTTTGAATTTCAAATTTGAGATATTTGAACACGACTTTTGCATGACTAAATGATTTCAAACTAAAAAGTGGTCAACTACAAAGTTTCATAACCTTTTGAGATCTACATTTCATATATAGGACGTTTTTCATCCGAGGTCATTTATAAAAAAATTTAATTTTTAGTGCCTCGTATTTAAATTCGGCAACCTTTGTAGGGGGCGGTTCAATATCCGGCCGCCCCTACTATGGACCACAATAGGGGCGGTGGATATTGAACCGCCCTCGCTATTAGTAGGGCGGCCGAAAAAAAACCGCCCCTACCGTGGTCACCGTAGGGGCGGGTTGAAACAAAAACGCCCCTACAAAGGTCACTTGTAGGGGCGGTTAGTCGATGGAAGGATTTACTTCATCGTAGGGGCGGCTCAAAACGTGAACCGCCCCTAATCAAAAAGGGAGGCCATCCCATAGTAAGCTTTTGTATTAGTGAGATGAACGAATTTCGCGATTGGATTGCATTTCAAATGTTTCATGGAGGGTAATAAATGTGTGCCGGAATACATGAGCGCTGAAATAAAACATGTATTTAAAGTTGTAACTTTATTTGGAGTTATTTTTTTCCAATTGGTTTGTGTTAAGGTTTGAAACATTTTTGTAATTCCTGTAACAGTTTTGTCCGCTTGCAAACTGATGTAATTTGAAAAACATTTTTGTGACGAATAAAGCACTTGATTTGGTAGGGGTTGGGGCGTGGGTGTGGCCATCGAGCCTGTGGTTGTGGCCGAGCTATTTGCATGTCACATGCGAAACTGCATGCAAAGTTTGCATGTGACATTAATTAGAAAACTACATGCAAAGTGCATGGAGCATGTAGGGGCAACAACAGGGAATTGCATGGCTTCATTAAATATGGGTAGAAATGTCTTTGTGCTTCCTGTAACTACTACCCTGTCCTGCCACCAATCTGACTGACACAAAGCAGACTGACACATGCTCAGCTTTGAAGACAAAATTGGCAGAATTTTGGCACAAATTTGGGTTCCCAATTTCCGCATCTAAACACAGCCGATTTATGAAAGCTTTAAACAAATCTACCTATTTTGCTAAGCACACACGAAGCTAACAAGAGTTGAGTGGCTATTTGTTGGACATACACGAAAGTGTACCAGGAGGTTGAAGAATAATTGTTTTGTGTGCTTTTTATCAACCATAACGTTTGATCTAGGTACTGTATTTTTGGTATGTTGCTAAATAACTCTATATTTATCTTTGTAATGTTTTTTTCAACTTCTCCTGCCTCCTCGGTAAATAATAAAACTATGGTCTCGAGACTATTACACAATAATCAAATGCAAAATAATAGTTCTCACGCATCATTGGATGAAAAAAACACAACACTAATGAGGGCAAAAAAAAAAAGATATATTCCATTAGAGGTATTGTGTATGTTTTTAATACTGATCTCATAGTATATGGACTAACAATGACATGCCTGCTAGAGTGAGATGATAGAGAACGCAAGAGAGAGAAAGAATAAGACCTGATGGCAAACAATGTGTAAGGACAAAAAAAGAGAAGGAAAAAAATAAAAGGCATAGAGAAGCATATCACATAAGAAAAGAGCAAAGTTTGAAAATCGAAACTAGTGGTAATTAATCATATTTTTGGGTGATTAGTAATGGATTACTATTGTTGTTTCTTATATAAAATGTTGTAGATATTGAGGATGCATCAAACAACCAAAATATGGACCTAACAAAACAAATGATTAGTTCATAAGAATGATTCACATCGTGCCCACAACATCGATGATGTACTTACTACAACCACTTAAGGACTACTTGACTACCGATGTTAATCGAGTCAATAACCTTAGGGTGTTATTTAAGAATGTGTGGCATCTAGGTTCATCGAGGATACACTTAGGACATAATTCCTCCTCTTACTTACTTCTAGCCATGTACAAATTAAAATTTTTAATGTTGACGTTCCTAACATGCTTGCATTCATTAATGTTCTTCGGAAAACCCAAAAATAATTGAACCCATGCCCTAATATGCAGCATTACCACCTCTCTACCACTACATGTACACACTCATTTGTATATAACTAGGTGGATACCCCTTGCGCGTTGCCGCGGGTATCACAGGGGTATTGTTTAGGATTATTGTGTAAGCACAAAGAAATATGATCTCAATTAGATGTTGACTACAATTACTTTGTATTGATTAGGAACAGAGTTAGCAATGAAGAATTTGAATGTATGAAACAGATCTTTTGCACATATCAGGGCCTCCACCGTTTCAGAACATAGAGAATTGTGATATTTGTCAATTAACATGCCACCTGTACTGAATGTTGATTCAGAGGCTATAGTTGACAATGAAAATAGTAAGCTTTAAAACCAAGTAAGAGCATCATTTGCTTTTCTGTAAGCAACTTCCTTTCCATACATTTTCATGAGACAATATTTCAAAAGACTCAACTTGCTTTCATGCTCTTGAAAAAACCATTTTCTATCTTCTTAAAGGCAACATTCGCAGTGATCCAAAATTTAGTCATAAAATCCCTCACACACTCTTTTTGGAAAGATTGCACTACGATCAATATCAGGGGGAATTTCTGCAAGATATCCTAACATGGTTCTGTAGGTGAGATATTCCAATACCTTTGTGATAAGAAAACCTTAACCCGCAATGCTTACATCTTGTTTTTCCTTCATTTGTCAATTCTTCAAAATACTGTCACACTACAGATCTTTTTCTGCTGCGATTGGAATGCGGTGCAACACTTTCAGCAAGTAGCGATGCACTCTCTCTATTAGACATCTCAGACGATCTGTTCAAATCAGACAATGTAGAGAGTTCTGTTATTTAACTATTTAAGCACGGATCACACTCAAACTTTTCAAATCGAATTTGGGTGATTTAACGAATAATAATGATTGGCGAAGGGAACTGATTCAGATTTGACAATAGTGAAGATATGTACTTACAACACTGATGTTGGGGGATTTCCAGATGTAGGAGAGGATGGTGGAGATGATCACTGATGCAAGCACTTGCTGATACCCAGAAAAGCTTTGGGTTCCTCTAGTTCTGAAAAAAAGGCAACAAAATTAGCAATTGATATTTTTATGTACTGTAAATTGCTAGTACAACAACTCTGCACTGGAAAGTTAAGATGATAGTTCCATGTGGTTGAAACATGCTATAACTACATTCTAACCACTGTTGACGTTTCTTAACGTATGCAGAAGAATCCGCAAGCGCACGGAATTGTCGTTATAGCATTTCACCCGGAAGTATTCAGGGTATCGTATTTCCACGAGGAACGGTTGTGTGACTTCTCTCTGAATAGAGTCACCCTAGGATAACTATGGGTGGTGAGGTATCTTTATGGGCTCAAACTCTCTAGCAGGGATCACTTGGCTGTTATGTCATCACTTCGGGCACCGGCCCACGCCCAAAGGACAGTGTCTGGCAATTGCACTGCGCCACACACCTGAACGTGGGGGATTACAAGGGACGGACAAGGCTGTCACAACCCGGCCCGTCTACCCCCTCAACCGTGGGATGCACCACAAAAGATAGAAAACCCTTAGTCTAGACACCACGTCTATACTAGTGGTTATTACTCTAGCGTGTTAACAAGGCTTACCGTCCCCCCGGGTCCTTCTACCGAGCACCGCCCGAAGGAACGACTATCAATCCCGCAAGTCTATAACAGCAAGATAATATGCTTAAGAGTAATAAGCCGAAGAGGGACACAACCATTCTTACCCAAAGCGATTAGAAGGTTGTAGAGGTACAAGCGTGGCGGTGCCGACAAGTCCGCACTCCGGCCACCCGAGATCCGCAATGCACCGGGAGGCACACCGGGACTCCATGGAGAAGAGGCCAAGCCCTCTTCTAGCCTTCCCTCTCTCACTCTCCATTAGAACTAAGAGGAAGAAGAATAAGAATAGGAGTGGGACTTCTTCCTCTCTTCTACATTGTGGCTCCTCCTTGTGTTGTGTGTGGATTGGTGTGTTGAGGAAGAGGGAGAGGGCCTCCTTTATAGGTAGAGGAGAGGGGGCTCGTTGGAAAATGTCCCTCCCCATATGGAAGGAGCCAAACCGACCTTATGCGCCTTCCTAATTAGACCAAACCGACCATCCCACGTCGGTAACCCCCGAAGGCAGGTTAATGAACCGCCTCCCCGAGGTGGGCCGAAAACCGCCTCGGGGAGGGTGCGGCTGCACATTGGGGTCGCGCGCACCCACAGGTTCGGCAAAAATTCAAGCTTCGGCAGGGTGGCGTTGTTGGGCCTGAAAAGTCTGATGGCGGTGTTTGCTCGGCCCAACTCTGGCGTTTGGGTCCATTTTACCTCTGGGCTTGTAATCTTCTGAAGTACACTTTCCAGGGTTGCGCCTTTTGGTCGTATTTCCACTTGTTTTTATTATAAATCCTGCAAAATATATTTTGGACACTACAAGTGGAAATATGTGAGTAGTAAATGTATATGAGTATGAAAAGGTATAGTTTTACTCCCTTTATGGTAGTAAGTTGACGGGAAAAAATATGTCGTTGGTGACCGTCAACAACCACATTGAACAGATCATGATGACATGGCCTCACAAATTCGAACACAACAAACGATGTAACAGCCTATCAAGTCGACCGGGTTCAAGACTTGAGCTCCACTAACTCGTGTCGGGTTCAAGACTTGTGCTCCACTAACTTGTGTTGTTCGATGTCCGCTTTATCCACGGGGCTAAAAATTGGAAACATCCTTCCGGTCTCGATGGAAGGGCTCACGGCTACTATATCAATTTGATCCATGAACGAGCATATGGCTATCGGATATATCAAACTATATCAATTTCGTAATATTGTTTATTCAAAGAAATCGACGCTTGAACAAGAAAGCCGGGAAAGAAAGCACGCAACCGGGAGATGAATAAAATCTTGCTTTTAAGCAATTGTCGCCGCCGACGAAATGCGGCCGTGACCGATACCCGGAGTCATCGGCCGGCGGGCGACGCCGTGAAGTCATCGTAGGTCTCCCGGGCGCGCCGGTCTTGAAGAGAAGGAGCGAGGATGGCACCACGGACCGGGGATCGACCCGGCCAGCGGCGATCCGCGAGTGGCCGGGGCATCGGTTGGACTCGGGATCTCGCGCGGCGAGCCGAGGCAGGGCTGCCGGGCGCGCCCGAGAAACGGCGGTCGGGTGGTAGGGCGCGCCGCCCGCGGAAGACGGCGCGGCGGTGCGTCGCTCGCGGCTGGCGCGTCCCCACGGCCGCGACCATCGTGGGGCGGATGGAGATGCCGCGGGAGCCGCGTCCCACCGGTCGGCCGCGGCGGAGCGTGTCGGCGGGCGGCGACGAGCTGATGATGGAGACGGGGGAAGTGGCGTGGCTCCGGTCAATACGAATCGATGCAAAGAAGCGGGGGCTTCGCCATGGCCAACTTCGCCGCGACGGGAGGCGCGCGGCGCTCTAGGTTCTCGCGCCGGGGCGTCGCTCTCCAAGGCCTCTAGGGGCTCGCGTAGGGAGGCGCCGCATTCTAGGGGATCCCACGCCGGCTCTTATGAGCACTTCCAGAACGTCGGCTTGTGGGAAGGCGACGTGGAGCGCATGGGGGATGCGAGAAGGCGAAACAGGCGCGCGACAGTCTAGCCATCCAAAAAACCGTCGTGGGGAGGACACGGTGAAGATCTCTAGATTGGTTTTGGCTAATTAGTGACATATTAGGACTAATCTCTCTATGCTAAGTGTTTGATTTTGTTGGAGATTGGTCAAGCCAAGGTTGGTTCATGGTGGTCATGGTGGATGGGTCGAGGTGATCCAAATGATGATCAAGTGCACAACTTGGAGTAGTTCGTGGATCAAAATGGGCTCAAGGCAAAGGTATATCCATAGGGTCATTTTGATTTTGCACTCAAGACACCATAGAGGGTGTGAGTGATTTAGGATCGATAAGTCGTACTATAAAGAGGAGAAAACTATCGTACATATCGGTCCTCATGTGCCTCTAGGTTCAACAATCATATGCATGCATTCTAACCTAGAGAGCTAAACCGACCTTCGAAATTGTTTGTGAAAATGCTAACACACGAGCACATGGTGATGTACACGTGGTGGTGTTGGCACTTTTGCGAAGGCGGTGATGGTTTGCGGGGTTGAGATGGGTTTGGGCCGGATGCATCATGGTGGTGAAAACTTGCTAGTCCTTGTGCTCAAGTTGGTATACTTGGTGGATAACATGTTGAAGCAAAGGCAACGGTGAAACGACGACTTTTCGCGGTGAAACGCCGATCGACCCTGCGACCGGATGTTTGACCGGACGTAGGGGTCCGACCGGACGATCCGGCCGATTGGTTCCGGTCGGGTTCTAGTAAGCATGTTTTTCGACTGTTTTTGGGACTTGACCGACGCCGGGGTTTGGTGGTTCCGGTCGTGGACCGGACTCACCGACCGGACGCACTCGATGGCGGGCCCGCCGAGCTTGTCGGCTCGACCGGAAGCTCGACCGGGACGCATAGGCGGGTCCGGCCGGAGCATCCGGCCGGCCCGCAGAAACATGTTTTTCCTCCCAACGGCTCCATTTCATGATGGGGGCTATATATATGAGTTTGGCCGGCTTTGTGAGGTCTCTTGGTCATTTGAAATCATTCCTAGCACCTCTAGAGCCGAGCAAACTCCCTCCTTCTCACTCCCTTTGCTTGTGAGCATCATTCTAGTGAGTTGAGGTGATTCAAGTGCATCTTGCTTTGATCTTTGCATCTAGAGGCACTTGTGGATCGTTGTGAGCCGGTGGTTTTCTTATTGCTCTTGGAGAGCACCACTCCTAGCCGTCTTGGTGATTGGTGGAGGCGTTGGCAAGAGGAGATTGTTCTTGGCCACCTCCGGGTTGATTTGTAAAGAGGACCGTGCATCCTCGTCGGGACGACAAATTGCAAGTAATACATTGCTCGTGTCTTGGGTACCTCTCATTTGCTTTGGGTGCAAGTAGCCTAAAGGCACTTGGCTAGGAGTGAGCTCCACCTTGCCCCCACACGTGAGAAGGTCGGCACAACAGAGAGTATCTTGACGGGTGCTCAAGTGAACTTCGGGTTAAATCTCGTGTCCCCACTTTGTGTGATGGTTGTCTCTTGGTGATTGGCTTCAATTTGGTTATCTCATTGTATTATCCTTGGTGATTGGATTGACTAGCCTCGACATTGTGGTATATCACTTCTACACACTTGCATTACTTTCATATATATCGTGCTTGTGTAGTTTGAGTAGACTTGCTTAGTTTGCTAGAGTAATTAGCTTGTTCACCTAGAGGTAAAGTAGAGACTTAGGCTTTGTGTGTGAATTAGAGACTATAGCAACTAGTATTGTCAATAGGAGGCTTGCCGACAAGTAGAGCTAGAGCAAACGCTTTTGCGCTTTGTTAATTACTAACAAGTTGCTCTAGTGAATTTGTAGACATTTTATTAGGCTATTCACCCCCCTCTAGCCATTTAGGACCTTTCACACGGGTGGCCGCGCAAGGAGATCTACGAACGGAAGACGGCCTTGGGGGCGACGGAAGGGGAACGAATAGGCCGCGGTGGGTATTACGAAGGGGAACGAAGAGACCGCGGTGGGGATTCTACGTTATTGTCTCGTGGCTTCACCAGAAGTAGAGAACTTCCTAGTGGGCCTTTGGTACATAGGTGTAGTAGATAGGGAAAATTTGAAGGTTTCCTTATAATTTTGACTACTAAATGAAGTATGAACTTAAATGTAAAAAAATTGACTATGAATTTTAAATCTTGTCAAGCACTGCAACTTTGGTGTAGGATGTATCTCCCCTGAGATAATTTGAAAATTTCAAAAAATTGAATATCAAAATTAAAGAATTTAAAACTATAAGTGCATTTGCCTCCATGTAGCTTTTGGATAATTAACGATAATCAAATTAAAGACTAACATGTTTATCTAAGTGTATACGCAGGTGTTAGTCCGTTGAAAGATTTGAATGACGATATTCGGTGATTATAGCGCCCCTCAATTCCGTTGAATGGAAAGCGTTTTGGCTTAAGTGCTTCATTAGGTTTTATATTTTGACTTGAGTTATAAGAAACGTCAACAGGGATACAAGTTTAGGATATCGTGCTCAAAATGATCTTTGTTATGTGCTTGAGAGACACCTTTGCACTTACGTACACTTAGAAAGGTGTTTCATGCCTGGATGGACCGGTAGTACCGGTAGGCATAGTTTCTGCGCAATGGTTGTGTTTTGTTTTGCAAGATTTTGTACTATTGATAGTACTGATCCTAGACCGGTAGTACCTGTGGTGCACACGTAGTACCAGTAGGCCAAATCTACGCACATCGCGAGTCCCTTCTAATTTTGCAAGTTTTTGAACTAGCGGTAGTAGTACCGATGCTGGACCGGTAGTACCGATAAGCTATTTTTCTGCAAATCTCCTATGTGACTGTAGGTTGGCTCCAACGGTTAGAAACACTAGAGCCCGTACCAGTGCCACCTCTATGGGTAAGTGTACAAATAGTCCTCTCCCTCACTTCTTATTGTTGCCCACTCCATATTTTGACCAACCTTTAGACAATGCAGCTCCCAAGAATTGACTCAACCACTCCCTCTTTGCTCCTAGATTCATTTCCTTGCAAAATTTGACTAAAGAAGAGATTTGAGAATGGAAAGCTTCGATTCACAACTTGATCACTTGGTTCACCTTTCTAGTTGGCTTGATTTGTGTTTATTACTCTTGGGTTCTTGGAACCCTAGCTAGCTAGGCGTTCTTTGTGGTTGCCCGTGTTGATCTACTCTCTCCGTCCCAAAAAGAGTGTCGTTTTTAGGTCTTTTTATACATCATGTTTGATCATCTTTCTTATTCAAAAATTTATAAATATATCTATTTTTTTATGACTAATTTATCATTAGAGATATTTTGATACTTATTTATTGATTTTATAATTTACACAAAAAATTTTGAATAAGATGAAGCGGTCAAACACGATGTCTTAAAGTCAAAAATGACACTCTTTTTTGGGACGGTGGAGTACTTGTGAGGGCACCCTGAACTGTTTGTATCATCCCATTCTTCGTAGTGGAAATCTCGAGCTAACCTTTGTGGTTGCTTAAGAGAGGCAAGGAGGTGGAAAAAAACTCTGACCTTAGTGGTCACCTCAACAACAAAGACATAAGAACTTCTTTGCAGGTTACCGAACCTCAAGATAAATCGTGTGTCCCGTGTGCTTGTAGTTGCTTGTGTTTACTTGTGCTATTACATGTTCTTTGTGTTGTTTCAGTCCCTACCCTATTCGAAGGTTGTTGGTGCTCAGTCTACAACTCGTGGACACATCAATCCAATGGGAGTACCACAAAATCCACCATCATCTTGGAGTATATGGTAAAATTTGGATCTGAAATCAAACTCTGATTTCGTAGTCTCTGTAGGTGACCGGGTAGTGCCGATGGTTTGCATCGGTAGTATCGGTTGACCTCAACCGGTAGTAACGGAAAACATGTAGTCGCATTGGGTTTTTGAGTTTCAGATTTTTAGATACGCCTATTCACCACCACCACCCCCCCTCCACCCCACTAGGCCTATTAGATCCTTCCAAAACAAATATTTGAAACAAAAAAAAAAAAACTTCAAATCAAGAACTTATCAACAACAAACATGTAGATCAAGTCGGCCCCTAAACTTTGGTATTAACTACATGAACATTCAAGGTTGTTTAGGAATTCTGAATTTTGAGTTTCAAAATTTTTGAACTTACAACATATATTTGAGACCTTAACGATTGTACATGTAAATTAAAAAAAACACTATAAAGTTGTAGCTTTTATTGATAGCTGCAACCATGGTATAGATCATGTCGGCATTCAAGGTTGTTTTTAAATTTTAATTTTCAAAATTTGTGAACCTAGAACGACTATTTAAGACTCTAATCAGTTTCAAATAAAAAACTTTTCTACTACAAAGATGTAGACTGCATTAAAGATAAAATTTGATATAAATTGCCTTTATCTAAGTTCTTATGGCCAAGGATGTTGGGTTCGGTTGGTTACCCGGCGGGACACTCTAGAGGCACCCCTCAGGTCCTGAGTTCGAAGCCCGAGTGGAAGCGAATTTCAGGCTGGGGCTTTATTAAAAACCCAAAAATATAAGGGTGGGGTTTTCCTTCCCAACTTCAGTAAAAAAAAAAAAAGTTCTTATGAAGGAAATAACTACTTAGAACGACCTCCTCCTAAAAATCCTTAAATAATGGAGGATGTCCTTTTTTTTGACCAAAGTCAATACGGGAAACTCCTATGGTACATACTAATTGGGTTGGAGTAATCTTTGAAATATAACAACCAACAGTAACTGCAGGATCACCTTCCGAAAAGAAGCCTTCGATCAGGAAAAATGTCTTCAGAGCAACACATATAACACAAGAATAATCCATTCTACGTTATTAGCTACTAAGGAAATTAGAACACAGTAAATAGGAATTACGAACTCCAAATAATTTTGATAGATTTGCTGCTGCAAGGAAAACAAAAAACTTAGCACAACACATTTGGAGTCATATACTCCCTCCGTCTTAAAATAAAAGACTTTCTCGCTTCCCGAAAAGTCAACGTTTTTAAATGCAGGTAATTATATATTAAAATATATAAATATTTATGTTAAGTAATAAGTATTGTCGGAAAGATCTTTAAGTCTAGTTTTTAATAAATTTATTTGAAGATTTAAATGTTGTACGTATTTTCCCATAGCATCGTTTATTTTGGGACGGAGGGAGTATGTCATCTTACGAGATGGTAACCATTCAGAAATAACTATTTAATCAATGACATCACCGTGCTGGCATGTAATGTCAAACAACCTCAGTTCCCAGCTTTATGACGTGGAGAGCTCCAAATGGATATACATTGGCATATTTTGCTTTCAAGTTTTGATCAGAGCCAAGAGTGACAAGAGCTGCTAGCAAAATATGAGTTGATGCTACTTTCTCATCAGGTCCTGATTCCTGAACCCTGAAAAATTCAGTTCATTTAGAATTATACTTTGATTTAACAAGCATTTGTACTTGATGGAACAATATATCAAAATCGCTAAAGTGAGTTAGTTATAGAAGTAAACACGAAACAAAAGTCTACTGTATTTGTGTCTAGATGTTTTTAGGGATACCTTTGGTGTGAGACCCGGCCCATTGGGCCAAGTTGGGCCAGGCTGAAAGCCATGATCACTGTAGCACTACACTGTAGCATCGCGAAATACAGCACCGGGAGGAGTAGTACCACATCAGAAATCCAGGAGGAGTCGAACCAGCTTAAAAAGCTTCGGCCGGGGGCGAGTGGATCTTAGGCGTCATCCCAGGTCGGGGCGTTGCAAATGGTATTCGAGCCAACTCTCGCGGTTTCACGGACGTATGGATCGGAAGCTTGGAAAAGTTGCGCATGGCTCCGTAGGGGGCATGGCAAATAGACCGAGGAGCTGGTAATACGTACGTGAGCCAAGGGAGTTGATCCTGAACATTTGTCTACGTACGTGAGCCAAGGGAGTTGATCCTGAACATTTGTCTACGTACGTGAGCCAAGGGAGTTGATCCTGAACATTTGTCCTGTATGGGTAAGCGGGTTCGACGAGGACGTCGAGTCCTTAAGGGTGGGTGGATGTGAGACCCGGCCCATTAGGCCAGGCCAGGCTGAAAGCCACGATCACCGTACCAACAATCACTGTAGCACGTCACTGTAGCATCACGAATTATAGCATCAGGAGGAGTAGTACCACATCGGAAATCCAGGAGGAGTCGAACCAGCTTAAAAGCTTCAGCTTGGGGGCTAATTAATTCCGGTTGCAATTTTTTGCGTGAAGCGGGGCGAAAGCGCAAGAGAGTTAATTAGTAGGTGTGGTCCATTCAATCTGTAGAGTGGATCTTAGCCGTCATCCCGGGTCGGGGCGTTACATTTGGTCAGCCAGTAGCGAAAAAAGCAACTATAATATCCGAGGCAAGAGGAAACTATAACGTCTAGAAAATTTAAACACCGAGTATTCAGCTAAAACCACCAAAATTCCATGGGTGACGGTGTTCGATCAAAGCAAAGCTGCATTTGGTAGGCCGAATGATTCAAATCTGTTAACTGGATTCACGAAATTCAGAACCCACGCCTAACGGTAGGGTCCATGACGAACAAAAAACAATTCACTATTTGAACTTCAGAACAGGACTTTGGTTGCATACCTCGGTCACAGAACGAAGTTAAGAAGCCCTTCTCTATAAAAGGTATGATGCTGTCTCAGAAAAATGGTGCTCCTTTTTAATTACAGTTCTTTATTCAGTTCAGTGACCTTGCCAACTTAAGTGTATTAAGGTGTTGACAACTTTAAGGATTTTATTTTCTGTTATATAAGCTTAAGGTAACACAATTTGCCATCATTCTTTTTTTTCTAGGTTCAACACTTGGCACATGATCATAGTGGATTTGCATTGACGCTTGATTCATTAAGTTTAGAGGTGCAATGCTATAATAGTTGTATAATAATAGTTGGACCAAATCCCCTCTATAATTAGTGAAACCCATGCTCTGGTTGCAGTTCTACTAAACACTGATCCTTCCTTTAGAATGGCAAGACAATACAAAAGAAGTTGGCATTACTAAGGAATTTGATCTATACAAAATTGGGTAGGATCCTGGATTCATTAAAAAAGATTGTTTGTCCATGCAAGCTTGTTTCTTTTATGATTATGTAAACTACAGAATTGCAGCTTTGGACATTATAGCTGCTCTGGCCTTTAGGTTATATATATTGCCTGCAGCTTATTTAGATATTGATGTTTCAATGTTTCAGGCTTGCTATATATATTGCCTGTAGCTTTTTCAATTAGTGATGTTCCACACTTTTTGTTGTCTATATATACCTTTTCTTAGGAAATGATTTCTGCCGAGTATTTGATGTCCTAAAATATAAAAGAGGGGTCACTGATGCTAAACATTTGTCTTTCTTTCCCAAGACATTGTTCTGTATGTACAGTTAGTCCTCCCAAATTTGACATGGCATAGATTTAATACTGAGCTCCATTTATTTATGCACCATTGGCCCTTTTTGACATTTATAGAGAGACCATGGACATGATATACATTTAATACTTAGACATGTATGTACAGCTAGCATTTTGGTTGTCACATCTACTGATAAGTTCTGTTTTTTTCGGTGTACCTTGATAGATCAGGGCCCTCCACATGGTCTGCAGTAACACGTTGCAAAATGGTATGTCATGGTCCGTGACCTTTTTCCAGTCCAATCAATTCAGGTGCTAGGTAATATGCCCCAGGTACAAGATTATTGTTTCTTATCCATGCCATCATTCTCTGTGCATGTGCCCTTCACCTACACATCCATAGTTCATTTCGACTGAACTGGATTGGCGATCTTGCAGCAACATTGCATTTCCTTCGATCAATGACTTAATGAGTATTAGTTGCATAGTCTAAAAAAGGATGAGCCAACAACTATTATCAGCTATCAAAACAGCTTGCATATTAATATTCATATACTTCCATTTTTCTAAATTGGCTATAGCCCCAAAAAGCCTTTAAAATCTATACTTGGTGTGATTGTGTTCATCTCTGGGAAGCCCACACCAGTTGCCAGTTCCTGCCTCGCTATCACTGGTGGAAAGGTTTTGTGATCTCTCTGAACTTACGTCAATACGAGGTGGTTGGAGATTGCAATTACATTTGTTGGTGTGATTTTGAATTTTGCATCGAAGGCTAGTGCAGCAGATACAATACTTCTCATAAGTATTGCTTACCATCTTATCCCACCACATCTGCATGGTATTAGTGTTGTTTCCATGGACCTTAGGCCTCAAGTGTTAAAGGGATTCTTTTAAAAATCTGTATTTTCATGCTTCCAGATATGTTTCATTCACGGCTTTGTCTTCTAAGAGGCTCTGATGGTTTTTATTTACCATTGCACATGTACTATTCTCCTATTCTTAATTCTTTACATTTTACAATGTGCATTCCATATGCAGTGGTACCTCGAGGTGACTACTGACTACAACACATGTGTATAGTTTTTGCAAATCTGTACTCTAGCAATGGGGGTCATCTGATATTTGTGGGCCTATTTCTGGACAAAAGTTTTGGAGATAAAACTTTTTTCAGATATGTAAATGGTACTTTTTCAACTCTATATATATTTGTAGCTGCCAGGTGTTTAGTAAAAAGCTAATGGGTGTCCACGAATGACAGTCTCTACTACTACTACTACATGCTTACTCACAGTTTTTTTCTCTTTTTTTTTTACAAATGTTTACTCACAGTTAGTCGAACAGACTTTTATAGGTTTTGATTTATCATAGGACAATATTAAGTGAGTATAGAGTCAGCTTATATGCATTCCTTCCATATAGAAACTATCTTTCCTTATTTTATTCATTGTGCTTTTTTTTTTTGCTGTTATCCTTTCCAAACTAAACTAATTTTGCTGGCCGTGGAAAATATTTTAGTAACTTTTTTAGCATCAAATATTTTAATAACTTATGATGTTTAGAGCTCAGCTATTTAATTACCTATGTGTCTGGGAACATATTTTATTTACCAGCAGTTTACAAGAGTTGAATATGGTACCGCTCTTTAATGCTCTAAAAATAGGCATTGGACATGCAATCAACTAATTTGTTTTCCTGTAAACGTAACAAACTGCTATTCGTAGGTGCCGCAAGTAGCGTTGGACATTAGAATATGTGGAATTTTTTCATGGTTTCATACAGGATTGAAAATATGGAAAGATTTGTGTCGATCCTTTCTTCTGCACCAATTTATTATTCATTGTTGCACCATTGTTGTGTTTGAGTAGCATTGATTAAAGATTTAGTCTCCACAGATTATAGCAATGGCACCTTCCTTGTGCTTTATTGGTTCATGTGTTGCTCTATTCTGAATTTTGAAATTCCAGCACCCAAAGACCAGGCAACAACATTGTTCAATTGCAGCTAAGCATATATGCAAAGTGTAATGAGCCAATGCTGCTATTTGCTTCATCCGATTAGGTGTGCCTTGCCTGTATTTTTTCAATTGAACATATCTGAAATTTTGTTATTGCATTTCTTCAGCCGGAGTAAGGTGGATGTCGTTGGATTTTAGTTTTTTTTTTTCCTACTTGATCTATACACGACCCATGGGTGTCTTGTTTTTTTTTTTCAAAATGGTTCCATGCATACAGTTTGCTAATTCACCGTGGCTAATTGAATACTGCTTTATTAGATTTTCCCTGGAAGGCTGGAGGATGGGTGGTTCACAGAGAACTAGAAGCGCCTATAGGTTGAGGACAAATATGACGAGCTATTGGATGATGTAGATGTTGTCTTCCATATTTCACAAGTGAGTAATAGGTGCATTTCCATTTCCTCTCATGAAAAATGTCACATATATTACTTACAAGCTACTTTTTGAATTTTTATTTAACCTGATTCATGATGACCAATGCCACAAGAACCTGATTCACTTGGTAACTTGGAATGTTGAAACTGAAATGTCTGATAAGCTTAAGTTGCCATGATTTTGTTAGGACATAGCCTCATAGATATTTATTATAAGCACATGAATCTCCTTTGTTACAGTACTGAAAGCCAAAAATTATTTGCATCGACTGTTGATCAACGACAGACAGCGGGTGACCGTTGCAAAGCTTCACAGGCCTCCCTGCTTAGTTTAGCTGGCTGGGGCTGCGATTATATGCAGTAAACAGACTGGCGATCGATGAGTTGTTTGCCGCTGAATTAGTACGTAGTTTATCGAAGTGTGACGTGTCCTTGCCTCAGTTCAGGGAACTGCCCTGACTCTTGTACTCTGCCTCACTGGATGATTTTAGTAAAGGTAATATGTTTCATCAGCTAACAACTTTACAGTCCTCTGTTTATTATGACTTACCATGGATTATCAATCTCTTCGTGACTTAGCTAATGTGTTAGAGTTTGTCAGAGGAGTTCTCTGCCTTTCAAAAAGTCATCAGTTCACTCCTTCAGGTAATGCTATTTGGTAATTTTACAGTCTTTTTTTTTTTCTATTCAGTGTGGCATGAAAATTTTCTTTGCACTAAACAGCTTGTGTATGGACGTTTGTTGAAGAAGGTAAAGCTTATTGGTTGATCATGGATGCTGTTTTAAAAAAAAGGTAAGACCTCTCAGTCCACAGACAGATTGTTGCTGCTATATATGTGAACCTTGCTTGCATAATGTTCTGATGCTCTACATATATTTGCACCTACTCTGTACAAATAACAAGCCATACCATATTATCTAGGTGCTTAGTCTAAGACACTGAATCATGACAATATACTTTGTCGCTCATGACTACATCTTTAATCAAATTGGTTAGATGTCTCGACCCACTGAACTTATCTACTACAAATCGACCCTATATGACAAGCAAACAAGTATGAAAATATTATAACTTACACACACAGGAAAAAAATTGGTACTTTTGTTTGCCTACCTTTGCTTGAAAACTATGCTCCATTTAAACATCGCCATTTGTTCATTGGGCAAACAAAAAGACAATCAAATATTAGTTTGAAACGACTTTTATTCACATGACTCCATTCATTTATTGTAAAATAGGCTCTGTACAATGAAATCTTACCGACCTCGCACATCATTAGTTATGCTGTAATCGTTTACTTATTAAAAACAATTACCTCGCACAGAATTAGCCTACTTTTAAGAAAAACAAAAATGCAAACATTCATCTCCAAATTAAGCAGTCGGACTATCTGACTGCCGCAGAGTGCATGTGCTACTATGAAAATTTAGGTACACTCCACACACATTTTTTAGAGCCTAAAAACTCATTTTTAATGATTTGGTTCTAGGATTTGTGTCCACCTGATTGACAATTGATGCCTTATACATCTATCACTGTTACAGCTAATTCCTCAGTTTTGAGAAGGGTGGCCATTACAGACCGTGAGGCTTCCAATGTTTCAGAGATGGATCTGTACATGTTGGTCCTGCTTCTCTTTATCCTTATTCTTCACATAATGCTTTCAGATAACTTAAGTTCCATAATTCATCATTGCTTCTGGATAACATTGCGCCTAAAGCCTGGTCGAATTAATATATGTAACTTCTTTCAGATGCTGCTGGTTGGCCTTGACGCATGCAGAGCAGGATCAGATCCTAGGTAGTGGCATTTTGCTATTTGTTACACAAACAATTTTTTGTTCTGATTTAGACACAAATGAAGCTAGAGATTTTTTCCATTGTCCCAAAGATCTGCATGAGAGATCTCGTTTGTTATTATTGTCAACACTGATTTAATTGCATCTTCAAACCTGTCCATGTTATATTCATCTCCAATTCCCCAAAATTTGTGTCTGCACGGGCGCGCGAAGGCGACTAGTGCACTTAGATATACGCTATATATCTAGGTACCTGATAAAAAAACATTTACACATAATATTTACACACTTACTAGAGGGGGTCTAAGAGAGGGGGATAAATTGGAGACGGATTTTTGGTAGTCTGTTGAACGAAGAGAGGAAAATGACATGTTGTTACTTAGAAATACGCTATATGAACTTTTTGGGGACAATAGAAGACAAGTAATTTGTTGGAAGTGCTCTACTACTCCCTGCATATAGAATGCAGCCATTTCCTGATACAATTTGCCATGTCCAAATAAACATGCCACCTGACATGACCTTCTTTTCCAATCATGCTACCTGATGTCCTGTTACATCTTTGAACGCATTAACACAGTGGGATGTGTATGGATTATGCCACGACTAAGAGAGCAGGTCAAGTTTCCAGGTTTGATCCTGAATCAAAGGATATGTAGTAATAAAGGCACATTAATTTACTTGGAGAAGATTGTTGAATAAACCCTCATGATCTCTGAGCCAAGGAAATGACAGGGAAATGATGTGCCAGATCCAACTACATATTTTAAATTCTGAGCAGCTTGTGCTGCCAATTTTTACACTCATAACAAGAAGTCTAACTGACATAGCATATAACAAGGCCAGTTAGCTGTGCACTAGAGATGGCAACCTTATTGCAGTGAACTTTAGCCTTGGATTTCCTAACCATGAAGGATAGTAGATCCCTAGACAGCCCAAATTTCCTAGAGCCTCACATCAGAAAGTGAAACCTGTACAAAAAAAAAAAAAAAAAATAACTTTAGAGTTTAGAGATGATTGTTATTTGTAGCAACATAAATTCAGTTACTTGACACAATCCGCAGGTACATTTCTTCTGGTAGGTAATTCAGTAGACCAATGTTCAGCCTGATCTGACTGATATGTTCAGTTAACCATACAATGAATAAAAACAATGATCAGTTGTTTGGGACAGGGATCTCTTGCCACCATACACTACAGCAATTTCAACTTCAAACTGGAATACATCAAACTACCCTTTTGAGGACAATGCAGAGCACCCTCAGAAAGCTTGAACTTTGCGAACAAAATATTTGAATCCATTAGTTTAGGTCCAAGACAACTGATGATGGGATAAGGGAATAAAAAGCACCTAGACATGGATTATTCTCACATATCTGTAAACTGTACCAATTGGAAATAACAACTGACAAAACGAAACAGGAAACATGTGGGAATAGTTATTGGATACTGCACAGTCATGCATGAACGAGTTTGTATATAGACTGGCCACAACGTGAGCGGTGCCGAAAAGAATCTTTGTACCATGCTCATGCCGATGCCCAGAAATGATCGATCTATTACAGCGTTCTGCGTCGCTGCTTGAGTGGATGTGGTAACAAATTGTCAGAATTACAGCCATTTCCTTCTCTGCCCTCCCACAACCCATCAGTTGAGAAATAACTATTTGTATATATCACCAAATCAAGAACACTACTCAATTCTTGCATTTTTTACTCGGTTCACATAATAGCATGTTCAACACCCGCTTCTTTCAGCATCAGTAAAAAACAGCATTGTGGCTAGTAATAGATTTGAGCGAAAGCTGATTCAGTCAACGGGGGCACCTAACTAACATAATATCTAAGGAGCCTTAAAGGAAAAAAGAAAGGCCACAGAACAATAAATCAACATAGTGTGTTATTGCTTAAAACAATTAAATGATGATACTTATGGTATTCTTCAGAAGTAACGAGCAAGCCAAATATGGGTAGCTCGGTCTTTTTGCGTCCAATCCAAACTAATCAACAGGTCAAACAGGGTGTTCATCTGTCAATAACTTTGTAGTGAACTTTCAGGTAGAATACAAGGAAAATTGCAAGTTAACTTACTTATGTTAAAGGTGCAGAGGAACTTCAAAACTTTGAGAACTCCCTCATCGACAACTTGACATTTGACTTCAACGATGTTAAGGTTTTCTGAAATTTTAGCTGATCTCTCCATCAAATTGCACCTTCCTTTCATTTCCACATCATACTTAGGCCCCTGAAGTGAAATAAATCATTTTTTCCCAGTATCCAGAAGCAGTGTATGTGTGTAACAATTCTCATATATATGCAGAAACTGCCCATTAGAATACCTCAGAAAAGAGTTCAAGTGTAAGCTTCACAAGAACCGGTGAGTGTTCAAGAATACAAGCTAATGCACTGAAATCATCAGGTGTACACCAGTAGTCATTGAGCAATAAGGTCTTTAAATTGCTAAACATAGGGCACCATCTCAAATCACTTTTGAAAGTAATCTGGAAAAATGCAAGTAACAAGTTAGATGAAATACTTCTCACAGTACACAGTACATGCAACAGGTAAGTCCTACAACTAGCATCTACCTATGTTGAGTGATGAGATAATGCAGGAAATAAGGAAAATCTGGAGCAACGATGTGATTAAGGCAAAGTTTATGTATTACCATGTCAGGTTCAGAAATCAACACCAAAATCTGAGCTTGAGATAAACCTTGTAGGAGCAGAGAACTACCTCGCTATCAGAGCCGCCACACAACAGGCAAATACAATCCAAATTGTCTGGTTTATCACAGACATCCCCACAATTACAACTTATTCGGACAAATGCCTTCACTAATGATGGCATGATGTCAAATATGGGAGTCATCTCGAAAAAGGAATCTAGATGCAGTGAGACCAGGCTTGGGGTAGAAATGTAAATGCGGGAAGAGTGATGAAAAATACAATCACTCAAGCTCAGATGCTTTAGGGACTTGGAAGCGATCTTGTCAGGCAAAGTGAGAACAGAGGAAAACAACTCAAGATGTTCCAAGGCCGGACAACTGGAGAAGTTGACAAAACTATTCTTCAGCGTTACACGGCGAAGGTCTAGCTTCGTCAGGTGTTTAGAAACGAGAGACAGGTCGTCTAGCACAAGACAGCTGCGCGAAAACAGATGCAGCCTGAGCACCCGAGCTCCACACATCACAACATGACGGAACCAGAGATTCACCCGTGGCACATCTTCCCCCTGGAATTCACTGAACCGAAACTCGCATAAGTCCAGCGGTGAACTTCCACGGAGGAGGAGCAAATGATCTACAAACTCCCGTTGCTCCTTCACCGGTGGCAATTGATCCTCACTGAGCGAAAGGACAAACTGCCGTTGCTCCTCCACCGGTGCATCCTCACTGTAGCAACCGACGCGCAGGCTAGTTGCGGACCTCCAGAGGTAGCGCCAGCGCGGAGCAAGAACACACGTCCGCACGGCCTCCGGCGCTGGGAGGAAGCCGAGGATGTGCTCAAGTACGCCGTCAGGCAAGGCGTCGATGCAACCTCCGCTGCCGAGCGCTGGAGCCACCGATCTGTTGCTACTTTCCACTGGATGCATTGTGTCGAGCAGGTGGCGGGCGTCCAAGATACTGCACCAAGAAACCACCAAATCGTCAGAGAATGCGAGGGGAGGGGCTGAGGGGTTGCGAGCCAACAGGAGGAAGACGGAGGATGTGACCCGCGGCAACCTCACCTGGACGGAGGCCGTCGGACCAACGGAGTTGCCCCACAATGCCAGGGCCGCAGCGGGGTGGGGCTGTGGGACGGCGCCCGCCAGGGGCGGCGCTGGGCCTGGGCGCGGCCGCGGGCGCCCGGCTACCAGGGGGCGGCGGCACCGGGGCAGCGGCGGCGACGAACTTTGGGGCGGGCGCAGCGTCGAGAGGAAGCAGCTGCGTCGGCTCGATCCGTTTCGGATCACATCCTCTGTCCTCTGTCCGGTCGCCTACCGAGAAGAAGAGGGTTTTTAACTTTTCGCCACTATGTATAAAATTGCACCGAAAAATAATAATCCTCCTATATATTTATCCCTTTTTTCTGACGTGGCAAGCCACGTAGTCACTCTAACATGGCAGCATGCCTGGGAGCCCCAGCTTAACGTGGCAAACCTGTCTTTTCTAGTGTTATAAGTTGGGGCTCCCGGATAGGCTGCCATGCTTTGGAGTGCCTACGCCTTTCGCCACGTCGATAAAATGGGTAAATATGTAGGAGGGTTATTATTTTTCGGGTAATTTTGTAGTGGCTCACATAAGGATGGTTATTGGAGGAGTGGCCTCGTAAGAGTGATAAAAAAGTAAAAAACCCGAGAAGAAGAGGATTTATGAGAGAGAAGGGCAGAAGCTTATGTGAAATCTACCTATTTTGTTAAGCACACAGGAAGCTTAACAAGAGTTGAGTGGCTATTTGCTGGACATACACGAAAGTGTACCAGGAGGCTGAAGAATAATTGTTTTGTGTGCTTTTTTTATCAACCATAACGTTTGACTAGGTACTGTATTTTTGGTATGTTGCTAAATAACTCTATGTTTATCTTTGTAATCTTTTTTTTTTTTCAACTTCTCCTGCCTCCTCGGTAAATAATAAAACTATGGTCTCGAGACTATTACACAATAATCAAATGGAAAATAATAGTTCTCACGCATCATTGGATGAAAAACACAACACTAATGAGGGCAAAAAACAAAAGAAAAGATATATTCCATTAGAGGTATTGTGTATGTTTTTAATACTGATCTTATAGTATATGGACATAACAATGACATGCCTGCTAGGAGTGAGATGATAGAGAACGCAAGAGGAGAAAGAATAAGACCTGATGGGAAACAATGTGTAAGGACAAAAAAGAGAAGGAAAACAAAATAAAAGGCATAGAGAAGCATATCACATAAGAAAAGAGCAAAGTTTGAAAATCGAAACTACTAGTGGTAATTAATGGTATTTTTTTGGGTGATTAGTAATGGATTACTATTGTTGTTTCTTATATAAAAACATTGTAGAGGATGCATCACACAACCAAAATATGGACCTAACAAAACAAATGATTAGTTCATAAGAATGATTCACATCGTGCCCACAACATCGATGATGTACTTACTACAACCACTTAAGGACTACTTGACTATTGATGTTAATCGAGTCAATAACCTTAGGGTGTTATTTAAGAATGTGTGGCATCTAGGTTTATCGAGGATACACTTAGGACATAATTTCTCCTCTTACTTACTTCTAGCCATGTACAAATTAAAATTTTAATGTTGACATTCCTAACATGCTTGCATTCATTAATGTTCTTCGAGGAAAACCCAAAAATAATTGAACCCATGCCCTAATATGCAGCACTACCACCTCTCTACCACTACATTGTACACACTCATTTGTATAGAATAGGGAAAAATTTGAAGGTTTCCTTATAATTTTGACTACTAAATGAACTTAAATGTAAAAAAAAAAATGACTACTTAATTTTAAATCTTGTCAAGCACTACAACTTTGGTGTAGGATGTATCTCCCCTGAGATAATTTGAAAATGTCAAAAATTGAATATCAAAATTTAAGAATTTAAAACTATAAGTGCATTTGCCTCCATGTAGCTTTTGGATAATTAGCGATAATAAAATCAAAGACTAACATGTTTATCTAAGTGTATACGCAGGTGTTAGTCCGTTGAAAGATTTGAATGACGATATTCGGTGATTATAGTGCCCCCTCAATTCCATTGAATGGAAAGCGTTATGGCTTAAGTGCTTCATTAGGTTTTATATTTTAACTTGAGTTATAAGAAACATCAATAGGGATACAAGTTAGGGATATCGTGCTCAAAATTATCTTTGTTATGTTCTTGAGAGACACCTTTGGACTTACGTACACTAAGAAAGGTGTTTCATGCCTAGATGGACCGGTACTACAGGAAGGCATAGTTTCCGTGCAATGGTTGCGTTTTTGTTTTGCAAGATTTTGTACTATTGATAGTATTGATCCTAGACCGGTAGTGCTTGTGGTGCACACGTAGTACCAGTAGGCCAAATCTACGCACATCGCGACTCCCTACTAATTTTGCAAGTTTTTGAACTAGCGGTAGTACTAGTTTGATTGATAGTACCGATGCTGGACTGGTAGTACCGATAAGCTATTTTTCTGCAAATTTCCTGTGTGACTGTAGGTTGGCTCCAACGGTTAGAAACACTAGAGCCCGTACCAGTGCCACCTCTGTGGGTAAGTGTACAAATAGTCCTCTCCCTCACATCTAATTGTTGCCCACTCCATTATTTTGACCAACCTTTAGACAATGCAGTTGATCCCAAGCATTGACTCAACCTCTCCCTCTTTGCTCCTAGATTCATTTCCTTGCAAAATTTGAGTAAAGAGATTTGAGAATGGAAAGCTTCGATTCGCAACTTGAGCACTTGGTTCACCTTTCTAGTTGGCTTGATTTGTGTTTATTACTCTTGGGTTCTTGGAAACCTAGCTAGCTAGGCGTTCTTTGTGGTTGCCGCGTTGATCTACTCCCTCCGTCCCAAAAAGAGTGTCGTTTTTAGGTTTTTATACATCATGTTTGGTCATCTGTCTTATTCAAAAATTTATAAATATATCTATTTTATGACTAATTTATCATTATAGATATTTTGATACTTATTTATTGATTTTATAATTTACACAAAAATTTTGAATAAGATGAAGCGGTCAAACACGATGTCTTAAAGTCAAAAATGACATTCTTTTTGGGACGGATGGAGTACTTGTGAGGGCGCCCTGAAGTGTTTGTATCATCCCATTCTTCTTAGTGGAAATCTCGAGCTAACCTTTGCGGTTGCTTAAGAGAGGCAAGGAGGTGGAAAAAAACTCTAACCTTAGTGGTCACCTCAACAACAAAAAGACGTAAGAACTTCTTTGCAGGTTACCAAACCTCAAGATAAATTGTGTGTCACGTGTGCTTGTAGTTGCTTGTGTTTATTTGTGCTATTACATGTTCTTTTGTGTTGTTTCAGTCCCTGTCCTATTCGAAGGTTGTTGGTGCTCAGTCTACAACTCGTGGACACATCAATCAAGGGGAGTACCACAACATCCACCATCATCTTGGACTATATGGTAAAATTTGGATTTGAAATCAAACTCTGATTTCGTAGTCTCTGTAGGTGACCGGGTAGTGCCGATGGTTTGCATCGGTAGTATCGGTTGACCTCAACCGGTAGTAACGGAAAACATGTAGTCGCATTGTGTTTTTGAGTTTCAGATTTTTAGATACACCTATTCAACCGCGAGGCCTATTAGATCCTTCCAAAACAAATATTTGAAACTAAAAAACCTTCAAATCAAGAACTTATCAACAACAAACATGTCGATCAAGTCGGCCGCCCTAAACTTTGGTATTAACTACATGAACATTCAAGGTTGTTTAGGAATTCTGAATTTTGAGTTTCAAAATTTTTAAACTTACAACATATATTTGAGACCTTAACAATTGTACATGTAAATTTAAAAGAACCACTATAAAGTTGTAGCTTTTATTGATAGCTGCAACCATGGTATAGATCATGTCGGCATTCAAGGTTGTTTTAAAATTTTAATTTTCAAAATTTGTGAACCTAGAACGACTATTTAAGACTCTATAATCAGTTTCAAATAAAATACTTTTCTACTACAAAGATGTAGACTGCATTAAAGATAAAATTTGATATAAAGTGCCTTTATCTAAGTTCTTATGAAAAATTTAGGAATTATTTTTGGATGCAAATATTTATAGACACATCCATCTTCGCAAATCGATCAAATCGATTTTAGGAAATAACTACTTAGAACGACCGCCTCCTAAAAAATCCTCAAATAATGGAGGATGTCCTTTTTTTTACCAAAGTCAATACGGGAAACTCCAACATATTTTTTTATAATTTTCTTTTATTCGAACTATTTATTCACCTCCGAAAATGATTTTGCCGCTATCTCCTAAAATGGTCTAAAGTTTAGCTCTCAACTTTAATCAACTAAAGTTTAGAGTATAGGTTTATCTTTTAACGCAATAACAAAGTGCGATGTAAAACCCATCAAGGGCGGGGGGAGGTAGCCAACTCGCCTTCTTACCCGAGAGGCTTAGCTCCCTCCTCCGGCAAGCTCGCGGGAGCGGTCTAGGAGTGGAGCTCCCCTTCTAGTTTTTAGTAGATAGTAGCTAGTGCTTGTGAGTTGCCATGATGGCTGCCTCCCTTGAGGGAGAGAAGTCGCCTTACTACCGCCGCCGCTCATTCTCATCATCGCCGCCTCGACAATGTCCATTCCAAGGTCGGTCTAAACAAAATAAACTCACCCTTGTTCGTAGATCTCTCCCTCTACATCCTTGCTTCCACCTCGACCCATCGCCGCCGAGGTCACTTGCGAACTCAACCGTGTGGCGATCCTTGTGAGGTGTGCGGCGTCTTGGTTGGGATGTCTTGCCCGTCGTCTGCGTCGAAAGTGCGCCCGTGATGGCCCCTTCCTCATCTACCTCGGCGAGATGTGAGAAGTTGCTAACCAATATCGTGTTTAGTTTTGTTGCAAAACAACCATAATTTGGTCATTTTCATCAAAAAATCGAGATACTTCTATTGAGCTAGGTTCACTTTTAGTTTTCCTAATAATGTCTCTAGAGTAGCGGTTGACACAAAAAGTGCCTCTTGTGCCTCACACAATGACAAACCGGACTAGTGTTGGTATTTTTTTAACACACACGAGATAAATCCATAGCGCATGGAAAGTACCGTTGTAGCTTTCACGGGAGCATTCGAGTGGTATCGATTTCCATGGGGAAATCGAGAAGTGAACTAGAAGGGATCAAATACGTCCCAAGAGATGAGGTAGAATAAATATTTTTGTAGGTAGAGAGGGGGTTCTCTAAGGTTTTCTCAAGATTACTAAATACCAAGGTTCAGGGCTTACTAGACCCTACTTACTTCGGAGCGGCGACCTTTCCGATTCTCGAAAAGACGGGAAAGCGGTAATCGGGAAGGCCACCAAAAAGCTCTCTGAAAAACACCAATACGTGCGTGGTGGACTACAAAGGCCTGGTCGGAGCTGTCACCCCGGGGCTACCACAACTATTCCGTAGCATTGGGCGCAATCTCAAGTAAACTCTAGCCCAGACACCATGTCTACGCTTAGCGAGTAAATGAGAAACTAGTTTCACGTAAAAACTAGAGCCTTTGGTCGAATGGAGATCCAAGAAGTAGAATAAAGTAAGCACTGAATTTAGTAAAATAATAATCAAGAAATTACCATAAGATAACCTGGATATTACTCACAAAGGAATCGGCTCAAGTAGAGGTACAAGGTTGAGAAGGATCCCAACAAACCCGGTCCTCCTCCTCACTCTTCCCTCTCCTCTCTTCCTCTTTTCTAATCTATACAACTAGGTGAAGAACACCTAGAGGGACACCACTACATGGTGAAGGAATTTGGAAGTGAAGAATTCAAGTGTAGTGTGTTGTGTGTTACATGAGAGGAGAGCCCCTCTTTATATAGGAGTGAGGAGGGGGCTAATTGCTAAATGGGACCATGCAACCGCCCCTAGGGCCGACGGTCACCCTTGCTTCGTGGAAAAATGTCCTGCTAACCGACTGTGACGAAAACCGGCGAAGAACCGCGCGGGAAGGCCTTGAACCGGAGCGAAATTGCATGAACCGGGCTGATTCTGCGTTTCTGGGGAGAAAACCGGATTCCTGGGCGCCTGAACCACCCGAACCGGGCCGAAAACCGCGGCCCAGTCGCGCTCATGCGCGCGAACCGCGCCACCGCCGCGCGCTGTCCGCTCCCCGCGCGCCACGTGCCCTGCTCGGCCGAAAAACGCCGGAGCGCGTTCCCGCTCGTGCGCGCGCGCGCGGAGATGGGGCCGCCACGTGTCGCGTTTTCATTTGACCAGGCCAAATTTGGACGAGCGCGCGCTCGCGCATGAGCGCGTCCCGCGCGGGGACCGGCTGCCATGTGTCGTGTCCCGATTCGCTGTGCATGGCACTGTAGACGTGTAGGATTATCATTTCATGTGAATTCTTCTTTGTACGATATCTTTTTTATCTGGAGTCCAAATATAGCAAGTAGTATATCTGTTTTGATCAGCGCGACGAGCTCTTCGCAACGGTGTACTCCATTTCTTCATTTTCGATAGTTTGTATCTGCGAAAAATTAGAAAGTCCTGCAAAACAACTAGACCATCGAAAACTCGTGGAACTCGTTAGATAAATAATATTTCATTATGATTTTATATGGAATCTTATCCTTTTATGTGCATATTGATGGTCATAAATCATGCATTAAAATAGCATCAACAAGTTCCCCACACTTGGCTCTTTTGCTCGTCCCGAGTAAAGGTTAATGATAAAGTAAGTATAAACATAGCAATTCAAGTTATGAACCCGATATAAAGATCATCCCAAGACATACCTTATTACTGTGGGATATGTGGAGTGGCTAACATATCTTCTTGAGCAGTTGGAAAATAGAACGGCTCAAACACGGTCATCTCATTCCAATTTCATATCTCAAGAGCTTGGAGTTTTTTTTTTTTTTTTTTGAAGATAAGGTATAGTTCACAAGTACTCCTCAAATGGTACTCTCAAATCTCTCAATTGTGTATGATTTCCTTACCAAAGGCATTTTATATAATTGCCTTCTTTTTCTTCCTACTTCTAATAGAGCTTATGTGGAGCTCGGGTAGGAAAATTTTGTGGGGATACTTGTATTGCTTATTTTGCTAGGTCAAACAATGGATCCATGGAGAAAAATGTCATACAATCAAATCAAGATGTGCAAGTGTGTGGATATATGGTGGCTATCCTATTTCTACTATGCTCCTTGAAATATCTCTCTTTTATTGAGACTTTGGAGAAAATATTTGTGAGAACATGGGCTATCTTTTATTTTCATCTTTTGTTTCTTTGCTTTCTTTTTTTTTTTTAGAGAGGCGGGCATCTAAGTACCCATTGTTTTACTTCGGACACTTGTCCATTTTTTTTTTTCTCTTTTTTTCATTTGATGATAGCCTCATGTCTCTTTTTCACAAACTTTTGAGAGGGAGATATCAACAAGTGTTTGGAGCATTTGAAAGAAACCTAACCAATGTACTTTTTTTTTCCTCCTAGTGTAGGAGTAGAACATTTTTGGATGGATCTAAGTGAAGGCATGTTGCGCCTACTCCTATAATATAGGAGTAGTGCATATATTTGGTGGCGTGTACGTGATCTTGATTTAAGAGCATGATAAATTTCTCAACTAGGGTCAACAAGGTTTGGATGTAGAGCTCAATGCAAACAACAAGTAGCAAATGTAGAAGGTTTTCAAATTGTATCATGGTATTTGGCCTTGGTAGGAATTTTCTCACCATTGAGGAGTATGTGAGACTATGGTTTTAGAATTTTTATAAAAGAAATTCTCCAAGTACTTTGAATAGAAAAGGTTGGATTTCCATGCCAAAGCCATATCTCATTTCACAACAACTTAGGCAATATGTTTTTTTCCTATGTGATATTTTCCCCACAAGCACTAAGGATATGTAAGGAACAAAATTTATGTAGGCCAAACTCAAAGAGGTATATTCATATTTACTTTCAAATTTTAAATCTAAGCATGGAATTTGGTTCTTTTTAAAGTTTGCGATTTAAACAAGTATAGAACCGGGAGCATGCATATGAACAGGTGGGAAGGAAGTGATCAAACCGAATTTTGTGTATTCTCCTCCACCAGCTCATGATGTGGTTCGGTGCTTTCGTTCTTCAATGGGATGTTGCACTCCCCACACTTCTTTGGAGCTATATCTGTTTTTATTCAAAGACAAAGACAAGTGAAAATAACGAGGGACTCCTCCGGTGGAAAAACACCGAGAGAGTCAAAGATTTATTTGATTAATAAATTATTCTAAATCTATATATATAATTTTATTTATTTATTTATTAGTATTCATATTTTTTTAGACAAGATTGAACATTAGATTGAATCATTAAATTGCAAGAATTCAACCGAAGTCAATTTTATTTTATGGTTCAAGGAAAACTTTTAATTAAATGATGGCCATTTACCTTAAATACATTACCTTCATCATCTTGGAGCGTGATGACACCATGTGACAAAGTCTCGATTGACTTGAATGGCCTTTCTTATTTACTCTGAAGTTTTCCATGAACAAAGAGTTTCACCCTCGATCTTATCTCCGGTGTAAACTCTTTGTGTCTTATTCTCTTGTCGTGCCACCTCTTCGTTCCTGTAAATGTTAGTGGTAGAGAATACCCGAAGGGTAGCACCATGTTTATTTATTTATTTATTATGGAAATATGTTCATCCAACCTTTCATTTGAACTCAAGCAAGACCAAGGTAATGTTTGCAATGTAAACATAGTCTTGACTCATCTCCAAAGATTGATTACTTCTCATTGTTCATGAAAATAATTACTCTAAGTTCATTAACCAAGATTCAACACCATGTCAAATTTTGATTAAAGAAGGTTGTTTCAACCTAAGCACCATGCTTAATTTGAAAAGGCCTATGAATGTACCATATGAATACACCCAAACCGAGCATACGACATAAACATAAGAAGCATGATATTTTTTTATGGAGATAAGTATGAGTAAATGAGTTGGTGAACATTACCTTTGCATTACCCGAGTGTACTTACCAAATCATGTGGATGGAGTTTTGAAGTTGCGGTAATGGTCGATTTGTTGTACACGATCCAACTTAGGCAATCATCAAGGTTTTGACCCACATACATTTATGGTGTGCATGGATCATAAGCTTTGATTATAGCAAAGGTTTAGAAGAGAAGAGTCCTCCTTCTCTCTATTCTTCTTTTTTTTTATGTGTGCGATCAAGGTTCATTCAAAGATCACGAAAATGAACTTTGATTTACCTCCGTTATGAATTTGTCTCAAAGACTCACCCTTATGGATTTGTGAAATTTCTACAGGGGGTTAGTCCAAACCATACAACCAAAGTCTATACTAGCTGTTTTTGGTTCAGCAATCAAACTTGACTCCATGTCTAATTTGATTAAGGTAGGCTTTTTAACCTAAGCACCATGCTTAATTTAAGAAGCCTATGGAAGCAAGATCATTGCAAAGGACCTACACTCCCAAACTAAAGCATACTAGTAAAGAGAAAGGTAGCATGAAAATCATAAACATGAGATTGATTCAAACGGATGTGTGAATATTGAATGATGAATTAGAGAACCATTTTTTTTTCAAAGCAATGCAATGGGGTGGATGAATGAGCTTAAACAAACATGCCATGGTTTTGAAAGAACAGGTTAAATAGGCGATATGCTTGCAATCTAGGCTTTAGCTTTTGCTCGTAGCATTGACCATCTAGCGAAATCATCATACAGATTGGCAAAGACAACATACGATGTCGAGATGGTACCATTTAACATCCGACTACTATGAAGCTAGACTAGGAGCATCGAATAGATAGACAACAATAAAATTGTCATCTACCTAGACTAGGCATGGCGCCCCGAATACAGCTCAAAGACTAGGAGCCACCCAATGAAAGCACTAGATAAATGACAATTCAAGCAAATATGCAGTGGTGAAAATAAATTTGGAAAAGAAAATAAATATTTTTGGGTTGGTTCTTTTTACCTTGATCGACTTACCTCTCACAATTTATGATTGAATTGTGAGTGATGCAATTAATGTAGTCATTCCGTCACATATCATGGTCTTATTTCCTTTTGACAAGGACCTCTCTCCATCTGCATAGAGTTAGTGTGCACATATATTTATATATATATATTCCTATCTATGCGATGGCGGGGTGATGATTTGATTATACAGGAATGATTGGGCACCCTGGGCTCGTAATATTTTTTTATATATCTTTTTAATCCCCTTTTTATCATAATAATTTTTTGTGACTTTAGGATAATGAGCATGGCATAGGTGTGAAACAAGGTAGAGAAACCAAAGCAAAGATGAATGAAGCATGTTATGAGATGTTTAGAGTTGTTCACCCCCACACTTGAATTTTGCATGGCACAAATTCAAGTTTGTATGGTGACACTCTTGTCGAATGTGCTTCATTGCTGAATGATATTTGATTGGTTTTACCTTGTGCTTCGACTCTTCATTCTTTTTGTTCTTAAGCTCATTTTCAAAGGTCATGTTATTAATGAAATTATTTATGAAAGTAAAAGGATGATTTTTTTCAAGAGAGAATTATTAAAGATCGGGTTATCTCCCGAAAGTGCTTTGTTTAAAGATGAAAGCTCATCCTTGGGAAACCTTTTGAAATTGAAACTAATGTTGGTGATGTGGTTTCCCTCCAACACCAACCTTTGTTGTTGATTTATAGAACTCATGCCAAGACATAACAAAATTTGTGATAGATAGAATCATCTACAACACCTCTTTCAAACATTTTTATGAATAGAGAGAATGAAGGGGTTGTGGATTTTGTAAGTGGTGGCTGAGTTACGATCAACTTGTGAGATTTTTTTTTCATATAAGCATCGAATGGATGGGACAATTAAGGAATAACTTCCATGCTTATTAATGAAATTTCTCGTTTCAGGGGAGCACTTTTTTTTTGATAATGTGACTACTCCACAAAACATGGATATGTCATTTTTATTGTGGAGTTTGTTTCAAATTCTCCCCGAGATCCGAAATGGATTTTTGATGAGACAGTGAGCCCGGGCATAGAGGGAGAGAGTTTTTTTTTTTTAAAAAAATGAGCCAGAAATACCAGAGTAACCAGATGTAGCTTACACCTGCCAAGGTACAAGTCGAGGAGGATTCAACAGACTCCTCCTCAGTTCTGCCCTTACCGGATCAACTACACCCGTACTTTTGTCTCTTTCTCTCTTCTCTATAAATTTCTCCTTTTATGTGTTGTCGGTGTTTTTTTTTTTTTATGTCTCATCAAGGAATTCGAGGCATATGATGATGTTGAATTGGGGAGCTCTAGTGATTTTCTAAAATCATCATCAACAAAAAGGTCATCCTCGAATTCAAAGGGGCATGCAAAAGACGGGATTCCTCATCCCATGAAGTGTGATAGCATGTTCCCTTAATAGGAGGGTCCTCAACAACCAAATTATGGGAAGGATTTGAAAGAATTTCAAATTCGGTTGTAGGTGCCTCCTCTCATTGTTCGGGGCTTGACTCTATTGTTTCTATGGGAAACTTGTCATGGATATTGGTGTGAGGGGTGTTTTTAAGGATTTTCTCTAAAATGGGTTTCCCCTCACTACAATTTATGCACGAACGAGCCCCCAAAGATTGATCAATTTGGAGAGCAGCTTCTTTGCTAAGACCAAAATTGAAGTGATTAACTAGGATGTGGTTAGGCAAAGAAAGGTTTGGGCTTGTATGTATAGGATTTGTGAACCTAGCCCGGGTTGCTCGTAGAGTCTCCTTCTACATTTTTTTTTTGAATTTAAGATTTTTTCGAAGGGTTGCTCCCGAACCATGGCTATAAAAGCGGGGCGAAGCTTATAGCCATTTATAGGTATGTGATGTGAATGGTGGTGGAGGCTCCAACAAATCACCCTTTGGAGCCGAAAAATTTAAAAATTGGAGTGGAATTCATGTGGTTGGGATGGTAATGGTGGTGAGGTGTATAAAATAAAAATAAAAAGGGTACCTGAGGCGACTTGGGTTCGATTCTAGAACAGCTACCGTTCCGCAAGCAATGCCGCGAAAGCTTGTTGGTATTTTTTAACGCACACGATAAATCCGCAAGCGCCGCGGAAAGTACCGTTGTAGCTTTCACCGGAGTATTCGAGGTATCGATTTCCACGGGAACGAGAAGTGAACTAGAAGGGATCAAGTACGTCCAAGAGATGAGGTAGAATAAATATTTTTGTAGGTAGAGAGGGGTTCTCTAAGGTTTTCTCAAGATTACTAAATACCAAGGTTCAGGCTTACTAGACCCTACTTACTTCGGAGCAGCGACCTTTCCGATTCTCGAAAAGACTGGGAAACGGTAATCGGGGAAGGCCAGCCAAAAGCTCTACGAAAACACCAATACGTACGTGGTGGACTACAAAGGCCTGGTCGGAGCTGTCACCCCCGGGGCTACCACAACTATTCCGTAGCATTGGGCGCAATCTCAAGTAAACTCTAGCCCAGACACCATGTCTACGCTAGCGAGTACGAAACTAGTTTCACGTAAAAACTAGAGCCTTTGGTCGAATGGAGATCCAGTAAGTAGAATAAAGTAAGCACTGAATTTAGTAAAATAATAATCAAGAAATTACCATAAGATAACCGGATATTACTCACAAAGGAATCGGCTCCGTAGAGGTACAAGGTTGAGAAGGATCCGACAAACCCGGGTCCTCCTCCTCACTCTTCCCTCTCCTCTCTTCCTCTTTTCTAATCTATACAACTAGGTGAAGAACACCTAGAGGGACACCACTACATGGTGAAGGAATTTGGAAGTGAAGAATTCAAGTGTAGTGTGTTGTGTGTTACATGAGAGGAGAGCCCCTCTTTATATAGGAGTGAGGGGGGGGCTAATTGCTAAATGGGACCATGCAACCGCCCCTAGGGCCGACGGTCACCCTTTTGCTTCGTGGAAAAATGTCCTGCTAACCGATTGTGACGAAAACCGGCGAAGAACCGCGGGGAAGGCCTTGAACCGGAGCGAAATTGCATGAACCGGGCTGATTCTGCGTTTCGGGGAGAAAACCGGATTCCTGGGCGCTGAACCACCCGAACGGGCGAAAACCGCGGCCCAGTCACGCTCATCTTGTAGCGAACCGCGCCACCGCCCAGCGCTGTCCGCTCCCCCGCGCGCCACGTGCCACCGCTTTCGGCCGAAAAACGCCGGCGCTGCGTTCGCCGGCTGCTAGCTACGGAGATGGGGCCGCCACGTGTCGCGTTTTCATTTGACCGAGCCAAATTTGGACGAGCGCGCTTCAAGCATGAGCGGCGTCCCCGCCGGGACCGGCTGCCATGTGTCGTGTCCCGATTCATTGTGCATGGCAATCGTAGGCGTGTAGGATTATCATTTCATGTGAATTCTTCTTTGTACGATATCTTTTTATCCGAGTCCAAATATAGCAAGTAGTATATCTGTTTTGATCAGCGCGACGAGCTCTTCGCAACGGGTGTACTCCATTTCTTCATTTTCGATAGTTTGTATCTGTGAAAAATTAGAAAGTCCTGCAAAACAACTAGACCATCGAAACTTCGTGGAACTCGTTAGATAAATAATATTTCATTATGATTTTATATGGAATCTTATCCTTTTATGTGCATATTGATGGTCATAAATCATGCATTAAAATAGCATCAACAACTAGCTAGCTTGACTTAGATGCCCGAGCGTCTTGAGCTGTTATGCGTGCGATCAATTTGACACTCAGAAATTGACAAGGAGATAAACGTGAGATCCGGAACATGCCCGGTGAGACCAAAATAGTTCCGCATGTACGGCTTTGAAGCCATTTATAATGACATATAGCTATGAAAGCTATCTGTCAACAAAGTTTATGAATGCATTCGACAAGTATTGTACAAGATATTGCAGGCTCAACGCCGCAGCGCATCCTTGTGAGGTCAGGCGGCGTGCGGCCGGGATGTCTTGCGCCGCCGTCTGCGTCGAAATACGCCGCTGATGACTGCTTCCTCATCTACCTCGGCGAGATGTGAGAAGTTGCTAACCAATATGCGTGTTTCCGTTTTGTTGCAAAACAACCATAATTTGGTCATTTTCATCGAAAAAATCAGATACTTCTATTGAGCTAGGTTCACTTTTAGTTTTCCCAATAATGTCTCTAGAGTAGCGGTTGACACAAAAGTGCCTCTTGTGCCTCACACAATGACAAACCGGACTAGCTAGCTTAACTTGGATGCCCGAGCGTCTTGAGTCATTATGTGCCGATCAATTTGACCTCAGAATTGACAAGGAGATAAACGTGAGATCTGGAACATGCCTGGTGAGACCAAGACAGTTCCGCATGTACGGCTTTGAAGCCATTTATAATGACATATAGCTATGAAAGCTATCTCGTCAACAGGTTTATGAATGCATTCGACGAGTATTGTACAAGATATGAAGTAATAACAGCTACCAAATGAACATAAGAAGACATGTTTGAACAAGTAAATCGATCATCGAGATATGATATCATAAAGCCCCATTACATGGATCGAATCAGTTGACAACATGATATATAAAAGCGGGTAGTTCATAAATATAAATCTAATCTAAATAATACATGCATAGGTTTCACCCAACTAGTCTGCCGCACGTCTAGTCTTCCTAAACCCGTCCAGCTTAAACCCTCGCAAGCTAATCCACCGCATGATACAGCCTGCTACAGAACTAAACCACTTCTCACAACTAGATTAATCCACCGCATGGTACAATCTAACCATGACAAGCTAAAAGCATGCATACATCTAAATAGATCTACAAATACTCATTACTCATTGAGGCGTGTATGCATAAACAGTAAAGTACACATGTAAGCTCAATCTAAAGGTAAAGACAGGGATCTATTCCTATTAGTCCGCAGCATGACTAACCATCCTAAACCCTTTTCGTTCTAACAGCAATCCACCGCATGATACACTGTAACAAGCTAATCTACCGCATAATACGGCTTGCCAGACTAGACTCTAACGATAGGTAAACTTACACATGCAAGCTACACGTAGATGCATAACTGTATTCGGCAAGCTTACCGAATCGGGGTCCATGCACTACACCACAACACTAAATCAGCATCAGATGGCTGTTGCTAAAGAATAAAAATAACATTGGAAGGTCCGTTGCTAAACATGTATCTCGGATCATCCGTTGCTAAAATTGGATATGTCGATGGACTGTCCGTGGCAATAAATATTTTAACTAGGGCGATACCCGCTACGTTCGCGTGGGGTCAGCTGGAGTATTTTCAAATTATCGTAATTATCCATTTATCAGGATTACGTTGTGCATGTTGGAAACACAGTTAGTAATAACAAATATGAATGCATGAAATAGAGTAAATAAACATTGGCATAACAATTATTTAACCTTATGTTTAAACTCCAAGATGAACAAACTTTGAATAGTATTATTTAGACATGTTGGACTGTTGACAATGTATAGTAGTGTATAAATTCGGACACAACTAAACTCCGCTTCCATTGCTATTGCTTGCCTCTCTCTCCAAACTACAAATCTCATTTATAGCAACAAAAAGTTCAGAGCACAACTAAACTCCGCTTCCATTACTATTGCTTGCCACTCTCTCCTCACCGCCTCTCAGTGGTACAGCAGCAAGCTGCCTGGCTGCTGCCAGTGTCTCCGACGCCGCTGTCTAGTGGTAGATATGTCATAGTAGCACAAAAAAATAGATTGGTCAAGTATAATTGCTGGAAAATTTCAAATAAAGACAGACCAACTTCTTGACCTGCTCTAGAATATTGTTATCTGAAACACACAGTAGTAGTTTTCCTCCTTCAGGCCAGCAACACACAGTAGTAGTTTTCCTCCTTCAGGCCAGCAACAAAAGCCATATTGTTATCTCAACTAAAATATTGTTATAATGGCAAATCTAGCTATCTCAACTAAAATATTGTTATAATGGCAAATCATTATCGAAAGGCATGGTAATCTAGCAATCAGTGACAAAACTTTAAGTCTGAACTAAAATAGCTATTTAGCCACAAATTGTTCTTACGAAACAAAACAACAGTTAGTCCGAACTAAACTGAAACAAAATAGCTAGTTAGCTTGAAACTAAACTGAAACAAAATAAAAATTAACCACAGATTGTTACAACTCAAACTAAACTGAAACTCATCGATGAGCCACATCCTTCATGTATCATGAGCCACATCCTTGATTCATGTATGTGCAGTATATGCGTGTGCAAATATCCACGTTTCCGCAACAAATCGAAACTGTAAAGAACCGTTTAACTTAACGGAGCCTAACATAAAACTCCATTTAAAATAGAAAGTGACCAAGACAGTAACATTTCAGGCAATCATCAAAATAACCTAAAAGCAAAGGTATGTAGGGCATTGAGGAAACTCTAATTGAAAACATTTTCTATGAAAGAGACTCAGTGAAATCATCTAGCATATGTGATGGAGCTTGAAAAACAAAACTGTGTTGGGAATCCAATGAAACTTTTTTTTTCATCCAACACCTGTATATGTTTTTTTTCACTTGGGATATGGAGCACTACACAACTATACTCTTTGTATATTTGAATAGAAATTGAACTTGTGATGAAATGATACAGAAAATAACTAAAAACCATCACCATAGAATTTAAGTTAATCAGATGATAACATCAGTGTTCAATGTTTAGAGATAAAGAACTCAAATGTTCAGACTACCTGTAATTTTTGCCCACAAAAGGTCACCTGGGTCGAGACCCTGAAGGCTAACAGCAAGTGCAAGCAACTCATCATGTCCCTTCTTATCCTGAGGACTTCATCTCTTCAGAGGAGATGGAAAACTTTATCCTTTCATGTGCAAGGCTAAGATCCTCTGCTTCACCATCATCATACTTTACCTGCAATAGTGTAGACACAGTTATCAATCGCTGTGTTAGTACATTTTCTAATTCAGACAGTAGATGGGAAATTGAGTGGCAAAAACTAAACATCAGCCGTATCTAGGATCTGATGCCATAAAAGTAAAGAATATTTATGAAACTTACAGAAGGAATAGAAGCATAAGCAAGCCTTATCCAGTTAACTCAGCAAATGTTTGTAGATCCTTGCAACTAATATAGTAACTTAACCCACAGTAAGCAAAAGCATTTACACCACCAAGAACAGAGACCATACTGAATGCTTCTTGGTAGCCTCATTGTAACATGTGATGGAGCCCTTGTACGAATCATCATCCAGCGACCAGAAAACCTGCACTGGCAATTAAAATTCCGATCACAACATCCCAAAATTTCCAAGAGAAGAAGACAAAATTGATTTCACACCTTGCACACCAATCCAACAAAGGCATTAGGATCTGCAGTCTGAATACCCAATCTGTGCCAGAAACATCATCAATATTGCTCGATTTTTAGTTAAAAGGGATTTATTTCAGCTGAAGGCCATCAAGCAAAATGACATCAGCGGGAAGGCTCACGGAGGCCGGAGCTCACCATTGGAGGCCAGAGCTCGACCCTCGCCCCTCGCTCCCAAATCCTGCCCACGCGCGGTGGGCCGTTCAGTGACGAAGAGCAGCATGGCACACCTGGGCAAGTTGGGCGGCATGACACCGACGCCATGGCCCTCCGGTGCGCCATCTCAGGAGCTCCACCAATACCGCCGCCAGCAGCAACGCCCACAACCACCGGTGCGAGCGAAGCCAGCAGGAGCACAAGAACAGCCATATATGGAGGACCTAGGAAAACAAAAAGTGAATCCAAACAGCAGGCAGCAGCCATGGAGGATTTGAGGGGAGGATGACCAGTGTTTGAGGTGCCGCCTGGAGATTGGGAAACCACCAGTGGCAGGGAACGGCGTCGCTGCAGCGCGTACAGTTGACTTGACGAGGATTCTCGAGTCGCCAAAATGACATCAGCGGGAAGGCTCACGGAGGACGGAGCTCACCATTGGAGGCCGGAGCTCGACCCTCGCCCCTCGCTCCTAAATCCTGTCCACGCACGGGTGGGCCGTTCTGGTGCTTTCGCCGAGCCGCCTCACGGCGTGGACGGGTTCTTGCGGCGGACGGCGAAAGTGCAGTGGGCGGTGTTGCTCGGCGAGCCCACCTCGCGGCGGACGACGAAGCGTGCGGCGTGCTGTCGCGGCGGACGGCGAGCGGCGAGCGCATGGCGCTGGTGTGCCGTCGCGGCAGCTGGCAAGCGAGCTCCCCAACACGGAGCAGGCCAGTGCGGCGTCTCGGGCACCGACAACCCGCTCCTCCTCGACGAATCGGAGCCGAATCGGAGCCGCCGCAGCTCGAATAGGCGGGCGCGCGCGCGCGGCGGAGCTTCCTTGGTGGGCAGAGTAGAGGCATGCATCGAGGCCGTGGTGGGTCAGGGCTGGTGAACGGCGCCGACTGCGTCGACGACGAGATCCCCTTCTGTCTTGTTATTTATTGATAGGGTTGGAGGAAGGCGGACGACGGGCGGATGGATCGACGAAGAAGCATGGCGCGGGTAACGTAACGGGAGGAATTGATGGTGCGTTTGGTGGGTTCGTGGTGGAGGGAGGCGGATGGCCGGAGCGGGATGGATCGACTTGGAGAAGGAGCGGTGCCGGGTGGGAGATGACGTGAGAGGATAGGGGTGGGGTTGCTAATGTGGCACCCTGCATGTGGAGAGAACTCCCCTAGTGGGGGTTCCCTTTACAGGGGTTATAGATTTTGCATTGGATGGTCCGTAGCTATATCTCAATTATTGAGTTGGACCGTCCGTTGTTGAATAAAAAACTTCCAGTGGCACAATGTTTTTGGCCCACCCGCGAAAATTTTGGCCCAAAAGAACGAAACCCTAGTCCAATACACTGCCCCAGGCGTGTGGACATTGTGTTTCCCTCTCCTGTCGAGCGCGTTTCCACCGAGCCGCCACCACCTGCGCCCAGTCCGCCGCTGCCGCCATCGCCGCCTCCACAGCGCCCGCCGCCCGCCGCCATCGCCGCCTCCACAGCGCCGCCGCTGCCGCCATCGCCGCCTCCACAGCGCCGCCACCGCCCGGCCTCCCCACCTCCCCAGCGCCGCCCGGCTGCCCGCCAGAGGTCCTCGCCAGACACCCTCCCCTCCGCTGCATCCCGGGTAGGACAGCTCGCTCGCCCGACGGTCGCCGCCGAAGTCCAACCCTTCCTCGACGGTCAACGCCGGCGGCTGCGACCCCAGGACGTACGTCATTAGGTGCTGGAGGAGCCCCAGGCCGGCTGCAACCCCAGGCCATTGTCAGGTGCTGGAGGAGCCCCAGGCCGGCTGCGACTCCCTGCCACATCTCGATCTGCTGGAGGAGACTGTGAGGTGCTCATCTTCTTCATCCTTTCTCTCCCTCTTCCGTGTTGTGTGCTTACAAGAGCATAAACTGCGTATATGATTGTATCTAAGACTGCACATTGTCTAGGGATCTTTATTCTTTATTGCCTTTTGCTCTCTGACAGATCTGAAAGTTTCTTATAGTTTTCATTCTGATATTGAATGCATGCTTAATATGACAGATCTGGAAGTTTCTTATAGTTCATTCTGATATGTGGCTGCCATGTTTATGTTTTCCTTTTATAGCAAAATAGTTGCATAATCACATTTGGTGAACATGTTTTGTTCCTTTTTAGGAGTAAAAATGTCAAGCGCAAGAGGAAACAATAGGGGAACCTATATCACTCCGTATGAGCTGCAGAAAATGGCACAATGTGCAAGGAACCAAAAGAAGCTCGATGAACTGAGAGTAGCACAATGTGCAACGGCCTTACAGCAGCCAGTTCAACCTAGAAAAAGAATAAAGGTCAGCCTAATCGTCTAATCTTCCTGAAATAAACTGCAATGAATTTTCATGGTACAATAGTACTTATAGACTTGTAGATGATTAATTCACAATCACATGCTAATTTTGCAGAAAACTCAGGGGCCAAGGGAACCAGCAGCTAACAATCATAATTTGCGGCCAAGGCTAGAAAGAACAAGTGCTGAGGATGCAATTGCAAACGAGGACATTGATGACTATATTAGTTTTGAAAGAACAAGTGTATGTCACTCGATGCTATATTAGTTTTGAATGTTTATTCCAGTTTTAATTATGTGTGGAATATTTTTTTATCCATTTCATTGAGACTGATGGACTGTATGTTGCTGAAGGTTTGTATTGGGATGGACTTTCCGTTGCTGAAAGCTCTAACAGGCTGTGCGTTGCTGAAAGTTGGATCGTTGAACTGTCCGTTGCTGTATATATATAACAACGGCTTCAATGGCAATAGCAAGGGTCCGTTGCTAAATCATTTAACAACGGACTTCCATTGCTGTACACCCCTTTCAGCAACAGACTGTCCATCGGTGTTTAAAGGTTGTGGTGTAGTGATGAATAAGGAACTCACACGCAAAACCTTAGCCTGCCGCTTCGACTCATGACTAAACGTGTATGCGAACCGCAACATGTAACAACTTAGATTGATCTAAGCTCGGCTATGATAAGCAAATAGATCTATTGACACGGTAAGATGAATATCAAAAGCATTGATGACAACTAGATCTAACAAAAGATAAAGCCGAACCCTATCAATCTAAATTGGGCTAAAGTGTGTGCAAACATAAATTAAACAATAAATACGAAGCATGCACCACGTGGTAATTTAATGAATTCACTAAATTTGCCAAATCTAATAAAGCCGATAACTAGCTCTAAGCTAGAACTTAGCCTGCCGCGTGACTCATTATCTAACAAAGAACCCTCCTGTTCCATAGCCTAAATCTGCCGCACGATATTAAGCATGGTAACAAGACTACTTACATCACGATCTAAATCCGCCGCACGATACTAGAACATAATGTAAGGTTGCCGGTACTTACGGAGGTCGACGGGTCGATGTATCCTCTCGCAGTAGATCAACGACACAACTTGGACTTGAAGGTGGCGGGAGCCGGGTTTGTTGTTGTATTGATTGGATGTCTGTTTTACGATGCCATGGGTCTTATATTTATACCCCTGGACTTGACACGAGTTCTAACCGACTACGACTACAATAACGAAAAAGATCTAGCTAAGATAAATTATTCTCCAAGTCTTCTCGAGTCATTGAAGTCGTACATAATACGGGTTTTCTCCTAAATAGCTTGCCTCAATGTCCTTAAGCTCACCGAATCACCTTTTGAAGCCATGCGCTCGAATTCTCTCCGGACTCACGACCTCAGCTGAACAGCAGTGGCCTCCCGAATGCTACAGTGTCACCGATCACAAGTTGCTTGCCGAATGGTTTCTTGCCGAATCGCCATGCGTGCTGGCCCACCTGTCATCCGGCTTTACCAAATTTTGGTGTTAACAGTAGCAAGATCTTCTTGGGTTGTGTTAAACTCTTAACAGGACAATAAAATGATCTACAGAATCTGGATGATAGGTACTAGTAGAATAACTACTAGGCACCTCTATTGCTATACAATAGCCCTTGTTACATATAGTTTGTTTTGATGCACACATTTGTCATTCATTGATTTTTTTTATTTTTGAGATTTGAAGTTCACGAAGTCACCATAGGTGCCTCGTTGTCGATGGGGATAATGTGTCGCACCTAGGTTTGAACCCGGGTGGGAGCCCCTTAACCAATGGTCTTTGCCATTGCACTTTGTGAGCCCCTTGACGCGTCGTTCATTGAAATTTAAGTGTTAGGAATTCATGAAAAATAAAATAGAAAGATAATAAGGTAATTTTAGACTTAAATTACTTCTAGAGCATATGGTTGGACTCAGAGGCTGACACCATCTGTAGTATTTTTCATCAGTTCATACATTATGTACACCAAAAAGTACACAAGTTGTCTAAGGGTGGATCAAAAATATGAGTCACTATTTAAAAGTACTTCCTTATTAGTCCCCACATGTCAAATTACTATTTGTTTTGTTTTTTTAGATACATACATTTTATTATGCATCTAGATATACACTATTGTGTCCATATACATAGTAAAACAAATATACCTATAGCAGAGTCAAAAGGAATAGTAATTTGGGACGGATGGGGTATTAACAAATTGGTTGTCCTTCTTTTCCCAGTTCATGTGTATATCAAATGAACTAATAATAAATTATTGGTTTCTCCTACTGTCCTACTAGGAATATATTTAACAGGACAGAACAGATCTAATAATAAATTAATTTCAACACTGTGGAATCATTAAACTTGTAGCTTTATTTTTGCTGGGTCCCCAATTTGAAAAGCCTTCGTCTCATTTGTTCCAATGATGTAACAAAGGAAGGATTTACAGAGGCAGTGCAGGAGCTCCCTCTGCCCGAGGAACTCGAGCTACCACTATGCAACAATGTTGGCGGTTCTTCAGCTTATGAGGTTGCTGGTGATGTATGCAAACAGCTAAAGCACTTCAGACTGAACAAACATTATCCCGAAGTTCGAAAAGCGTGGTGGATGGGCACGGACAATGTTGTGCCAGGGATTGCATCTATGCACCGGTTACGCTCCCTGGAGCTTTTCAACAATATTGTGTCAAGCAAAGGTCTAGAAACCATCTGGAGGCCCTTGACGTACGCAGCTGTGTTAACGCCAGAATGGGTGGGACTCTGCTTGCCAAGTGCTCCAAGATCTAGAAAATAAGGCTTCCTGGTGACTCAATTGGTGACTACGACCTCAAGGACCACAGTAAAGTTCGTAGCCCTGTCCTTCGACTAGAGTAGTACAGCCTTTTAGAGGCAATTATTACCACTACTTTAACCGTGATGAAATTTTCCCGCGCCTTTCAAGATGATGATAGACTGTTATAGGCCATCAAATATTGTGTTTTTTTTTCATTGTAGCAGTGAGCCAGTGACTCCTTGTGGCCATGTGCACACATATTCATTTGAATAATTTCCATATACCTACACCAAATATAACCCCCTTGCAACATGAACTACACCGATTCACTCCATCCCATGTAAGGGCATGTACAACCCATAGACGGGGTCATCTCCCGAAGACTAGAATATGACATAGAGACGCTTAAAAGACAGTCCTACAACCCATAGACAATGAGTTATCTGCAAGCAATTTAATGTTTTGCATGTAGTCAAGATCTATTGTAAATATCATTTTGTAAAGAGATAAGGAGGGAGGGTCAAGGCGACCGTTGCCCCCCCAAGGGATACGCTTGCGCCCGTCGCCGGCGCCGGTGGCCACCCCGGCCCGGCGCCCACCCTTTGCCTCCGCCTCCACCTCCCCTCCCTATCCCCCTCCTCCGCCAGTTCAGCCCCTCTCCACATCCCCTCCCCGCCACGTGGTGTGGCCGTCCCTTGTGAGGTCGCCACCAATGGCTTGCCGACGCCAGTCTTTGCTCCTCCTCCGGCGTCGCTGGGACGGATCCAGCCGGTGCCGCGGACGGATCCGGCGCGCGCCCCGCCCGCTGCCCGTCGGCCTCCCGACGCAGACTGCGGCATCGCGGCGGCTGCCCGCGACGGGGACCGCGGTCCTCCCCGGCCGGGCCGTCCACCGTCCGCGCGCATGACTCGTCGGTGGGTGTCCGCGCGCGGATCTAGCCGCCGTGAGCCCTTCTCCAAGACCGACACCTCCCCTCATCGCTGGCCAACCCGCCACCGTGCCGGCGCATGGGAGATTGGCCACGGCGGACCTCCCCGCAAGCGCGGTCAAGGCCTTGTCTTGGGGTGGCATAGCGAGCCCGGAAAGCTCCACGCCCGGGGATGCCGCCATGCCGCTCGCTGGGCGCTGCTGCCAACAAGCCGCTGGAGGTCACCGTCCACCGGTCCTATAGCTTCCCCGACCCCATCACCCAGCTCGTCGGGTCGGTCAGGGCCCGATGTAGTCTCTATGCGTCCTTCCGCTCCAAGCTCTTCGTTGTCCCCCTCCTTCACCGGACCTCGTTCAGGCTCCTCCGGTGACAGTGGCCGTCGAGCCTCAGCCCGCTCCGTGGCCGCTCGAAGGCCCTCTCCACCAACACATCCCCCTCATGCCCTTCGCCGGCTGTCGGGGGCGAAAATAATCGGCCCATAAGGAAAATAGGCCCATGAAGGATGACGCGGCCCCTAGGCCCAAAAAGAAGGACTGATGAGAAGACGACGCCGGAGTTGACGACCTAAGACGCATTTTGGGCCTGTGTTGACGACCTAAGAGGCACGGGCGCTCCACTTAGATTTCCTGTTACAAAGCTCAACGGGGTGTGCCATACTCGCCTCACAGGGCAAGTGTGACACAACCCCTCCTCCTCCTTTTTAAAAAAGGCGACGGAGGAGCGTAAATAAAAAAGATGGAGAGGTTTGGAACGACCTTGCGCATATAAGCGCGGGCTCCGGACTGCCCCCGCATCCCGGACCTCCCATGCACATCCTCCAAGAGATTAGTGGGTAGTTCAAATCTTACTAGCATGTAAGAAAAGCCCTCTAAGGAATAAAAATATTCCTCCGAGGCCTCGGGGGCTTAGCCAAACCCAGAGGCTTTCGCGCACACCCCATCCCGAGACTAAAAACCAAAAACCAATTGCCGAAAAACCCCGAACGAAAGTCATCCTACTCCCTCGGGGGGCCTCGGGGCTACCGGTCGGGGCGAAAAATAATTGGCCCATAAGGAAAATAGGCCCATGAAGGATGACGCGGCCCCTAGGCCCAAAAAAGAAGGACTCGATGAGAAGACGACGCCGGAGTTGACGACCTAAGACGCATTTTGGGCCCTGTGTGACGACCAGGAGGGACGAAGGCCGGCTCCGAGCCTGCAAATTCGCTAAGAAGGACTTAATATACGGAAAGCTCTCTTGGGCCCCTTTTAGAAGCCCAAGGCAACTCCTCTCCAAACACTCTTCGTTGGCAAGGCCCAACTTACCAAAATTGCCCCAGCCTAGGCCGGGAGGGCCCGGGGTAAAATCTCCGAAATAAAGAGAATGAGGACCAACTGAGTCATCACAAATCTAGGGAAGACAATCCCCAATAGGCTTATTGAAGCCCATCCACATACGGGCCAAAATCCGCTGCGAACTACGACGCCGGCCCGGGAATAGCCCGCTTTTTACCACGACTTACTCTCGACCCGAGGGGCAAAGCCTCGGGGACTAAGTTCCGCCTCGCCGAGGACACGGGGTCTCGGAGACGATCCTCGCCGCCCCGAGGACCACAACCCTCGGGTGAGACTTCTCCGCCTCGCCCGAGGGTAGAAGGACCTCGCCATCGCTCCTCTCTCTCCCAAGGAACACCACCTCGGGCGCGCCTTGGGAAGCCGAACCCGATGGCGAGGAGCAGCCGCATTTAATCGCCGCTTCATTAAAGCCACGATGACGGGCAATCGATTGCCCCGCCGATTAAATCGACCCCGCTATCTCCTCGCATCCCCCGTTGATGGGACATAAAGTTAACGATTATCACACACGCCACCCCACGCACGAGGAAACACGACTCTTTGTTTATTTGCTTGCGGCTTCATGACCGCGACACGAGTCCAAGGACCCTGACGCGTTGACACCATGCCATGACGCGGGCCAAGCCAACGTGGACCATAAGGGGATCCGAGGGTCACCATTTGGCCCCCTCGGGGGATCCTCCCCTCGGGCGACGGACACGAACACAAGGGACTCCAAGACACGCGTCCCACACCGGGGGTACTCCCTTATGAGAACCCGAGGTTCGGGCTCGGGCATGGCATGCCTAATGCTCCGGATAGGAGACACAGAAAGCATCCGTACATGACACGTATTGTATACATTATCTCTCCTTTACACTATAAAAAGGGGAGTAATGCCACACTAAAGAAGGATCCCCTCAACTAGGTTTTCACACTTAGCCAGTTCATCCCGGATTGAAGTCCTGCTTCATTCCCAAGAACAGCTTGTAACCGCTTTGGTTCTTGTGCACAATTGGTGCGAGTAATACAAAGAGACACACTGGCTGGACGTAGGGCCCCATGGCTTTGAACCAGGATAAACGCCTCGTCTTCTAGCTCGCACACGCCATCGCGGGAGCGCCTGAGGCTATATTTATTGCCGGTGCTTGGGATACCCCGGTTCTCAAAACACCGACAGTTGGCGCGCCAGGTAGGGGAGCGCTGTGCGAAGATCACTTCCCAAAAACCTAGATGGCGACATCGCTCACCTTCCCGTCCTATTCATCGGATCACGAAGGAGGACGGGGAATGTTGCTGCGATTTGGCGGCCTCGAGTTCGCGCCGCTAGATCACAACATCCGAGCAATCTCCCTTCCGAACGGATCAGAAGACAACCGCTCCCAAGCACCAAGGGGGCGCAATCGACATCATGGACGTTGCTTTGCCGAGGGCGCAACCGCGACGACGACGCGTCAGCGCGCAGCTTGGCGTAGAACCGCCGACGTAATGCGCTCCCAAGAGTATTTGTCTTCCATTAGACACTAAATACCCAAGTGAGCACAATAAATCATACAGCCCGTCGAGCACACCCAAAGGGAGAACTCGAAGATCCACATTTTTCCATCAGGATCATAAATGAGAGCGTAAATCTTACAACATTATTAACCATTTCATATATCACTTTAATACATCGAGTTTTCAGCGAAATGAAATTTATTTTAATGATCAATTAAAGTATCATCATGGTAGCATTTATATATATATGAAATGATAACACAAGGTAAGATTTTTCTTTGAAAACATTTTTGGTGAGACTTTTTAAATAAACTCTAAGTCCGCAGCGAAGGAAATTCTCGCCGAGCCCACCAGAGATTTCCACACACAAAGTCAGCTCATCAACACCACACACCGCAATGTAGAACAAACCCCGAGTACTCAATTGTACTCCGCAAGACTTACCCGTCGGGAGGAAATAAAAGACTCCAAGGATATGCAAGGCTATTTGGCTTGTGGTTTATTGTAGCCGCAAGAAGCATTACTAAATGTGCATCCTTATATTTATTTTATAAGCGCCATGATTAGTTCAATTACCTAACCATTCTAGGTAAGCACCTTTGCTACTTTCAAGCAAGAGTTGAGCCATCGAAACAATAATTTTAATTCCATCTTCCATATTTCCACTTCTTACTACGATGCCGGATACTAGTCAAGTCGCACCGACACGGCGGCGATTCGTGAACCAATATCCCCACTGGGTACCCCAAAAAAACACGCCGCCGCTTGCGCTACAAAAATACGCGCAAGCAAGACCAACCCCTTCCGTCCCCTCGCCGAGGCTCCGTGTCCCCGCCCCAAACTTGGACTCGAGCCACCACTACCCGAGTCCCGCACTCGGTATGGTCCTTGGACCTCCAACCTTTCCCGCCTCCATTCAGTCGGCACGGAAAGAGCCGGAAACCTCGACATGAAAAGAACAGGTCTTCCCGCTCCCATAAGCAAGTATGTGCTCGGGATAATAAGTTCTCGTGACTTGACCACCATTCCATTGCAACGAACGGTCCTTAATCGACACAAAGGGGACGCACAATCGAGCCTCGCCGATTGCCTAACCAAGTCCAATCCAAATCCAAGTACAGTCCTGCCCGGTCTCCAAATTATTATCCATATATAATCCATGTAATAGCATCATATCATATATAATAATATTTCCTATCTCTCGCGAGTGACAAGAATTCACTCGTCTTCTACCAAGACCTATAGCATAGCATTCTACACGAACCTATCATGCTAGTAGGACTCATAGGATAAAGATATATATGCAAGTGGATTTCAATCAATTCCTCAAAACGTAAATGCACAAACATATTTTATAAAGTGCGAGAATAGTAGGGGTTATGAACCGGGCTTGCCTGGGTAGGATATAATCAAAAGTTAGCATTCCATCGGTGACACGATCAGCAAGGCACCGCCTTTAGCAACTCCAGACCACTCCACGATCCATCGAAGCTCCTATAACGATATACGCGGATGCAACGCAAAGACGTAAATAAACGGCTATAATCACATCACGGTACTCTTCGCAAGCTAACGAGCTAACTCTAACGTACCAAACTACACAACAGCGTGACAGACAAAACGCCATTTCCCAAACAAGCGTTTTAGTTCTTCAAAAACCAACACGTTACTTTACTCATTTCATCAATTAATGTGTATTTAAACTAAGGTGCATAAGCTAGCGTAGCAACTAACTATTCTCCTGCTACCAAAATTACAGGAAGTAATTTATACTTATATTAACCTAGTGTGAAAGTTTCTGTCAAGTCATTTACCAAAACGCACAACACTTATGCAAGCACATATAAATATTTATTGCAAACCTGAAAATAATAATAAGGACTACATAATATATTTTACTCTATCACGAACTATACATCATCAAGAGTCTAGCAAAATTAGAATCATGATTTTAGGACTTAATTTCAAATTTATAAATTTTACAAACTAGCGTTGATTTGCTCCAGAGTTGAAAAAGCTAAGAAGCTAACAGGCACAATTGCTCTGGGAACCCTGAACTCCTCTTGAACTCTAAACAGCCCTTTTACTATTTATGCCTCTCTCACAGATTTTCACATAGCACCCTAGCTTTCTGTCCTTTTCCGCCCATACTCCCTCCCTCTAATTCTTACGTACGAACTGAGGAACAGCTCGCGACGCAAGTGGCGGCGCGGCTACTCCGGCGAACCTACGTGATCACGAGGAGTCGAGATGGCGGAGAAGCATTAGTGGCTCACCAAGGTTCACGCAGAGGTGGTTGAAGCCGGAAGGAGCTGTGCAGCGCTGGCCACGAGCGAGCGGACACACGGCGACGTGCTGACCGACGGCGAGACAACACCGACACCGTCCATAAGGAACGACTGCGGCTTGACGTGGGTCGCGCTTCTAGCTAGCTCCTATGGATGCGCACTGGTTCACGCACTTGACTGAGGGATTCGATCGGCGTCGCGTGAATTTAAAAGGAGGAAGGAGCTCGACTTTTCCACGTAAGGTGTGTATGCGGCGTGAGCAGGGGGCAGCGACACGGCAAGGGTGCACATGGCGGGGCAGAGGCTAATCATGGCGAGGACGGGCGGAGCAGGGCGAGGTCAAGTTCATGGTTGCGTTGCGGCAGCAGCCGTTCAGACGCCATGAATGCTGAGACGACGCGAAGTGAAGTGCACTGCACGAGGTGGCAAGAGTCGCCGATGGCGGCTAGCGGAATAGGGAGTGCAGGGAGGCGTCCCGTCGTCACTGTGATCGGGTTCAGACGACCTGGACGCGGCCGCAAGGGCACAAGCCGCGGTAGGTGAATCGAACGGCAGGGCGAGCGTGCGAGACGGAGCAAGGACGGTTGAGAGAGGCAAACACGGCAAGAGCAGCAGCTCGGCATCCACAAGGAGGCAGGGGCGAACCAGAGCTCGGCGCGACGTGCACTTATCCGAACGGGCCACAGCTATGGCAGAGCCATTCAAGGTGAAGTGACGGGGCTGTGCAGAGGGAGCAGCAAGCCGACGACGGACTCGGCCCTATCGATTTGGAGCAGCGAGGCAGCAAACAGCGAGCAACGTGTTCATGCAGGACGCCCGGGATGATTCAGGTGCGTGCGTGTGCAGAGCACCCAGAAGTGGATCGTGTGCGTGTGCCATTTTTAATTAATCCAGTAACACGCTCATCCAAACAATTTACAAAAGTGAATGTATACATATATGTATACACACACTCCTCTATATATTTTATTTCACATTCATTATTCATGCCGAGTAGTTAACTTAGATATTTGTTTGTTAACTCCAAACATAAAAGTGAGTCACACAAGGTTTGTTATCATTTTGTGAGTGTTAAGAATTTTGGAACCTGTGATACTCATTTCGTTAATTTCTTTTAAGCCTTAATGTTAGTGCTAAGCAAGCCTGTAACACCAGGGGTGTTACACAGCTTCAACTACGACCTCTTCCTCGTGCTCGTCAACACCGACGGGGAAGAGGAAGCGGCTCGGGCTTTTTTAAGCAGCGGCCACAATGGCGCCCATAGGAGGAGAACGGGGCAATGGAGAGCCGATGAGCCCCACGGCGAGCGCCCATTCGTCCACCGGAGAAGCTTACATATGGGCAGAAGCGCCGTACGACAACAACGCCCCAGACATCCACGAGGCGTTGGGTACGGCGACCACCACGCCGGCAGTCCATCACTACGGTGTCGCGGCAAACCAGGAGTTCCCCGTACCAGGGGTGCACGTGCCGGTGGCGCGGGGACACTATGAAGACTCCCCTCGTGCTGCTAGTCCAAACTGGGACGACCTGTTCACCAATGGGCCGAAGGTACCCCCTTTCCAAGGGATGGTCGGCTCCTACTTTCGGGAGATCCATGATGAACATCTAAGTTTCGGTACCCCCTAGGGACGACTGTGTTATAGATTCTGAATTCGGTTTTTTCAATAATGAATATTATGACCCCCTTCGGGAATGCTATAACATTGAGCTCGTAGATGGTCAACTTACTGACCCCGAAGAAAGTGATGACAACGCAGAAGTCCCGCCGCGACGACGTGTCCCGCCGGCACCAGCAGCCTCAGCCCCGGTACGTCCAGTTGCGGCCCCTGCCGGGCAAAACACACGTCTACAGGACATTGAAGCCCGACTTCAAGCCGAGGCTGAACGCGTGCGACGATTAGAGCAAACCATCCGTCGGGAACGCGCTCAACGAGCAAGAAACCCGCGAGCACCTTAAGCCCCGAGCGGCCAGGCCAATACCGGGAACAACTCACGTCCTCCGAGAGTGCCGGCTCCCTTCAACCGCGCCAGCCTTAACGTAGCTGCAGCTACAATGCTTGTTCGGGAAATGCCCGAACCCTCGACCACCGAAGGGAGGAGGCTACGTGATGGGCTCAAGGAACTCCTCGATAAAGCCGCAGTCCAACAAGCTGAGAGCTCGGCTTTCAGGAACTATGCCACCTCAAGACATCAAGAGCCAATGCGCAGCCGACAAGCCTCTGCCGAACCCGAGCAAAGCCGAGCCCCGGCACGATCCGTTCGGGAGCGACTAGCCGACAATCGATCCAATCGTGATGTTTGGCAACGTCTCGAAGAACACCGCCCGAACTATGGCCAGCAAAGGGACAATCGGGACGGCCGCACGATAACCAACAGCTCCCGATTTAAGGGAGGAAATCGGCAAGCGCCGAGGCGGTCGTAATGAGCGAAGCGGCTCACCCGACCCCCGGGCCTCAAGTCTTTACCAGGGAAATCCGAAGGGCGCCGCTTCCCTCGCGCTTCCGACCCCCGAGCCATATTGAAAAGTACTCCGGTGAGACACGCCCCGAGGTCTGGCTGGATGATTATCGGTTGGCCTGCCAGTTTGCAGGAGCCCATGACGACAAGGTCATCATCCGCAACCTGCCCCTTTACCTCTCGAGTCGGCACGAGCATGGCTCGAGCATCTCCCACCTAACCGTGATTTCAGTGGGACGACCTAGTAAAGGTCTTTAGAGGAAATTTTCAAGGCACATACTTGCGCCCGAAACTCCCGGGACCTCGAGAATTGCCGTCAAAAGCCCGACGAATCCCTACGCACCTACATCCGGGCGTTTCTCGAAGCAAAGAAACGAACTCCCGAATGTGATGGACTCCGACGTCATTGGAGCCTTCCTGGCAGGCACCACCTGTCGAGAGCTTGTCAGCAAATTGGGGCGCCGAACCCCAACCGAAGCCAACAACCTGATGGACATTGCAACCAAGTTTGCAAGTGGCGAGAAGGCCGTCGGAGCACTCTTCGATCAGGTTTCCAAGAAAGGGAAGCGTCGAGAGGACGAGGCCGAGGGGTCAAATCCCGGACGCCAAAAAGAAGAAAAAGAACAAGGGCGCACGAGGTAAGGGTTTGGTGCGGTGACTTCGAGGAGGATCTTGTCGCGGCCGTAGACGTAAAAGGGGCCACGGGCGCCCCGTGCAAGTTTGACGACATGCTTAAAAAACCCTGCACCAACCATCAATATCCCGTCAAGCATACCTTAGAAGAATGCAAGACCCTCCGCAAGCACTTCAACAAGCTCGGGACAATTCCCGAAGAAGAAGAGAAGAAAGAAGAGCCCGAGGTGGAGGAAGGAGAGGATTCCAAGTTCCCAAAGGTCAACAATTGCTTCATGATCTTCGGAGGCGTAACGAGCAATATGATCGCACGACGTAGAAAGAAGGAGCGACGTGAGGTCTTCTCTACGGAACCAGCCCATCCCCAAGCTTCGTAAGTGGTCGATCAAGCAATCACGTTCGACCAAAAGGATCATCCGCACCACATCCCGAACCCGGGAGCATACCCATTGGTGGTAGATCCGATCATCGGCAACACAAAACTAACCAAGGTCCTCATGGACGGAGGGAGTAGTCTCAATCTCATCTACGAGGAAACCCTCGACCTGCTCAAGATTGACAAATCAAAGATCCGCAGAGGGGGGCCAGCCTTCAACGGTATTGTCCCCGGGAAGCAAGTGAAGCCCCTTGGGCGTATTGACTTACCGATGCCGCGGTTACCCCTTCGAACTTCGACGAGAAACCCTAACCTTTGAGGTCCTCGGGTTCGAGAGGGGTCTACCATGCCGTCTTGGGAGCGGCCATGTTACGCCAAGTTCATGGCTGTACCTAACTACACGCACCTTAAGTTAAAGATGCCGGGGCCTAACGGAGTCATCACTACCGGGTTCGACATATCACCACGCCGCATAAATTGCGATGTCGAAAGTGTCGAGTCTGTGAGAGGCACCGCCCATATCTCGAGGCACTTATCGCTGATGTCTCCAAGAGTTTCGACAAAATGTGCGAGGAACCCGAGGCCAAGTGGCACACGGGCAGCTTCGAAGCCTCCAAGGCAACCAAGACCATTCCACTGGATCCCAAACGTCCCGGGGAGAAGCTGCTGACCATCAGTTCATAGCTCAACCAGAAATAGGAAACAGTGCTCATCGACTTTCTCCGGTGCAAACGCCAACACGTTTGCGTGGAGTCCTTCGACATGCCGGGCATACCCAGTGGAAGTCGCCGAGCACTCCCTAGACATCCGAGCCGGCTCCAAACCAGTGATGCAGCGGCTGAGGCGATTCGACGATGCCAAGCGCAAGATCATAGGGAAGGAGGTCCAGAAGCTAATGGCGGCCGAGTTCATCAAGGAAGTGTCCCACCCTGAGTGGCTAGCTAATCCTGTATTAGTAGAGAAAAAGAATGGAAAATGGCGTATGTGTGTTGACTACACTAGTCTTAATAAAGCATGCCCCAAAGTTCCTTTCCCATTACCTCGGATCGATCAAATCGTTGACTCCACCGCAGGATGCGAAATGCTATCCTTTCTTGACGCATACTCCGGGTACCATCAGATAAAAATGAAAGAGTCCGATCAACTCGCGACTTCGTTCATAACACCTTTCGGAATGTACTTGCTACCTTACCATGCCTTTTGGGCTAAGGAACGCGGGAGCCACTTACCAACGATGCATGCAACATGTGTTTGGCGAACTCATAGGCCGAATAGTTGAAGCATATGCTGACGACATAGTGGTAAAATCGAAAAAGACGGCGAATCTAGTTGGAGACTTGGCAACAACGTTCAAATGCTTAAACGAAAAAGGTGTCAAGCTCAACCTAGAGAAATGTGTGTTCGGGGTCCCTCGTGGGATGCTCCTCGGGTTCATTGTCTCACAAAGGGGTATTGAGGCCAACCCAACCAAGGTCGCGGCAGTAACCAACATGGAGCCAATAACCAATCTTAAAGGAGTCCAGAAGCTCATGGGTTGTCTAGCGTCCCTCAGCAGATTCATCTCTAGGTTAGGAGAGAAGGGATTACCCCTATATAGACTTCTAAAGAAGACTGAGCACTTTACTTGGACTGTCGAGGCAGAAGAAGCCCTCGGGAACCTGAAGAAAATATTGACCAACCCACCGGTGTTGGTACCACCAAACCCCGGAGAACAGCTACTCCTCTACGCCGCCGCAACCACTCAGGTGGTAAGCGCAGCCATAGTCGTCGAACGACAAGAAGAGGGACACTCTTTACCAGTCCAACGACCGGTCTACTTCATTAGTGAAGTACTCTCTGACACCAAAACCAGATACCCTCAGATGCAGAAGTTACTATATGCCGTGGTGTTGGCACAAAGAAAACTCCGCCATTATTTCCTAGCACACCCAATCACGGTGATATCGGCATTTCCCCTTGGGGAGATAATAAACAACAAAGAAGCCACTGGGAGGGTGGCCAAATGGGCGGTGGAGCTCATGAGCGAGACATTAACATATGCTCCACGCAGGGCCATCAAGTCCCAGGTCCTGGCCGATTTTGTCGCAGAATGGACGGATACACAGTTACCTTCGGCGCCAATCCAATCAGAATGTTGGACGATGTTCTTTGATGGATCTTTGATGAAGATCGGGGCAGGAGCAGGCCTACTTTTCATTTCACCCCTCGGGGAACACATCAGGTATGCCATCAGGCTACACTTTCAGGCCACGAACAATGTGGCAGAATACGAAGCCTTAGTCAATGGCCTCCACATTGCGGTAGACCTCGGGATCCGACGCCTAGAAATAAGAGGAGATTCCCAACTGGTGGTAGATCAAGTAATGAAGGCCTCGGCCTGCCATGACCCCAAAATGGAAGCATATTGCCGGGAGGTAAGGAAGTTAGAAGAAAAGTTCCATGGACTAGAGCATCGACACACCCCAAGGAGATACAATGAGGCGGCCGACGAATTGGCAAAGGTTGTGTCCACAAGAGCTGCGGTGCCACCAAACATCCTAACCATAGACCTTTACAAGCCTTCCGTTAAGTACCAAGAACAGGAAACCCCCTCGGGGGCTGACTTAATTCCCTCGGGGATTGAAGAACCCCCCCGAAAGTCGGGAGCGGACCCGTGGGAAGGAACCAATCAAGCCGTTCAAAGAACGGCCGGAGGCAATGCAGGTCGATGAAGAGACGCAAGATTGGAGGGTACCTCTAGCGAACTATCTTCTCCGGAAGAGCTGCCGAGGACAAGACCGAAGCAAGAAGGATAGCACGCCAAGGCTAAATCATTCACCGTGATTGGCGATGACAAAGAGCTATATAAAAATGCAGCCTCCGAGATATACCGTAGGTGCATCTCCCGAACAAGGCAAGGAACTGTTGGCGGATACCCACGAGGAGAGTGCGGACACCATGCTGCCCCACGTACCCTAGTAGGAAAAGTCTTCGAGACAAGGCTTCTATTGGCCGACAAAGCCAGTCCGAGATGCAAACTACATAGTCCGAACCTGCAAGGGTTGCCAATACTATGCCCACAAAATGCACCTTCCGGCTCAAGCTCTACAAACCATTCCGATCACCGCCGTTCGCGGTGTGGGGATTGGACATGATTGGACCCCTCAAGAAAGCACCCGAGGGCTACACACATGTGTTGGTGGCAATATACAAATTCTCTAAGTGGATCGGCCCGACCAGTTGTCACGCCTCGGACTGAAGAAACGGTAAAGCTGTTCGAAGATCTTCTCTCAAGATTTGGTGTCCCAAATTCAATTATCACTGACAATGGGACCAACTTCATTGGAAAAAGTTCCTCGACTTTTGTGAAGATTACAACATCAGAGTGGACACGGCTGCAAAGAGGCACCCAAAAACCAATGGTCAGGTAGAAAGAGCCAATGATATGATTTTGAAAGGACTCAAGCCAAGAATCTTCAACAAGCTAAACCAATATGGTAAAAGATGGTACCAAGAGCTACCGTCAGTACTATGGAGCTTAAGAACAACCAAGAGCAGAGCAACAGGGTTTACGCCTTTCTTCTTGGTCTATGGATCCGAGGCCATACTCCCTTCTGATATAGAGCACGGGTCCCCAAGACTCCGAGCCTACAACGAACAAGACAACCAAGGGGCCAGAGAAGACTCATTGGACCAATTGGAAGAAGCAAGGACATAGCCTTGATCCACTCCGCTCGATACCAACAGTCACTAAGGCGATATCACGCTAGAAGGCTTAAACCCCGAGGCTTCCAAGTCAACGATCCAGTGTTAAAGCTAAGAAGAGACAGCCGAGAGCGTCACAAGCTAGCGCCCCCATGGGAAGGTCCATATTTCATAGCTGAAGGACTCAAACCCGGGACATACAAACTCAAAAACGAGAAGGGTGAAGTGTACTCAAACGCTTGGAATATAGAGCAACTTCGTCGGTTCTACCCTTAGAACTGAGAAACATGCAATGTACATACTCATCTTGTATAAAAGCAATAAAGAAAGAACTCTTTTTTCTACAAAAGCTATGAGTCAAAGTATTATATTAGGTAGGTTTTGTCTTTAATCACATCAAAAGACAAAAACCTCCCTCGGGGCTACTACGGGGGAACCCTCCCCTTATAATAATAGCCTCTTGGAAAAATTAAAAAACTCTCTTTGTTTTTTTTTATCATGCTTAAAATCGCGAGAGCCTCTCGTCGAGATCCTGGAACGGAGCAAGAAAGACTCAAGGACCACCCTCGGGGCATCCATTGCCAAACCGACTCGGGGAAAGAAAAATACGAAAAGCAACTCGCACGAACAATTAAGCTAGATAGAGACGAAAAGGTTAACATGTTTGCTAAAACATCAAGACTAAAAGATCCCGATTACAAAAGCCTTTCGGGCCGTCATTTACGAGTCACTTGCGAGACTCAACCTAAAGGAGCTTACGGGCCCGGGCATTCTCCGACCCGGCGTCCGGCATAGGAGGTTGGGGATGGAGGCCCCCGGATACTCAATCCTTCATCGTCTCCCCAAAATACCCGCAAAGACATCCTCGGGGGAAGTATCCATAGGCTCGGGGGCTGCCTCATATTCAGATTCCACGGGCGAAAAAGGGGGAGCGACTTCATCTTCGAAATGGGTGGCCAGCACGCCTACCGGACCCTCCGCCCGAGCATGGAAGTCCGCGATCTTCTGCTCATCTGTCCTCTCATCGGGAGCCCCTCCCTCGTCTTCCTCAGGAGGTCCTAAGAAAAAGCCCTTCGAAAGGATCTCAAGGGTTTCATCCGACAAGGAGAAATGCGAGCACATCACCGCAAAGCAGACCCGCACCCGCTTGAATGCGCCCCAATCTCGCCGATGAATCCCCCGAAGGCGCTCAACCGCTCTCTCGGATAGAGTTACCCGACACCAGGTTTGAAGGACCGAACCGTTGAATATGACCTAAAACGACCGCCTCTAACTCCCTGCGCGCAGTTTTCCTGGGGTATTAAGACACCGGGACATGTTGGTAGCAGCTTCTACCGCCTCTCGCCCGCAGCTTCTCCGCCTCTACAAAAACAAAAAAGAAGAACAAGGTTACAAACCACGGCGACATCAATCCTCCAAGCGGAATCGAGTCGGAGAAATCATACCTTCCCACATTTTCTTCCATTTGAGCATCTCATTATGCTCGTTAACAGACAAATTCCGGGCCAGCTCCACATCCTTTTTCGCTAAGTCCACTTCCCGGGATAACTCCTCCACCCGAGTGTTCAGAGCATTTGTCATCTCTGATTGTTTCCTAGCCTCCTCTCGGGCCCGGTCACGATCGTTCGCGAGCCTCCTCCTAACGGCTTCGGGACTCGATCGGGCCCTCCTCTCACAATCACGGATGGCACAATGTTCGTCCCGACTTCGCCTTGGCCGCCATGGATTTGGTGACTCGCCTCCATCGTCAAGGACCGAATCGGCCCTCTTTTTCGATGATGAGCTCGGAGAGACGGGTCGCCTCCCTCTTTGTCTCATTCAACTCGGCCCGAAGTTTGACTAAGGGCATTCCACCCGCGGCATTCCTCCTCAAAGACTCCGGACTTCTCACGAGCGAACCGCTTCAGGCTCTGTGAACATCGGGCGTATGAAAGATTAAAACAGGGAAAACAGATATCAAAGTAAGGAACTCAAAGGAAGGAGAGCAAACCTCGTCGATGCAGGGGATGTGCGATGGCGAAGAACTTCACCGATCCTTTCCAAGCCCTCCTCGCCCACGTCTTGATCCGATCATACTCCCTCCAAGCGGCGACCTCGGGCGATCGTCGATCACAAGCCCCGAGGGACCTCCCTTCCAACGGCCTCCCAAGCTCAATTGCGGGACCACCCCCAGCGTTGGGATCGTTAGGGGAGCAACATGTGACTCGAGTCCTCTCCCATCTTTGGGAATTCGACCAAAAGAAATCCCGGGGCCTTCGCGGACGCCCTAGGTAATTCGGGATCAGCATTGCCGGGTGTCCCTCGGGGGCAAGAGAAGCGCCTAAATCGGATGACGGACAGATCGCCAATTGAAGGTTGTTGGTTGGCGCCAAGGGTGTCAATAAGGCGTCGGCCGCATCAAACAGGACATCTTGAGGAACTTCTCCGAAAGGATCAGGCAATGACCCTGAGCCGGGAGGATTCAGACTGTCAACAGGATTGTCCCTCGCGACATCCGTTCCCGAGGCCCCCTCGGCTTGAGGGATTTCAGGGACTAGGACTTCCACTGCCGCTGCTTGTGGTGGTGAAGCATGAGGAGAAGAAGTCGGCTCCAATCGAACCTGTGAAGCTTCCTCAGACGGATCAGGGGCCTCGGAAGATGGCACCCCGACAGAAACCGGAGCCGGGGTTGGGCCAAGGCCGACATTCATCCCCGAATCGCTGGTCACCCCTGATGGGGTCATAGTAGAAGACGTCGGTGGCAAAGAAACTCCTGTCGTGACAACCTGCCGTCCTTGACCCGCCGAAGCTTGAGCAGCGGACTTGAGCTGCTTCCGAGGATGGAGAGCGAGCGGTTCAGAAACTCTTTTCCTGTCATATAAATACAAAGAAGGTCAAAAGACAACCAGCCCAAGAATAAGAAGATTCAAGACATAGCAGAAAAGGAGGGTCAACTCGCAAGGACCTCGGAGCAGCCTTCGGGGTAGCTGCCGCCCGAGACTGCAGAGACTTGGGAATAGACCGGCTCCCCGTACCAGAAACCGGATCGGCCTCTCGCTGTATCGGAGCCGGAGTTCCCAGAGGGGTCTCCGGTTCCCTACTTGTTGCTGCAAGCTTGAGTAGCGTTTGGTCGCATTCCGAGAGATCCCCAGGCTCACCCAAGTTCCCGCCTGAACGAGGAGGAATCGGAGCAGATGGAACGCGCGTTCCTTTAGGAAGCTCCTCGCCACCGGCGGCCCGATGTCTAGCGTATTCCATTAACATAGACCGCTCCTCGGGCCCCGATAACGACCCCATAGCGGCGTCTTGGCGACAGCGCGTCACTCTCCCCGGGACGAGGCGAGTTCGTCGCCGAGGGACTCGTCGACCGCCGCGCTTTCGTTGCTCCCGACGCCGATTGTTCAAGGCCACCTTGTCTGCCTTCTTCTTATCCTCTCGGGCCTTCCTCAAACGCTCCCGCTCGTTCTGAGCACGATTGGCCTCCCGACGGGCTTGGTCCTCTGGAACTGGGGGAAGCGACTCTTTGTGGTTCAGCCTCCCCTGAATCAAGAAAGGAGATAGAACTTTAGAACCAACCCTCAGAAAGAGAAGGACAATCACGCAATTACGAGCATGCAGGACTTACCAACGAAATATATCCCGGATCCGGACGCATCGCAATCTCCGAAATCGTCTTGGGAGTCTTGTCGCCCAGAAACACGCGGACCCGGCGCCTCAGAGCTTCCCCTGAGAGATCCCCAAATGCCATCCGGGTGCCGGATAGGTTGGCATCCTTTGTCATCTGCCAGAGGTAAAGCGGCCTCTCCACAAGAGGGAGGACTTGACGACGAGAGAAAGCGGCCACAACCGCCGCCGCGTTTACATCGTGATCACGAAGCCGGCGGACGGCGGCGCGAAGGGCATCCAGGTGATGTTGCTCCGGCCGCGGAGGCCCATAATTCCAGTGATCAGGCTTCACCTTTATCACGCTCCCAGTGTATGGCGGAAGACCCCCTCCGTCGTTCCGAAGGTAGAACCATTCTTCCTGCTAGCCCTTGTTTGAACCCGTGAGCCGTGAGAGGATGTACTCCTCCGTTCGGTTCACCCCATGCTTGTCATAAGGACGGAGTTGAATGACACAAGATCCAGCCCGCCCGCCGCATGTCGCGGTGAGCCGTGGCCCGGTGCTCGGGGGTGTTCAACTGCGCCTGAAGAACCACCTCCAAAGTTCCCAATGGGGCTTGATTCCCAAGAAGCCCTCACGGAGAGCCACAAAAATCGACGCCTGGGCGATCGAGTTCGGGGGAATTTGATGGAGTTCGACGCCGTACCAATGCGGGATTGCCCGCATGAACCGACTTCGCCCGGCACGCCAAAGCCTCGCTTGTGGTAATCCATCATACTTACAATGTACCGGATGGGGGTCGTGGCTCCTCGTGAGATGCGTCAGGAACCAACCACTCTAGCCGTGAGCCATCCGTACGGCAGCGCAGAAGACCCTCATCCACCAGTCGCTACAATTTCGCCTCGGTCACCGACGACCGCGGCCAAGGCAGAGGATCTAAAGGAAGGGAAACTCCCTCCTCCTATGACGCCATCCCCTTTCCACAACAACCGCAACAAATGGGAGCAGTAACAACAGGTAAGTATGATTACCTCATCGCCTTTTCCTTAATCCCTTCCTTCTCCACGCCCTCTTTCCTCTTTGCTTCAGTGGCAGCAGGAGGAAGCGAGAACTAGCACTATGTGAGGGAAGTAAAAGGAGGCCGTACGCCGCCGGCAGAACCCCCAAATATATAGGGGAGATGGGAAACCGTCAGGTTAACCCAACCGGCGTGGCGGAAGACCAACCGAACGGATCTAGCAGCGGATAGCCCTAGGCGCCCGGTGGGCCCCCCGGCAATCACGGCAAACAGCGGGCTCTGCGAACGCCACGACAAGCGCGTCCCATCAAGCGCGAGCGATCGCCTCCTCGAGAGGTAACATGGAAAGGCGTGCCGAACGCGCCCGACCCTTTGTAAGGGTAAAAATGTCGATCCGTTGTCTAAACTCAAATTGCCTCCCTCCGGGAAAGGCGCTTCCAAGCCCGCGGGCAGGAATGAAAAATCACCGCGTCGCGTGACCTCTAGAAGGAAACGCCGAGCCATGAGCTCACCATACGGTCCAGAGGATCCTAAGCTGGGCCCTCCGGGTTTCTACAGCTGCCTCAGGACGACCGAGCAAGGGGCCGAAGGGGAATGCACAACCGGCCAAGCCTAAGCTCTCAGGAGCTTGGGATTTCCTGAACGCATCTAAGACTGACGGTAACCGCTACAGAGATGTCCCATCTGTGGGAGGCCCGCTGGCCCTCGGGACCCGACCTGTCGGGACCCGGGATCTGCTAGGAGGTCCGAGAGTTCTTATGGAGTGAGTCCTGGACCACATAGCCGACCCCTGCTCCGGCAGAGGCACGGGCGCTCCACTTAGATTTCCTGTTACAAAGCTCAACGGGGTGTGCCATACTCGGCTCACAGGGCGGTATGACACAACCCCCTCCTCCTCCTTTTTCGAAAAGGCGACGAGGAGCGTAAATAAAAAGATGGAGAGGTTTGGAACGACCTTGCGCACATATAGCGCGGGCTCCGACTGCCCCCCATCCCTGACCTCCCATGCACATCCTCCAAGAGATTAGTGGGTAGTTCAAATCTTACTAGCATGTAAGAAAAGCCCTCTAAGGAATAAAAATATTCCTCCGAGGCCTCGGGGGCTACAGCCAACGGGTGCGCTCGCGCGCACCCGTCCCGAGACTAAAAACCAAAAACCAATTGCCGAAAAACCCCCGAACGAGTCATCCTACTCCCTCGGGGGCTCGGGGGCTACTGTCGGGGGCGAAAATAATTGGCCCATAAGGAAAATAGGCCCATGAAGGATGACGCGGCCCCTAGGCCCAAAAAGAAGGACTGATGAGAAGACGACGCCGGAGTTGACGACCTAAGATGCATTTTGGGCCTGTGTGACAACTAGGAGGACGAAGGCCGGCTCCGAGCCTGCAAATTCGCTAAGAAGGACTTAATATACGGAAAGCTCTCTTGGGCCCCTTTTAGAAGCCCAAGGCAACTCCTCTCCAAACACTCTGTTGGCAAGGCCCAACTTACCAAAATTGCCCCAGCTAGGCCAGGAGGGCCCGGGGTAAAATCTCTGAAATAAAGAGAATGAGGACCAACGGAGTCATCACAAATCTAGGGAAGACAATCCCCAATAGGCTTATTGAAGCCCATCCACATACGGGCCAAAATCCGCATGCGAACTACGACGCCGGCCCAGAATAGCCTGCTTTTTACCACGACTTACTCCTGACCCGAGGGGCAAAGCCTCGGGGACTAAGTTCCGCCTCGCCCGAGGACACGGGGTCTCTGGAGACGATCCCTGCTTCGCCCGAGGACCACAACCCTCGGGTGAGACTTCTCCGCCTCGCCCGAGGGTAGAAGGACCTCGGCTACTGGCTCCTCTCTCTCCCAAGGAACACCACCTCCGGCGCGCCTTGGGAAGCTGAACCAGTAGTAGGGAGCAGCCGCATTTAATGCGCCTCCTTCACAGGCCACGATGACAGGGCAATCGATTGCCCTGTCGATTCGTCTGACCTGTTATCTCCTCACATCCCCCATTGATGGGACATAAAGGTAATAGTTATCACACACGTCACCCCGCACGAGGGGAAACACGACTCTGCTATTTATTTGCTTGCAGCTTCATGACCGCGACACGAGTCCAAGGACCCTCGGGACGTTGACACCACGCCATGACGCGGGCCAAGCCAACTGTGGACCATAAGGGGATCCGAGGGTCACCATTTGGCCCTCGGGGGATCCTCCCCTTAGGCGACGGACACGAACACAAGGGACTCCAAGACACGCGTCCACACCAGGGTACTCCCTTATGAGAACCCGAGGTCCGGGCTCGGGCATGGCATGCCTAACAGCTCTGGATAGGAGACACAGTAGCATCTGTACATGACACGTATTGTATACATTATCTCTCCTTTACACTATAAAAGGGGAGTAATGCCACACTAAAGAAGGATCCCTCAACTAGGTTTTCACACTTAGCCGCCCATCCCGGATTGAAGTCCTGCTTCATTCCCAAGAACGACTTGTAACCGCTTTGGTTCTTGTGCACAATTGGTGCGAGTAATACGAAGAGACACACCTCGCTGGACGTGGGGCCCCATGGCCTGAACCGGGATAAACGCCTCGTCTTCCGGCTCGCACACGCCATCGGGCGGGAGCGCCCCAGCCTATATATTATTGCGGTGCTTGGGATACCCCGGTTCTCAAAACACCGACACCGGCAGATCAAAGGAGGAGCCGGAAGGAGGGCTCGTTAAGGACATCGACTCGAGGGGCGAGGTGGACTACGGTCCCTCCCTACCGCCGACGCCGCGTGCGTCGCCGCGTCGTCGCGACGGTCGCGGGCGGCGCGGTGCGGGACAGCACGCTGACCACGCCGCTCCTCGCATCCGAGCCACTCGAGCTCCACGGCCTTGGGAGTAGGGCGCTCCTCGGTGCCGGGTCCAGTCGACCTAAGCGCAGCGGCGGCACCGTTGTCGCCGGGCGCGTTCCGCATACTCCATCGGCGCCCGGCGGTGCGTCCTTTTCCCTCAACTAGGGTTCCCGCACCCCGAGACTTGGCCGAGCTCGCCGCGAAGCGTTCCTACACACCAACGGCTCGGCCTTTGCCACCGCCTTCCCCACCGGTGGCCGTCGGCGCCGCCATCGCGACCATAGTCTTGCCGGAGGCCCTCCACCGCAGCCAACGCCCCCGGTCGACGACGACGATTTCACTCTCGTTCAGAGGCGCGGGCATGGGTGACGGCCGTGCCTTGCCCAACCCTCGTCGCCCGCCGGCCTGTACCACCATCCCTTGTTGGGCTCTACTTCAATTGCCCCGCCGGGGATCTTGTTGGCGTCGTTATCGACCATTTTATACCGCCACCTTATTCTTTTTCCAGGGAATCTTGCACACCAACGGCACCTATACCTTTACTTCTAACCTAGTTCCACTTGTATTCCGAGAAATATATTTTGCAGGACAAATACATGGAATCAAGTGAGAATGTGCCAAACTTCATGGAAAACACACTTTCGAAAACATGTTTATCAAATAAGTGCAACACAAGAGGCCCAAGTCAGGAACAAGATGGACCAAAGCACCCCTGTATTATGGGTCCAGGCCGGCCCAGGAGCCCACCTACAAAAGATGGTAGCGAGAGGGGCCACCCCCGGTCCTGCCGGACCCACGGTGCCGCCTCTCGAGCCGACCTTTCACAGCGGTTGCATGCCGCCAAGCATAGGCGGTTCCCCTAGGTGCTTCCATTTTTACCCGCACAAACCGACCAAAAATCGGTATAAACAAAGGGTAGAGCCTCACCTCAATGCAGAACATCACACCAAGAGCTACTACCTCTCCACTTGTTCATTCTTTAGTTCTAGTATTTAGTTGTGAGCAAGGCTAAGCTTCAAGGAGGGCTTGTCTCCTTGGAAGGATCTTCTTGGTAATATACTACGAGTTTTCTTTCATATTCAAGTCCTTTTATTCATATTACATTGCATATGAACTAGAGTATAGTTATCTTCATGTTATATTTGTAGGGTATGAACTAGACTACAGTTGATATGCTACGAGATGACATGAACTAACTATAGGCTAACTGTTCATATGTTGTTCTTGGAGAGTTGTAGTATTATTCTAGGGCGATGGTTTGGTGTACCTTCGGGTTTGCCTTTATCCTTGCTTGTCGATCCGTGCGGGCCGAGTCCCGGGGATATTGGTAGTTTTCTATATGCATGTGCATGGTGCCTAGGTCTATAGGAACCATTGAAGATGTCGCATCCCACGGTAGTGAGGTAGGCGGTAGGTGGTGACAGCCCTATTCGTCCTCTGCACTCCTCCACATTCGGGTGTTGAGTCGGAGTTACGAAAGTGTCTATCGGTCGGGCGCGACCAGCCTGCGGGCATCTCCTCATCATCTAAACAAAGTGTTATGATTGTTCATTAACTTCATATGATTACTAAAGTTCTATGCACATGTGATATTAGAATTGCCTTCTCACAAGAGATATTCTTTTATCCTTATTTTCCTTTATCCTTATAGTAGCTTGAAGTGTGTTCTCCCTATCCCGGATTATCATGTTTACCCCGTACTAGACTAATAGTTATTCATACTTACATTGTGGGCTATAATCGTCGCTATGCTAGTCTTTACATAAACCTGCCTTCCTTTGGAAAAATATAAATAACGATACCCGAATACTCACAGTGAAATGCTACAATGATAGATCCGTGGCGCTTGCGGATTGAACTCTATAAACCTATGAATCTATCTGAGTATTTCTGGAGTAATCATCCTGAGTAGATCAAAAGTCTACTCTAAGTGGTTGCGCTAAGAAATACCAACAGATCACGTCGCCGCCCGATGCTCTCATCTACCTCAGCTTTAAGCACCGGGTGAGGAACTACTGGCATAGACGTTGCCTCCTGCCACAACACCCCTCCTCAAGCATCGTGTAGGAGCCTCGACACTGTGTTGAGGAGCCCCTCTCCGTGCTGAGGACCGTCGTGTCGTCTACAACTGTGTCAGTGGCTAGGACGCCCAAGGGGCGGCCGGGTTGCCGGTAGCTCCCTCTTCTTTGTCGGGCGGATCTTTTGTTTGGCCCCCTCGACATCGGCCACAAATGAGAGGTGGCACCAGGCCATCATTGGAGGTGGGTGTGACACCCTAGCCCGGGGCTTAATAAGGTTGATAGAATACTCATACCAACAAGTTGCAACTTCTTTTCTGGGAGCCCATCTCCTAAGTACTCCAAAGTTAAGCGTGCTTGGCTTGGAGCGATGAGTGACCAACCCGGGAAGTCTTTCCCGGGTGCGCATGAGTGAGGACAAAGTGCACAGAAAAGACTGGTGTTGGGCTGTGAGGGCAGTCTTGACCCTTAAAGAACTGTCAGATGTAAGCGGGCCCGGCCTCGAGGAGGCGGGACGTTACAGTGGGCAACGCTGTCACATCCTTAGACTCGCTCGCGCTCGAGCCATCTATGGGCACGGAGCCTCCTACCCGGGTGGACCCAATGCTTGAAGAGCTCGAGGCCTTCCTCGTCGTGCGCCCGCCTACCTCGGTGACCTCCCCAGGCGGAGCGGTTGGAGCCCGGCACCGCACGTGGAGAGCCGACGGCGACGTCCCGCCTATGGGACGGATCACGTCGATCATGAGTCGTTGGCGAAACCACCGGCTGCCCTCGATGAACGGACTGCCCGCCAGACTGCGACAACTCTTGGGCCCGACGCGGCGGGAGAAATCACCGCACCGATGGTAGCCGCGGCTGCCCCACGGTGCATCCGTCGCCGCCTTCCTCACTCCATCACCGTGCCACTTGAAGACCCTCGATTGAAAGCCGGTGCAGCGCGTGCACGACCTATCCGAACCGATCTCATTTGCAATCGGGTTTTGGAAATGATTGGTGTTTGGAAACGTATCATGGCGATTTCCCAAGGGGATAAGACCACCCCCTCTATATAATAAGAGGCTCTTGTCCGATTTGATCCTATCTACACCCAATCGATCAAAACAAACCCTAAACCCTACTTTTACCCTTTTCCAACCCTAATCTGTTGTCCGGCGACGTTCTCGACGAATTTCGTTTGCACTCTAGGTGGTCTTGTCGATCCTCGAAGACCCTTTGCGTGCATCCTCCCGATGGATCCTTCCGAGGTTGTTCTGGTCGTTTCGCCGAGATCAAGCTCTACATCGCCTATATCGTTCTCTTGATCGGTTTGGGTGATCAAGTTGTGATTCTTGTTGTTCGTTACAGGTTGATCGCAACTTCGTGGGCGTCCAAAGCCCTACCGGTGTGTTGGTGCAAACCCTAACTTGTGTCAACAGATTGGTAGCTTCCAATCGTATAACCGACCATGAATTTAGAGTACGTATACAACTTTCTTAATTGGTTCTAACCGACCACAATTTCTTTCTTACTTCACCATAATATCAAAACATATATAAAAGCACCTTAACTGTTTATAGATCTTGTGAGAAATATGGTGGTGCAAACTAGTTGAAAATAGGATTGTCGAGTAACTTTGTGTAATGTTGATGGTCCCATCTTAGTGCAACAACTGAAGCCGCAAGACGAGACAGCCAAACCAACAGGACATGACATAGACAAAGTCACATATGTGCAAGAGCGATATATCTTTACCGATCTTTAAAGCAAATAAAGTTTCTGCCCATTTTTTGTACGTCGTCGTTCGAGGGCCGTGCCGTTGGAGACTTGACCCGGCTGTGCTGTCGCCGTCCAGTACTCATAGCGCATCGTTTAGAGTCTTGTACATTGTCTCTCCTCCGCCGTTTGAGCCGGCGCCTTATGTTATGTTTCCCCCACCTTGACCTTTGGCATCTCGCCATCGGCCACTGTGGGGTTTGTAATAACATTGATTTCCGTGCTTAAGCACACTTTCGAAAAAAATATAATATTGTGTTGCTATTTGAAGAGAATTAGATAATCCAAGAAAGATAGATAACCAAGAAAAGTAACAAAAAACAGGATGCATGCTCGCAGGCACTAACAGCCACTAGAACAATTGCAGCTACAAATTAGATAGTTTCTGAACTAAAGAAGAACCACATATGTATTTTCAGAACTTCTATTTCCTGAATTGAACAAAACTGCAATCATACAATTTCAATCTTCAGAAGCTGTCTACTTGAGACCAAACTGAACTTACAGGATACCGCAGGACCATGTCACTGCAAGCTACTTCATTTCGATTGATAAATCAAAGTAAGAACCGAAACATTAAAAAAATTCAGAATTAGACCCCATCCTGTGGATAGCTGTACATTCAGGTAACAGTTTTTGATTCATTCTGGGATCAAAACAACTGCAATCACTGAATAAGCAGCACAACAATTGTTGTCAAAGGAGATAATTTCTGAAGCCACACATAGATGCAATCACTGGCAGTATATTGAAGTTCCTAGACATAAGCATGTCACACATCTAACTGAAAGCACATAGAAGCTCAAGAAGAATAGCCTCTTGCAGATCCGACAATCACCTCAGCCTCAAAGGCCTAGCCATGGATACACCTCGATCTTGCTTGCAGCGTCAAAGGCCTAGCTGCAGCTCGAAGACGTCTTCTCGGTTGCCGCTGCTGCCTTCTCGCCCACCGTGCCGGCCAGTGGCGCCGCCACCAAGATCCATGGCGGAGTTGAGGATGGCGATAGCACTGGTGCGGAGTAAGGATGGCAGCCGATTGGGTTCGGGCGAGTAATCCGCGGGTTTCGGGGCCCGCAGGTTCGGGTTTAGTATTCCACCCGTGGATATCCAATGGATACCCAAAATAAATCATTTGGATTTAAAAATTATGTTTATAATATGTGAATAATAATTTGTTTACTTAAATTATTAAGTTTATTCAAAGTTGACTCATGAAAATATTTTTTTATTCGTTGTCTCTTGTTTATACATGTGAATATATGTATATATATCCGCTGGTTATCCGCGGGTTTCGGTATCCATTCGGGTTTCGGTACTCACGGATTTGAGTTTGGTGATGGATTTACACCCGAATCGGTTTTGGGTTCGGGTTTCGATTTCGGGTTTGGGTGCACGGAGACTCCACCGATCCAAACCCGACCCGTTGCCATCCTTAGTGCGGAGGGAGCGTCGACGCGGAGAAGGAGAGAGGAGAGCGCGCGCACGAGATCTGGCCGTCATCGAGTCGAAGAGACAAGCCATACAACGTGGATGGAGCTGTCTTCTCCACCTCGGAGCACGGGCCTCCGTCTCCAAGCCACGTACGACAGGGTGCTTTCTGCAAAATCAACGACGAAGAGACGAGCCAAACTTGGCCAAACGGGCCGCCCGGCACGGCATTAGCACGGGCACGACGAGGCGCGGCATGGTAAGGCACGGCAGCCCAGCCGTGCCGTGCCGATAGTGCCGCCGTGCCGCGACCTCGGCCCAAGCACGGCCGCCCTATCACCGGTTAGCCGTGCCGTGCCGTCGAGCACGGCAGCCCGGCGTACCCGAGCTGGCCCGAGCACAGCAGCCGTGCCGCCGTCGTGGACGCCGCCGTCGATGAAGAGCCCTTGCCGCGCTTTGCCGCCTCCTGGACGCGCCGTAGTCGCGCGCTACCGCCGTGGGGGCGCGCCGTCGCTCGCCGTGGCGCTGCTGCTCGCCATGCCGTCCTCGTCGCACAAGACACCACAGGCTGGCTTCACGTCGTCATCGTCGCGCAGGAGGCCAAGGATGCGCACGCCGTGGTCACAGCGCAGGAGGCCGGGCGGCGGGGCCGCATGGCCACCACTGCTGCCTTGCTTGCAAGCGAGCATGGGTGTGGAGGCAAGCAACTGGAAAGAGGACGAGCAGGAGCACAGGCAAGCAAACGGCGGCCACGGGGTGAGCGATTGGGATGTGGGAGTTAGGGTTAGCAACTTTCAGTTTATATGCTAGATCTAACGGTTGTAATGCATCGTATATCATCCAACGGTGGAGGATCATCGGGCCTCATCGTGCCGGCCCAATTTCCGTGCCGTGCCTGGGCCAGCCCATGGGCCCAAATGGCGGCCCAGGCACGGCCCAAGGTGCGTGCCGTGCCTGGCACGAGCACTAATGACCGTGGGCCGGGCTGTGCTTTGGGCCGTGCCCGGACCGGCCCAGCAGGATAGTGCCTTTTGGCCATTTTAAGACGAGCCGATCAGGAGACGTGTTGTACGTGTCCTAATGAGATTAAAAAAATGATTTCTTGTTTTACAGGAATTCTACTGTGATTCGATATGGCAGCAATTTTGTAAACAGCTCGGAATCGGCATCGCCTCCAGTGCATTTAAGCGCACGTCCCCGGCCGTGTCGCCGCCTGCGCGATCGAGCCGTACCCTTCGTCCAAACCCCAGCGGCGGCCAGCCATGCCATCCAGCACCCGGCGTTCCGACGGCCGCCTGCGCCGCCGCCGCGCGCTCCGCCGCAGGCAGGCCGAGAGGGACTGGGCCGACGGCCTTCCCCCGGACGCGCTCCTGGCAATCTTCCACAGGCTCGACCACGTCTACATCCTGTTGGACGCCGGCCGCGTGTGCCGCTCCTGGCGCCACGCCGCGCGTGAGGAGCCCTCGCTGTGGCGCTGCATCACAATGGGCAGCCAACGGGGCTTTCCTACCACGCCAACCACCGCCAAGTGATGGCCTCCGCCGCTGTGCACCGGAGCGCGGGGCAGTGCGAAGGGTTCTGCGGGCACAAAAGACGCCGGCCGCGACGCCTTCCCTAGCCTACCTCACCGAGCAGTGAGTATATATATATATTGCTACATTAGAGGTTTAGAGCTTTTGTTTCAACTTAAGAGATTTATGATCTGTGTAGTATATGGAACAATGGATTACAGGCACATTAAATATACACCAAAACGCAGGTTTTATCTGACTATTAGTAGCCTAATATCGCTAATGTGCCCATTGTTCAGACC
>JADLZK010012582.1:0-114831 GCA_015847255.1 Hyparrhenia diplandra | reverse complement strand
AAAAATCAATCTATCAAAAGGCAGTTTCATTTCACGGTGCTTTTCATCTTTTTTTTAATTTTTATTTGAAGATATGATAAAGGTAAACACATGATAAAGTTCTCAAAAACGTCTATAAGCTTATAAAAATCAAAGAAAAATTTTGAAAATAGATTTGGACATGCCAAACTGAAATAAAATATTTAAAACTCATGAAAGATATTTTAAAAAGCTTTCTAGGAATTTTGTTCAGCACTAGTGTGCTTCAATCAAGATATTTTAAATGCCCATGCCCACCTCCTTTAATCGACTTTGCCCACCTCCATTAAGATTTTTGTAGTAGTGTGCTTCAATCTCATTATGTATATGGCCAGACTAAAGAGGATTTGGGTCCATTTGGCATATTATTATTCTTATTCTATAAAAGATTTATTTTGACGGATTGATTTTTAAGGCAATTGGTGTTGTGCTTGTTTCACCCAATGACTTTATTTTTTTTTATTAGACCTCTAGCTGGCTGAACAATGAAGCCGGTTATATATATTTCCCATTTCCAATCCATCGACTAGGGTTGGCACTTGGCAGCTGATCGAGTTTTTTTTTTTTTAGATTAGAGAGCCTTTATGTTTTACTCCATCCGTCCCCAAAATGTCCGTAGCTTACGCTTTCCGAGAAATAACTTTGACAAATTATATATTTAAAAATATTAATATTTATCGTATATAATTAGTATCATTGGAAAGATCTTTGAATCTAGTTTTTAACAAATTTATTTGGAGATACAAAAGTTGCACGTATTTTGTACAAATCAAGTCAAACTTGTGGCACGAAAACCGAAAATGACCGACATTTTGGGACGGAGGGAGTACTGTTCTGTCACAGCTTCGCTGAGAATGAGGTACATGATCCCAGGTGGTATGTGTTCCACCGGGCAATTTACAACCCATTTCAGCTATGGCATGAGCTAGATTATTACAAGAGCGTGGACAAAAACTTATTTCACTGGAAAAGAATTTCGTTGCCTTGAGATGTTTGATCTCAGTAATGATCCCGCCCATGGAGGATAAGCGATATTCCTCACCTTCCACTGCCGTCTTCACCATTTGTGCATCGGTTTCCAGCACCACATGGTGTATACCCAACTGCACTGCGATTTTCAGGCCTTCCAGATAACCTACTAGTTCGGCATGAAGCCATGAAAGGCATTCTGCATGGCTGCTTCAGCTCCGGCTCCAGCTTTTCTTACTCTCCCTTCTTCATCTCTGATTACATCCCCATCCTCCTAAACCACTTTGCTCATAGAACTCACCATCGGTATTGATCTTGAGGAACCCGCTGGTTGGCCTACTCCATCGCCTAGCCTGACGAGAATCCGACAATAGGGATGGTTGTGTCCTTTTATTCAGATCGGCTTGGACAACAATCATGTATGCTAGTTCTCTCCCAGTTCTTCGATTCTCCTCCCGCCATCTATTTCTCTCATTCCACAACAGCCACAGAAGCGTTGCAATGGTGGTTTGCTGCTCCGGTGTCTTCATAAAGACCTTTTCCATCATTTGTATTGGTGAGCACATTGTTGCTAGTTCACAACGCATACTCTCGAGGTTTAACTCTCTCCAAACCTCCCTCACCTCTTTGCATTTGAGTAGCAGGTGTCCACCATCTTCATCAAACCTCCCACGCTTGCAACATTTGGTATCCATCTCCATTCCACGCCTTTTCAGTACTGTCCACACAGCTAGTGTGTTGTGGCACATGCGCCACAAGAAGTTCTTAACCTTTGGAGGACATTCAATTTTCCATAATTTTCACCAAAAAACAGATATGCCATGGCTTCCACTTGCTCCACCCGGGTTGTTTGCTCGTTGGGTTCTTTTTAGCATAGCTCGGCGCACCTTGTAAGCCGATTTGACTAAGAACCGTCCCTTACTGTCGTAGTGCCACCCTACAATGTCTTCCATTTCTAAATGTACCGGGATTGCTCGAATGATTTTCACATCCTCCTCCCAAAATGTTTGGTTCAGCAGCTGTACATCCCATGTCTCAATCAGTGGGTTGATCAATTCTTCAACTTTCTGCGGTAGTGTTCTTCCACGAGGGGTAATCAGCCGCCGAGTCACCTCTCGTGGCATCCATGGATCATCCCAGATATTGATGGATTGTCTACTCCCCACGCGCTAGATAATCCCTTCCTTCATTACTTTGATGCCATGTGTAATGCTTCTCCATGTATATGAGCAGCCCTCCTTCGCCTTTGCTTTGCCAATATGTGTGAGTTTAGGAAATACTTAGCTTTCGGGATTCTTGCAGAGGGATTCGGGTTATGGAGTAATCGCCATCCTTGTTTGGCTAGCATTGCCATGTTGAAATCTCTAAACCCCAGACCACCTTCTTCTTTTGACATCACCAACTTTTCCCGGCTCGTCCAAAGAATACTATTATCCTTTCCCTAGTCTGTTCCACCAAGAACTTGATGTCATTGCACTTATTTGACCACAAATCTCCTTCGTGATGTCAAAGCACCCCATAGCAAACACCGGGATCGCTGTCACCGCAGCTTTTATCATTACCTCCTTCCCCGCCTTCGATAGGAGTTTCTCCTTCCAACCCTGAATCTTGTTGCCGCCGCGTTCTTTCGTGTAGGCGAATGCATTGGTCTGTGATCTCCGACATGAGAATATTTATCATTCCTTGTTTACGCACGGATATTCAATACCCTTCGGACGTTCGCTCTATCGGTGTCACTTGTGTTTGCATTAAACATAATAGCGAGACTTGTCGGCGTTTATCACTTGGCCCGAGCATTCCTCGTACACTTTCAATATTTCTTTCAAATTCTCTATCGGAGGGATCAGGCGTTTCACCGGGTGTCTATGGTGAACCGCATGTAGACCGGAGGGGACCAGCGTGGCAAACCTTGAGATCATTGATCTCCAACCCGGTGAAACCACGGCTCCTAGCCGGTGATTTCAATGAGATCTTGTTTGCGCCGCGAGAAGGAAGGTGGCAATCGGCCGAGTCGGCATGGGATGGATAAATTCCGTGCGGTCTTTGCGGGAGTGTGGCGTTGAAGACTTGGGGTTCGAAGGCAATAGATTTACGTGGAGAAACAACAACCATGAGGCGGAAGGCTATTGAAATCTCATGTTTGGTTTTGGAAATTGATGACACACTTGTGGACTAATCCTTTGCTCTAAGTGATGACTTTGAGATAGGATTAGGTGGATGACAAGGAGCATGATGATCATGAACATGGACAATGTCGGTGGACTTGATGGATCGTCAAGCTCGGTGATCGGCTTGAGAGGAACCCGGGAGATCAAGGCAAAGGTATCTTGATAGGGTTTTCCTTTTGGTGATCAAGACACGATAGAGCGTGTGATCACATTATAGGATAGATAGCCGACTATCAAGAGGGAATGCCGCGACAATCCTTTGGTGAAGTGCTTCTAGGTCCAATTGACTTGCATATTGCATTTAGGACATGAGAGCACTAACTTCGATCTTGCCTAACTTATCGACGTGCTAACATTGGTGATAACGTGGTCATCTTGGACGTGTTGGCAACATTTGGCAAGGGGCGAAGCAAGGTTGAAGCAAAGGCGACAACAACATGACGATCTCGCTATTTTCGGGTGACCGGACTCTCGACCGGAAGCTGGAAGTCGACCGGAAGCACTGACCGGAGCATCCGGTCAGTGAGTCCGATCAGACTTCCAGTAAGCCTTGTTTTCGGTGGTGCGCGACGGTCGACCGGACGCACACACCGGAAGCACTGACCGGTGCGTCCGGTCAGTGAGTCCGATCAAAAGAACAGAAAGGATGTTTTCGACTTCAACCCAGAAATCGACCGGACGCATGGACCGGATCCATCGGCCGGACGCGCGGAAAGGAGCGTGTCGGTTGTGGGCCCGAAGCTTGTCCATTGTGACCAAAAGCGGCGACCGGACTCGCTTGGTGAGTCCGGTCGGTGCGGCCCGGCCACCCCGCAGAGAGAGCACATTTTGAAGGCCAACGGCTCTATCTCGTGGAGGAGGCTATATATATGGGTTTGCCCCGTTTCATAGCCTCCCTCTTGCACATTTGAACACTCTAACTTGCTAGTGAGCTTGTGAGACTCCTCTCTACTCATCTCTCCATCCATAACTCAAATTCTTGGTGAGATTGAGAGTGATAGAAGTGCATTGCATTGGTGGTTGCATCTAGAGGCACTTCATCCTTGGAGAAGCCGCGGGATTCTTGTTTTCTTTGGGAATTTGCCCTTCCCCTAGCGGCTTGGAGCAAGAGGCGGTGTTGAGCTGAAGTGGAGCTTGTTTGAGGCCACACCGGGTGGTGATTGTGAGGGGTCGTTCCTTACCCCGCGGAGATTCGCGAAAGGAGCACTAGTGGATTGCTCGTGGCTTGTTGGATCCTCTCTTGTGATCGTTTGCTTGAGCTCCCATAGGGGGATTTGGCACCGCCATTAAGCAGCATGCGTCAAGTGAGTGTGTCGCCACAACGGGGACTTAGCGTCTTGCCGGCAAGCACGTGAACCTCGGTGAAAAATCATCGTGTCACTTGTTCTTGCTCGTTGGAGATTTCTTGGTGATCACGGTGATTGGTTACAACCTCGACACTACACCGGTGGTATTGTATTCTAGCACCTCCTTGCATTACTTAGTAGCTATCTTGTTAGGGTGCTTAGTTGGTAGCTTGTGTAGCTTGCTTAGTCTTGTTTAGCTCCTAGTGGTAATCTAGTTAGATTTGCTTGCTCACCTAGGAGTAAATTAGCGACATAGCCTTTGTGTGGATTAGAGACAATAGAATTAAATTGTGGCTTGCTTAGCTAGTCGAAGCATTGCTTATTTGCTACGCCATCTTATTGTCTAACCCGGGTGCTTAGTGTTGTTGCAAGAATTTTTAATAGGCTATTCACCCCCCCCCCCCTCTAGCCATTAGGACCTTTCAGCTATATCAGGGAGCATCTAGACCGAGCGGTGGCTAATCATGAGCGGTAGGGACCCTCGTCACTCAGATCACCACCCAGTTATCATCGATACTGGCCCCGAGGAGGTGAGGGCAAGGAGGGTCGAAAGATCCTACCGGTTTGAAGCGACATGGCTGGAGGAGGAAGTTTGCAAGGTGCTGGTGAAAGAAGCCAAGGAAAAGGAAAAGGAGGGAGGGCAAAGAGTCGTCTTTGAGTGTGATTGACGTGGTGTCAGGAGAGCTTGCTCAGTGGGGAAATAATTTGCTTGGTGGTTTGGAGAAAAAAATTAAAATTGTTGAAGAGGGAGCTGGAAGAATGCAAGAGGAAGGGAGTGAACCAAGAAAACATTTCGAGGGAGGGGGTGCTGAAATATAAGATAGATAAAGCACAAGAACTAATTGATTTATATTGGAAACAAAGAGCCCATGTGCGAAGTGGTCGCAATTTGGGGATCGTAACACAAGTGTTTTTTTTCCACGCCTCCTGCTTCCCGAACGGAGGCGTAGAAACATGATTGGAAATTTTAAGAAGGAGGATGGGGGCTGGATAGAGGAGGAGGAGGAGGAGGAAGAAGAGAAAACTTTTATTACTAATCATTTCTCACAACTTTTCGGGGCATCAAGCAACCAAAACTCCCAAAGGTTCTTTGGATTGTGTGTCGGTGAGAGTCACACCGGACATGAACTCGGCGCTTTGTTGAAGAAATTTACAAGGGAGGTGTGGGGGCTCTAAAGTCGATATAGGCAATTTAAAAGCACCAGGGGCCGGATGGCAACCCAAATACGCTCTACAAGGAATTTTGGGATGTTGTGGGGGAGGAAGTGACCGCAGTTGTGCTCGGTGTTTTTGTCGGGGGCCCTATGCCGGAAAAGTGGAATGACACGACGGTGCTAATCCAAAAGGTGAAAAGGACCCAAAGGTAAAGGACCTTCGTCCGATTAGTTTGTGCAATGTTATATACAAACTATTGTCGAAAGTCCTAGCAAATAGGCTCAAGGAGATTCTGCCAGATATCATTTCGCCGTCCCAGAGTGCCTTTGTCCTGGGTAGGATGATTATTGATAACATCCTCATAGCGTATGAACAAAGCGTATGACGGGGTGGAGTGGCGGTTCCTCGAGACATGATGCACAAACTTCAGTTTTGAGAGGAGATGGGTTGACCTAATAATGAAGTCTGTGACAACGGTTAAGTACCGCATAAGAGTGAATGAAAATTAATTTGACGCAAGAATTTGCACCGAGCGTGGAATAAGGCGGGGGGACCCCATTTCACCCTACCCGCTCCTATTATGTGCGTAAGGTTTTTCGCACTACCGGGCGAAAGCGGAAGAAGAGGGGAGAATACTTGGTGTTCGGATCTGTCGAGGGGCCCCATCGGTTTCCCACTTGCTTTTCGCTAATGATTCTGTAAGTGCAATCAAGCTCTAAGTGGGTTTTGGCGTTGATGACCACCGAATTAGGGGACTAATGAGATTTACGAAGATGACATGCAGGGAATAAAATATGGAGTTGATGAACAGGTCTAAAGGTACCAAATGAGCTAGATGGCGGTATTTTCTGGATCAAGGCGTTTAAATTATTTCATATTTTGAATCTTGAGTTTAGAAAATGCCGTACTATCAAGAGGGATCCTAGAATTCTCGGGTATCTGTGGACCAAGTGCTCTAAATCTCAAATCCGCACACAACACTCAACTCCAAACCTGTTCGGCTAGCTTTACACCATGATTCACATCTTTTGTCGACAGGTTGGCGGCGGTGCAGCGGCCGGGCGCGACAAGCAATGTCACGTGTCGGCAGCAAAGAAGTCGCACTTGAAATCGCACCGTTGGGCCCGTGGGGTATAAATACCTATTCTACCCCTCCCACAACGGTTACACGGCTCACTCTTCTTCTTCCTCGCGACAAAACACCCGAAAACACACCTCTTGCTCTCTCTCTCACCTCCATTGAAGTTCCTTGAGCTCCCCACTCAATCCCTCACTTCCCACCACGGATTTTTGAGGGAAAAGGCAGCAAACTTCAATTGGAGGCCGGATCTACTACTTCCCCCACTCAAAAGAGCATTTGGTTCACGTTTGGCCGGAACCCTAGGGTTCTTTACTCTTGGAGCTTGCTCCTAGATGGCTAGGCGTCGCCCTTGAGCTTGCCCCCTTCGTGTGGCAGCCTTGGGAGGTTTGTAACCTCACACAAACATCAATACATTACCCCACATCTCTAGGGTTAACTCCTAGACTTGTGAACGAGGGAAAAAAGCAAGCCCGAAGGGCAAGCTAAGCCTTGTGTGGCAACCTCAACAACGTGGGCGTAGCCCACCTATGTGGCACGGTGAACCACGGGTCAAATCCTTGTGTCACTTGTGTTTCTTACATTTTTGCATATTTATCTTGTGAAGCTAGGGTTTCTACCCGATCTACTTTGTTGCGAGGCTTCTGCTGTTTTTGTCTTGCTCTCTGCGAAGTATTTGTGTGCGGAACTAGTGTGAATCACAAACAAGAAGTGTGCATCACTCGATTCACCCCCGAGTCACTTCGGTGAAGTGACCCTTGCGGCGCCCGCTTCGTGGGCCTTGGCGGTGCCGCGCCCGCCGCAGCCCGAGCCTCGGTTCACTTCTCTGTCTCGTCGGTTTCATTCACGCGGCGGTTACGCCCTATACGCTGTGGAAGGCCTTCGCATATCTATCTTGATAGTGTGCTAAAATTTTAACAGGGCGATTTTTAGGGATAAGCCTATTCACACCCCCCCTCTAGGCTTCCATCAGATCCTACAGATTCTCTCATACTATGCAAGGCAGCTGATTGAGTTGGTATTGGCATTCGGGATTGATCAGTGTTATATCTGCTCTCGATGGGAAACAAAAGTCTCTCTCTCTCTCTCTCTCTCGGCGTGGTGGCGTCGGACTCGACACGACAACGACACGGTAGAGAGGGTGCTTTGCATATTTTCGGTCAAAAATAGACGAAAAATAGGGAGTTGCTATATCTCTTTCACAAGAAAAATAACCAACATTTCTTACAACGTGGTAGACCATTGGATCGGACGGCCTGCTCGATCGCGCCCTCCCTTCCATGTGAGACCGATCTGATCCATCACAACCACCTTCCATGTAAAGCCGCAAGACAAGCAAGACGAACCGTGAGAAGACAAGAACGAGAAAAGAAGAAGCTAGAAGAACAAGCTAGCATCAAGCTTGCCGAGAAGCTTCAATGAAAAGAGCAAAGAAAGATGATTCGTGAGGCAAGAGCTGCTAGGAGGGCAGCAAGAGAAAAGCTAAGAAAAGAAGAAGAGGCAGAGTCAAGTGAGCTATCAAGTAGCTCCGACGATAGAGATGATGATATCTCCTACAACAACAAGAAGAAGAAGGAAAGCACGATGGATGAGGGCAGCGTCAACAACAACAAGTTCGCCGCCATATCCTTTAATTATTCTTCTTACTTGACTAACCGCGATAAGAAGTCTTTCATCAATGTACCCGCGGGAAAGTTGCCCCGTTTCGATGGGACCAACTATGCCAAGTGGAAGCACTTGATGAGAGCCTATCTTAGCGCCCTTCACCCCGGTCTTTGGGAGGTTGTGTGTAGTGGATTTCAGCCACCCGTGAACCCCAAGGAGCCGATGAATGAAGAGCTAGCAGCTGCCCACATCAACGGTCAAGCCACAAGCATCCTCCTTAGTGCTCTAGAAGGAAATGAGTACAATAGGGTGATGAATGTCAATGAAGCAAAGAAGATTTGGGACACTCTAGTACTTGCACATGAAGGTGTAGACAAAGTGAGAAAGGCCAAGATTGACTTGTTGAAGGCCAAGCTCAACCGGGTTTGTAATCCTTGATGGAGAAGGGGGCCCAAGAAATGTTTGACCGGTTGATGGTGCTAGTTGGCAAGATTAGAGGATTTGGAGATGAGGATCTAGATGACCACACCGTTGTCAAGATTATGCTTGAAGCATACACACCTAGAAATGACATAGTGGTCACCTTGATTTGTGACAAGAAGAAGTTTGAGCAATTCACTCCAAATGATGTGCTTGGAAGGCTGCTCACATATGACATGCAAAGAGAGGAAGCAAATGAGAGAAGAAAGCTTGGAGAGTTGCAAGCCAAGCTTGAGGGTATCAAGATCAAAGATGTGGCTCTCAAGGCAACCAAGACAAGCAAGCCAAGTTCCTCCAACAAGATCAAGGGCAGCAAGCAAGCATCTACAAGTCAAGACAAGGAAATGAAGAAGATGCAAGAAAATATTGATGCAACCTCTTCCTCAAGTGATGATGAAGATGATGGGGCTGATTACAAGAAAATTGATGACATGGCCCTATTCATGAAGAAGTATGGGAAGGGGATGAAGGCAAATGGCTACAAGATGGTGCAACGAAGATTCCCAAACAAGAAGAAGAGAACATGCTTCAACCTGTGGCAGCACCGAACACTTTGTTGCCGATTGTCCACATGAGAACAAGAATAACAAATACAAGAAGGACAATGGCAAAGACAAGAAGCAAGATTACAAGAGAAAGGGAAGAAATGTGGGTGAGGCTCACATCGGTCATGAGTGGGACTCAACAAAAAAGAGACAAGTGAAGAGGAAGTACATATTGCAACATTTGCTATGCAAGAGACCTCCGCACCCAAACTCTTCAACAACATGACCGATGATGATGATGAAGAAGAAAATGACTCCACTCATGTTTGTCTTATGGCCAAGCATGGGAAGGTAAAATTCACACCCAAACCTTCTCCCTCTCTTAGTGATGAATCTAGTGACCTTAGTGAAAGCTCTAGTGAAGATGAATCTAGTGATGATGAAGAATATGCTAGACTCACCAAGAACCTAGATCCCAAAACTAGAGGTTTTCTTGCTCAACTAATGGCGGATTTAGAAAGTACCCAAGCGGAGTTGGCAACAAGAGATAGTCAACTTGATAGACTTGAAAAACTCTACGTTGACAACAAGGATGCTCTTGTAGCTGAGAGAAGTGAGGTGGCTTCCTTGCAAAAGAGCCTAGCTAATGAGCAAGGAGACCATGCTCTCACAAAGAAAGCTATGGTTACCCTAAATGGGAAGTATTGTGACTTGCAAGACAAGCACAAAGAGCTTGAAGCTCAATATAGCCTTCTTTGGGAGAGCAACTCACATCTCTCAACCACAAAGGATGCTTCTACTCCCTCCACTAGTCAAGGTTGTGGTAAATGCTATAATGTTGATATGAATGTCTATGCCACTAACCTTGCCAACATGAAAGCAATGGAGAAAGAGATCACTAGGCTCACGGCAATTGTGAGAAAAGAAGGTGAAAACAAAGAAAGCAACAATGAGCAACAAGGTTGTGGCTCCAAAGAAGCCCAACTACATTGATGGGAGAAATCCAAGAATCAAGGATGGACTTGGACACAAGCATGGGAACAAAACCAATGGTCGAAAGCTGATCAATGGTATTGAATGTGTCAAATTCTTGAGCAAAGGCACACGTAGGGTACAGAGACCCCGCACGTAACTGGACACAAGCCAACTCGAAGTTTCATGCGCCACACGCGGCGATGCCGCGAGGACGGGTGGCGATGCCGCCCCCAAGAAAAGGGAAGGTCACCTACACCGCCTCATTTCGGGAATAGACCCAAGAAGATGGTCCAAAAGGCTGTGAAGAAAGTCCGTCGTCGAGAATCTTGTCTCGGGGCTGTTTCAAAAGGCCACTCCTATCAATGGAAGGCAAAAAGCAAAGCAAGTTGGACTCTAATCCTTACTTTGAAGTGAAGGCAAACAGCAAGGGGGAGGTGTTTGCAAAGTACATGGGCAGTGACAAGAAGATTTATCGCAACACCTCCATATGGGTTCCCAAAGTTCTTGTGACTAATGTAAAAGGTCCCAAGAATCTTGGGGGACCTAAACTTGTGAACTAAACTTGTTTTGCGGGGCATACTCCTCCGGTGGGTCAAGTTGGGTGTTTGACAAATTTGTACAAATCATATGACCGGAGAAAGGAGTATGTTTTCATCATATTCCCAAACCAATGATGAGAGGAACAACATAAGGTTTGGAAATGATGATGTGAGAAGTGTGATCGGTCTTGGTAATGTTGCTATCACAACCGAGCATAATATTTCGGATGTTTTGCATGTTGATTCGTTGGGATAAAATTTGTTGTCGGTCTCACAATTGTGTGAGAAAGGCTACAATTGTCTCTTTACGGATGTTGGTATGGAAGTCTTTCGCGAGAAGGATTCCTCTGTTGTCTTTACAGGCAAACTCAAGAATAAGCTTTACTTAGTTGATTTCAACAAAAGTGAGGCTAAGCTTGATACTTGTCTAATGGAAAAATCTAGCATGGGCTGGTTATGGCATCGCCGTCTAGCACATGTTGGCATGAGGAACTTGGCCAAACTGCAGAAAGACAACCACATCATTGGACTAACAAATGTTGATTTTGATAAAGACAGGATATGTGGACCTTGCCAAGCCGGGAAGCAAGTAGGTGCACCTCACCCACCAAAGAGTGTGATGACCACTGCTCAACCATTGGAGTTGATACACATGGATCTCTTTGGACCGGTGGCCTACCTTAGCATCGGGGTTTACAAATATGGACTTGTTATTGTTGATGACTACTCCCGCTTTACTTGGGTTTTCTTTGTCTTTGATAAGTGTCAGGTACAAGAGAAGGTGAAAACCTTCATCAAGAGGGCACAAAGAGAATTTGATTTACCTGTCAAGAGGATAAGAAGTGACAATGGGACCGAATTCAAGAACACCCAAGTTGAAGAGTATCTTGATGAAGAGGGCATCAAGCAAGAGTTTTCAGCTGCATATACCCCTCAACAAAATGGTGTAGTAGAGAGAAAGAATCGTACACTCATAGAGATGGCAAGGACAATGCTTGATGAGTACAAGACTTCGGACATCTTTTGGTGTGAAGCTATCAACACCGCTTGTCATGCCATCAACCGCCTCTACCTACACAAGAAACTCAAGAAGACTTCATATGAGCTCTTAACCGGTAACAAGCCTAAGGTGTCATATTTTAGGGTGTTTGGGTGCAAGTGTTTCATATTGAACAAAAGGCCCCGAACCTCTAAATTTGCACGTAAAGTTGATGAAGGTTTTCTTCTTGGTTATGGATCAAATGAGCATGCCTATCGTGTTTTCAACCAAACCACCGGTAGGGTTGAAATTACTATAGATGTGACATTTGATGAATCTAATGGCTCTCAAGTAGAGCAAGTTGATCAAAGTGTTGTAGAAAAGGAGGATCCACCTTGTGAGGCAATCAAGCAATTGGCTATAGGTGACATAAGACCTCGGGAAGATCAAGCAAATGGAGAGGATGATCCACCGCTTGTTCTTTGCACAAGATTCCTTGACGTACTCAATGACCAAGTGCAAAGACACGCCTTTGGAAGTGTTCGGCAGCGGCGGTCACCGCACCTACGTCGGCGTGCCGCGCCATCTACCTCGGCGACAAGAATCGATCCACCTGCATCACCTGTTCAACCTCTTGATCTTGCTCCAATTCTTGAAGCCGATGATGAATATGATGAAGATCAAGAAGAAAATGCAGAAGGCGTTGATCACCCACGACTACGACAAACAATTCAACGGGATCACCCCGTTGATAACATCCTTGGGAGTCTTCAAAAGGGAGTTACTACTCGATCTCATCTAGCTGCCTTCTGTCAACATTTCTCTTTTGTTTCATCTCTGGAACCGCAGAAAGTAGATGATGCTCTCAAGGATCCGGATTGGGTGTTGGCCATGCAAGAAGAGCTCAACAACTTTAAAAGAAATGAAGTTTGGGAGTTGGTGGAAAGACCCAAGACTAACATCATTGGCACCAAGTGGGTCTTCCACAACAAGCAAGATGAAGATGGGTTGGTGACAAGAAACAAGGCAAGATTGGTTGCTCAAGGCTTCACTCAAGTAGAGGGCTTGAACTTCGATGAGACTTATGCACCGGTGGCAAGACTAGAAGCAATTCGCATTCTTCTAGCCTTTGCTGCCCATCATGACTTCAAGCTGTACCAAATGGATGTCAAAAGTGCATTCCTCAATGGTCCAAAGACAAGAGGAAGTGTATGTTGAGCAACCACCGGGTTTTGAAGACCCCAAGTTTCCCAACCACGTCTACAAACTCCATAAGGCGCTCTATGGGCTTAAACAAGCACCTAGAGCATGGTATGAATGCCTTAAGGATTTCTTGCTCAAACAAGGCTTTGAAATAGGCAAAGCTGATCCTACTCTCTTCACTCACAAAGTTAGCAATGATATATTTGTATGTCAAATATATGTCGATGACATAATATTTGGTAGCACTAACAATGTATATGTTGAGCAATTTAGTAGGACTATGACTAAGAGATTTGAGATGTCCATGATGGGTGAGCTAAAGTACTTCCTCGGGTTTCAAGTCAAACAAATGGAGGAAGGGACATTCATTTGCCAAACCAAGTACACCCATGACATGCTAAAGAAGTTTGATATGGCAAATGCTAAGCCAATCAAGACTCCAATGCCAAGCAATGGACATCTTGATCTTGATGAGGAGGGTCCAGTAGTGGACATGAAGGTATATCGCTCCATGATTGGATCCTTGCTTTACCTTTGTGCATCTAGGCCGGGACATAATGCTTAGTGTGTGTATGTGTGCTCGTTTTCAAGCCAATCTAAAGGAATGTCACAATGTGGTCTGTTAAGAGAATCTTGAGATATTTAGTACTCACACCTAACCTTGGCTTGTGGTATCCTAAGGGCTCCAAGTTCAATCTACTTGGCTATTCGTGATTCGACTATGCCGGTTGCAAAGTAGGTCGAAAAAGCACTTCGGGGACATGTCAATTCCTTGGACGGTCCTTAGTGTCTTGGAGTTCTAAGAAGCAAAATTGTGTAGCCCTTTCCACCGCCGAGGCCGAGTATGTTGCGGCGGTGCATGCCGTGCTCAACTACTTTGGATGAAGCAAACCTTAAAAGATTACGGATGTCATTTCACAAAGATACCTCTTCTTTGTGACAACGAGAGTGCCATCAAACTCGCAAATAACCCCAGAGCACACTCTTGAACAAAACACATAGACATCCGTCATCACTTCTTGAGAGACCACGAACTCAAAGGAGATATCGCAATTCGCCATGTGAGCACCGAAAAGCAACTAGCCGATATCTTCACCAAGCCTCTCGATGAGTCAAGGTTTTGTGCTTTGCGTAGTGAGCTAAACATTCTCGATTCTCATAACTTGGTTTGAATTCAAGCACACATGCAATCTGTTTGAGACACTAGATCAACATAGGAAAAGATTGTGAAAACTTTCGTATTGTGTTTCAAAAGGATTTCAAATTCTAATCCAGTTCAATGCCATAGTTCTGTTTTGATGATCCGTCCCGGCAATGAATTTTGGTGTCTCGTGATCAAATTTGAGGAGAAATAAGTCAAAAAGTGGCAATAATTATGCGGGGACAGCGGTCGGTGCGCGGCGGTGCAGCGTGCCTGCCGCGCGGTGCCGCGTAGGGCACGGCGGTGCAGCGCCCAGCCTCAACAAAAGCAGCGCCCTAGGTTTTCAGACTCGCTCGTCCGAACCGGTATGGGGCCAAATGCTTTTCTTCTTTCCTTTTCTACCCCTAGCCCATCTGGTTTCTCTCATTCTCTCCTCACCCGACTCTCCCCCTCGCGCCCGCTCTCTCTCTCATCATGGCGGGCCGGCGCCGCCGCCGTCGCCGCTTGCGCCGCCCAGCTGCCGCCGCGCGCCGCTGCCACCTCCTGCTCGTCTCCGGCCGGCCCTGCCATGGAAGTTATTGCTCGATCTATGCAATGTGCAACAATTTTTCATGGGTGTAAACGGAACCTCCTAATTGCGGGCCCACACACTTTTGTCATTGTCTCAAAGACCTCGACAACGGTGCGGATGCACCCAATAACTTAAGAAGCTTTGTCGAGTGTCATCGGAAACCCCGATTACACCACTCATACCAGGATCAACAAAGGAGTAGCTACAACATTACAACATTTGTTATAAAAATATAGATCGAGTGCGGAAGAATAATAACATTAATTTTACAAAATGTGAGTAAGTTACATTTGAGTAAACTTAACTTAATTAATTTACTTAAAGTCGAGTAGACTAGAAGATGATCGGATCATGTCGCGCCCACCGACATAACCTTGGTTAACAAAGACGAGTCAACACCGCAACAAGGGTTAACAAACCCCGAGCGGGGAGTACTCAACAAGACTTACCCGACTAAAGAAAATAGGAGAAGACTCGGGAATATCGGTCTTATAGGATTCAAGGTAAGGCTTTTAGCAAGAATCAAGGACTCTTTTTTTGCGTAAAAGCTTACTAGTAGTGAATCCTTACTTTCAACATTTTAATTCCAATTTAGTTTCTCACCTACTCTAGGTGATCTTATACTAGAGCACACACTTCGTAGATATCCCATCACTTATTCCATCTCTTCATTGTTTCATAATTAATCTACGATATAAGTCGGAAACCGAGTCTCCATATCCGAAAGCATGGCGATTTCGAAATCGATTAACCCAAATTTGGGGAGTTCTTTCCACACGACATATGTAGCACTTAAGCTTGCATATATCAACCCTTTCTTGGATACTCAAAACGGAACCGCGTCCCCACGCCACCCGAGAGCACAAGTACACCCTCACACCTTGGGAATCTAACCCACGTGCATCCAGAATTTAACCCACGAGTGTACACGCTGCTCCCGCCATCTCTCCACTCCCAGTGCGTGGTTGTATGCGTTTCCGATTTGACACCCCAAGATCGGGCTTACCGGAGTATGTGTCCGAGACTAGTTTCGATTGTCCCGGGACGACGCCCGCACGCAGACGTGCCATTGGTCAAAACACCTCAAGCGCCAGATGCGTTCCATAGTCTCGGTTACACGCCTACACGCTTCGGTCCTTAATCGACAAGCCGGAAATACTACACCGAGACTCCATTCTCAATGCAAATTACCCGACCGGTCTCAATTTCAAAACCATATCCCAAAGATGGTTTCATCATATAACATCCTTTCTCATCAAATGCCCATTCGGGCTATCATAAGAGACTTGTCACATTTGACTCAAAAGTCTAACTAAATAAGCATGGCTAAGCATTACTAAGCATTTTACTAAAACGGGTTATCAAGGTAGATATTGCAATAATCAAGGATGATAATGCAGCAATTAGGTTATCACTCAACTCTTAGTACTTAATGCAACATATCATTTAAGAGTAAAAACTTTGTAAAAATACAAGGAAAGGTTTAAATGTATCCGGGGCTTGCCTGTGTTGCGAGGAAAGTCGATTCTCAAGAAAGATTGTCAAGTCAAACTTGATATTATCCTTGTCGACGGATGGATCTTCTCCGAAGCTTGATCATCGCGAACCATATCAACACCTTCTCCCAAAGCTTCATCAACACGATCCGACTCACTCTCGTATACTCTACACGTAGATGATGATGCATGCTTTAGCGTGATGGAATGGTAAACATGATGTTTGATGATGCATGAAATAATAAACATCTTAAGTACAACTTTCCTTCATGATAAAGTTGCAACCCAACAAGACCAACTTGTTGAACTACTCTACAAGATATCATCACCATTGCCTAAGGAGTTCTCAAGGACCATTTGATTATGGTATGATCCTTTCTCATCAAACAATCCCAAATCATTCATCATCCTAACATTTAACTTTTCTAAATAAAGCATAAAATAGAAAATAATTTAAACATCTCAAACCCGACCCCAAACTTTTTCTACAAGTAGGTCCTATTATAAAACAAAGACAAAATAAATTTTCGTGAAATTTGGAAATCTAGATTATTTTATAAAATTCACCAAAGATCCATTTTTGAATAAAAGTCGCTAATTTTAAAACATAACAAAAACAGTTTAAAACTCAAGTTTGAAAATTTTCTTACATTCTAGACATCATGAACAACACACACAAAAAATTTTTATAATTTTCCAAGCTCGATAAAATCCTATAAAATTTGAAAAGATCCGCACTATTCATAAAACGTAAAAATTAGAAAAACAAAATTTGAATTGAAATCACCATTGGGCCGAATACGGCCCAATACGGCTTTGTGGGCGCACGCTGCGCTACCCGCCAAAGAAAGGCAAAGCCGGCCAGTCGCGCGGCGCGCATTGGCGGCGCGACCGGCGCCGACCGACGATTCCTCACCGGGCGGCGAGGTTTCGGGCGACGCCGGTCGGCTCTACGTGACCCTAGCATCAAAGTGAATCGATCTAGCCCACAAACACGGCGGCAAACGGGACGCCAGACACACCTACCCGCGACGACGGCCGGCGGCGGGCGCCAGACGCGACGGGCGACGCCGTCGAGCCATCTCCGCCAAGGCAGGGGCACCGGGCTACTCTAGCACCATCGGGCGAACCCGAGCCCCCAACTAAATGGCTCTAAACCAGTTTAAAACGAGCGTGACCATGCGTGCGGCGGCGCAGCCACGGGGAAGTCGTCGGCGTCGACGTTCCGGCGATCTCAACGCCGTCAAAGCTCAAATCAAAGGGTGATACAAATGCTCTAGGGCACGGGGAATACGATGCTCACGGTGGTTTTGCCGGGCGAAAGTGATCGGAGCTAGATGGTCGACGACGGCCGCCTTTCGGGCGGCGGTCTCCGGTGGTCGAGGCGGCGTTCTGGTGCAACTGGTGCTCGGCCAGAAAACGGGCGAGCGCATCACGACTACATCATCAAGGCGAACCATGAACGCGAGACGGTTTGCTACGAAGCTCACCGTAATGACGTGGCGACGGCAACCCGACCGCGCGCGGAGCTCGACCGAGTTGAAGATGACGGCGTCGGGCGGGCGACTCATCGATTGGCTATGGTTTTGGGTTCTTTGGAAGCACAAGGACGTTGCGGCGATGGTAGCAAGGTGGTGTGGCCCGAGGTGAAGCAACGACGGCGTGAACGGCCGGCGAGTGGAAGTTGGTCGACGGCGACGGAAATGGAGAGAAAAGAGAGAAAGTCGCCGTGGTGTGCTATTTATAGCAAGGAGAGGATCATGAGGAAGTTGGAGGAGTCGCGAAGGTGTCCGTGTGGTCGGCGCGCGGAGGTCGCGCGGGCGCAACGCTGCGGCGAATACCGACGACGCGTGGGGAAGAAGAGGTCAAACCCCTGGATCAATCGTGCGTGCCAACCCTAATTCTAAATTTTGCAAATTACTCCTAAAATTTGAACTGAAGTTGAAAATCTCCAAAAAGCAACTTTGTTTAATTTTTCAAGATCTACAATTTTCACAATTGGAAGATTTTCAAATTCGGCCTCTAAATATGACTTTTTGAAATGGAGTCAAAAAGTATGAAATTTGAATTCAAAATTACTTTTAAAATTACATAAAAACTTGAAAAACTTTGTACATAACTTTTGTTCCTCTCAACAAGATCTACAAACTAGCTTTTGGAAATTTTCTCAAATTTTGCTTAGATTTTGAAACAGAGAAAAGGGGGTAAAAAGGGTTTTGTCGGAATTTGAAATTACTTTAAAATTTTGAACTAAACTTTGAAAACTCAAAATACCAACTTTGTTCAACTTTAAAATATCTACCTTTTTTGCTTTAATAACCATACCCAAAATCTTGATAAATTTTGAATAAAAGAAAAGGGGACAAACTAGGGTTCAAAAATTAGGGTTTCCGACGAGGGGTAACTTCCGAATCCGATTCCTCTCGCGTCTTTTCGACCGACGATGAAACCAAATATAAAATAAACTCATTTTAGTCCAAATCCATAGCTTAACTAGTAAATAACACCTGGGGGTGTTACAATGGGTTTCTGGTTCTAAGTGTTGTATGAACCCTAAGGAAGTAGTTTTGATGGGTGGAATCAATCAATTTCATTCCTCCATGAATTAAGTGATTTAGGGGAGGAAAGCGCAATGCCGCACCCAAATAGAACATGACAGTTTCTTAGCTGCTTCCAACAGCAAATTTCCCCAAATGGCTTGTTTTATTGAGATATGAAATCGATTAACTCCAAACATTAAAGAAATTTCGCTTAGGTTCATACTTACATTCTCAAACCCATGAGTAATTTGCACCGAATCGTGATTTTGCTTCTCGAGATTGTGATGGGACATGTATTCTGTGCCGATAGATGTATTAGAAAGATTTGGGAAATGAATGTTGACAATTTGAGCAAAGGGAGCGGCGCTGCGCGTGTGTGCACTGGCGATTACAGCGTGTGTGCTGCGGCGCAGGTAGTTAAATACGCACTCACGGCAGCGATGTCGTGCCCTCGCACGCATCCCGCCGGCCGCGTGGCCCGTGATTTTAGCCCGGAAAACTTGCTCAGTTTGTCAAAATTCATATCCTCAATCTCTCCCTCTACATATGTTTAGCCATTTTACTTCACATCAACTGCAGCTTACGATAAAATTCTATCCTTTGCATAGATGGACCCTGGAAGTGATCCTCATGGCAAGAGAAAGATGAGGGTCAAGGCAGTTGAAAGGAGAGGTCGTGGGAGAAAGAACCCGGCAGCAGAGGAGCGGACAAAGAAGAAGTGGGGCGGCTCGCCTTGCGAGGAGCAGCTACGCCAGCTTGGGTATACTATTGTCCCGCAGGGTGACCAAGGCACTCCGCAGCACCCTCTCAGATTTGACAACACTTACATGGCACAGGTTGAGGGTGTTTTTGAGATGGCGGCTCCGCATAACACTTTCGGCCTATACCTGTGGTGAGTTATCTCGAGGAAGCGTATGAGGTTGCGTGATGAAAGGAAGTACAATGTCTACTCGGATGAGAGGGACGTAAGGCATTGATGAGAGGTTTTGGGTGGCCTTTCACTCAAACTTCTATCTCACTGTTCTCTTCCACTCTACCAAGAGCAAGATTACGACTGTCCACTACATTGACTTTGAGAGAATGGTAGAGAAGGAAGAGGATGCTTTCAATGAAGCCATTGAAGCTTGTGACAGTTTGAGTTGACAGACATCATGGCTTTTCGTGCATGATTGGAATGAGGAGATACTAAGTCAGTTTTATGCTACATATCACCGGGACAAAGCAGCATCGACACTATCCACCGGATGACGTATTGGAGGCACTACAGAGTGGACTTTGTCACATTCTCGTCGATTCTTGGTTTTGGGGAAAGAGCACGCGTGTAACACCCCGTGTTACTTACCGCTTAAGTCATGGTTTGGACAAAATTAAGTTTATTTTATGTTTTTGATCCTAAGTGTGATGTTGGATGATGGTTGGATAGTATAGGTTGGGAATCTGAAATTGGATCAAATTCAAATTTGAATTGAACTCCTAAAACCCTAAATTCCATTCTTTCTTTTACCCCCTTTTCTTTTATTCAAAATTTATAAAGAATTTGGGTATGGTTATTAAAGCAATTTTGTAGAGTTTTCCAAGTTGAACAAAGATGGTATTTTGAGTTTTCAGAGTTTAGTTCAAAAATTTAGAGTAATTTTGAAAATACCAAAATTAGGGTTTTGTCCCCTTTTGATTTAAAAACCATATTTCAAAATCTAAGCAAAATTTGCAAAAAGTTTTAAAAAGTTAGTTCGTAGATCTTGTTGAGATGAACAAAAGTCATGTACAAAGTTTTTCAAGTTGTTACATGATTTTAAAAGTAATTTTGAATTCAAATTTCAAAATTTTTGAACTGCATTTCAAAAGTCATATTTAGAGGCTGATTTTGAAAATCTTCCAATTATGAAAATTGTAGATCTTGAAAATTTAGCCTAAGTCACTTTTTTGGAGTTTTTCAAGTTCAGTTCAAATTTGAGGAGAATTTGACGAAATTCAGAAAAGGTTAGATTTAGGTGCTGCTAAGAAATGTGGATTTCCTGTTCTCCTCCATGCCGGGCCGCCGGCGACCGCCCCTGCCGTGGCGTCTTCGCGCTTAACGTGTGCTTTGCCGTGTGCCCCCGCCACCGCAACGCCTTCGTGAATGCCCCGCCACGCCCCCCCGTCCTCTTCCTTCTCCATTTATGACGACGTGGCCGCCGTCTTCCTCTTCTTTCTTCTTTCCGTCGCCGCCGGTCACCTCCGCCGCACCGCGCAGCACGCCGCCGTTGCTCCTCCTCTAGCCATCCCATCTTGCATACAGCTCCGCAACATCCGTAGCTATGTTTTGAGCCCGCTCGTGCACTCTCTCGCCGTCTAAGTCACCCGCGCGCCGCCATCTTCTCCGTGTCCGGTCGGACCGCCGCCGCGAGCCGGGTCACCGTCGTCCGTCCGCTCTGGTGAACCTCGTAGAAAACTGACTAGCGTTTCTGATTCTCCTTGATGTTGTGGTCGTGATGCGCTCGCCCGTTTTCACAGCCGGAGTCCAGAAGCACCGGAACGCCGCCGTGACCACCGGAGTCCGCCGCCGAAGCTGTTGTCACCGTCGACGACCCTGCTTCACTCCGTCTTCTCGCAAACCAACGTGAGCACCGTGTTCCCCGTGATCCAGTGCAGCCGTAGCGCCCTTTAATTTGATCTTTCTTGGGTGCTGGGGAGTGGCGGGCGCCGACGCCGACGAGGTCCGCCCGTGGCGGCAGCCGCGCGCGAGCTTTTTTCTTGTTTAGGGCTGGTTTAGGATCGTTTAGCCGGGGCTCGGTCCGCCCGATCGTGCAGACCGTCGGTGCCCTCACCCCTCGACGGAGACGCCTCAGGATTGGCGTCGCCGCCGCTCGCCGCCCGGGTCCGCCATCATCGTCGGCGGTGGAGCCGCCGTGCTTTAGGTTCGAGTTTGGGGTGTCGGGTGATGCGGGTGACGAAGGGGGAGCGCTGTTGGGGTAGGTCGCGCCGTCGGGGACCTCGCCGCCGGCCGAGCTTGCTTCGATCAGCCGACGGCGGCGAGGTCGGGCCGTGGGCGGGCCGGGCCGCCCTGTTTCAGGCGGGCCGGCCTACTAGCGCGTGGGCGAGCCGGCCGGTTTGGCCCGAAGGCCGATTTTCCTTTTAAATGAGTTTTCGATTTTATTCAAATGTGAATAGTATCCAGTTTTGTAAAATTCATAGAAATTTGAAAATAGTCTCAAAAATTCTAAAAAAATTTTTGTAGAATCTTCTTATGAGTATATTTACATATAAAAATTTTGAAACTTTGTTTTTGAGTAGTTTTTGCATGATTTAAAAATACCATCTTTAATTGAAAAATGCATCTTCCATGATTTTTAGAAAATAAAATATTTATTCAAAAATCATGAAAATTTATTTGGTACTGTTTTATGATGTGTCCTACTTGTATAAAAAGTTTGGAGTCATTTTGAAATGTTTAAATTATTTTCTATTTATGTTTTATTTTATTTATTAGAAAAATGAGTTTAGAGTTTAATGACTTAGGTTTGAGGTGTGATTTGGGATTGTTTTGTGAATCTTGGATCATATCACAATTAAGTGGTCCTTGAGAACTCCTTAGGCAATGGTGATGATATCTTGTAGAGTAGTTTAACAAGTTGGTTTTGTTGGGTTGCAACTTTATCGTGAAGGAAAGTTGTACTCAAGTGTTTATCATTTCATGCATCCATCAAGCATCATATTTATACTTCATCATGCTAAAGCATGCATCATCATCTACGTGTAGAGTATACGAGAGTGAGATGGTTCATGATGGTCGAGCTTCGAAGAAGATCCATCCACCAGTGATATCGAGGTCAAGTATGACTCGGGTGATCTCGTTAAGGAATCTAACTTTCCCCTGCAAAACAGGCAAGCCCCGGTGCATTTAAACCCTTCCTTGATATTTTAAAAGCTTTATATCACTTATGACTATGCTATGTTGCATTAAGTAATTAGGAGTTGAGTGATAACCTAATTGCTGCATTACCATCCTTGTTTATTTCAATACCATCCTTGTTAACTAGTTTATTTCGAAAATGTTTAGTGATGCTTAGCCCTGCTTAATTAGCTAAGTTTTTCATCAAAATGTTTTATTTGAGAAGATGGTACTGTTTTTTTTAAAAGAAAGAGAAGTAGTGATGAATTTGAGATCGGACGGGACGTAGTTTGAAAGCCGGCGGGATACCTAGCTGTGCTTGTTCCGTGTTGGTCGTTTAAGGACCGTCCGTTGTTTGGATTGTTAAGTTCGGGACTTTTGAACGCAAGTACGCTGAGGCCTTCCGCAAAGGCACGCCCGACCGGCGATCACCCCGCATCAATCGACCCTAACTAGCCACATACTCCGTAAGCCGGATCTCGGTGGAGCCAAATCGGGAATGGCAACCACGCACCGGGAGTGGAGAGATGGCGGGAGTAGCGTGTACCCACCCTACCGTCAAACCGCTATTAGGGACGGGGTAGGGAGGTGGAGTATTGTGCTCTCGGGTGGCGCAGCCCTCGTTCCCGCTTTGGACAAATCTGAGAAAAGGTTGATATATGCAAGTTTGGGTACTACATATGTCGTGTGGTTAGGGATCCCCACCGGGGTATAATCGGTTCATGAATCGCCGTTGCTTCTCGGTTATGGAGACCCGTTCTTACGCCCATTCATCGTAGTAAATGATGGAATATGTTTTTTTGAGGAAAGAGAGTTGGAATAATAATTATGTTTGCTCTAGAATAGAATAACCTAGAGTATAAGAGTTACTAATCTGAATTAATAATAATGAAAGTAAGGATACACTTTTAGTAAGCTTTTACTCAAAGCAAAAGAGTTCTTGATTCTTGCTAAAGCCTTACCTTGACTCCTAAGACCAGCATTCCCGAGTCTTCTCCTCTTTTCTTGGTCGGGTAAGTCTTGTTGAGTACTCCCCGCATCGGGGTTTGTTAACCCTTGTTGCGTGACGACTTCGTCTTTGTTTAACCAAGATTATGTCGGTGGGCTCGACATGATCTGGTGTCTTCTAGTTCTACCTAGCTTCCGCAAATTAAGTTAAGTTTACTCAAATGTAACTTACTCACATTTTTGTAAAAATTAATGTTATTATTCTTCCGCACTCTGATCTATATTTTTGTAACAAATGTTGTAATGTTGTAGCTACTCCTTTGTTGATCCTGGTATGAGTTATCAACAGGACTTCTTAAGTTATTGGATGCATCCGCACCTTTGTCGAGGGTCTTTGGGACAATGACAAAAAGTGCGGGTGGGTCCAGTAATTAGGAGGTTCTTACACACACACAAGTGCAGTTCAATCGACATTCATGAGATTGACCCCATTGAAGCCAAGGTCGTCAGGGATTGCTGGGCTGATCCCAAGTTGCTTGGAAAGAGGAAGGGTCTAAAAGACTTCTTCTATGTGATGAACAACCTCTGCCGGTGTACCATTGATCCCAAGGATGGGGCAGCTTCAGACATCAATGGATATGCTAGAAACCTTCTTGCTCACTTCAGAAATGATGAAACTTTCAATGTTGGGAGGTTCATCCGGATGCAGACTAGCAAATGCCATGGATGATGCCGGGAGGAACTTGCCCTATGCTCCCTACCTCATGTTCATGATTGAGAGGGTCTCTCGGGAACATCTATCCCAAGGACTGTTTTCACACGCCTACAACATAGAGAAGACTCATGGCTTAGATGGTGGGAAGACCAAATTAAGCGAGCCACCCTCGCCGGGAGGCACCTCACCGCGAGAGAGGACTTGGAGGGAGCCCTCTAGCTCTAGGCCCAAGAGACCTGACAAGTCTCGATCCAAGGTGAAGAAGTGGATCAAGGCTATCTTTGGGCACCGCACATATGCATCTCGGCAGACCTATGAGTTGCGCAGGGGAGGTGAGACAAAGCTTTCAAGAGTGTCGGGGAGAAGCAAGGACTCCCGGTTCCTCCTTCTATCCCTAGACCACCTCGAGACGACCTCCCGAGCTTTTTCGGCTACCGGCCAGTTCGCACCGGGATCTCTCGGACCTTCTTGGGAGCTTCTCTCGCCACCCGGCTCGACTCTCCACTCGTCGCTCCACACGGCCTAGTGCAGCTATTTACGAGGAGGACGTGGACACCGCTTCCAAATGAGGAATGATACTAGTGAGGAGTGACTCCGCTCTCTCTTCTTCTCTTTTCTATGATCTTTTTTGGTGTTTGACGCCAAAGGGGGAGAAAATTAGAAGAAAATGAGGGGGGTCAAACGTTAAACTTTTTCGACGACGCCCGGACGCTTCGAGGAGGATGTGATGTTGCAGCAGCTGTTTTTCAGAGTTTAGATTCTTTGAGAGTAGCTAGTTAGGAGTGAGTTTGAGAGAAACTCTACTTTATGTAATAATGTCACCTATGACTTGTTACTCCTCAGATTTGGTCGTTGTTTGCTTAAACTCGCTTTTTATATAATCTGGCTGCACGTTTAGTTTACATAGTATGTCATATACGCTGTGAATGTCTTGTTATGCATGCATGCGTGTGCAGCCGATAGGCGCGGCAAGTGCCAAGACTCCGCGCGGCAGGTGCCGCGCACATCGGCTGACATGACAATCCGTTGTGCTCTGATTAAATTCTGTTGTCATATGCATCACGGATTTTTGTTATGACACCTTTGAGCACCCCACAGCAACCATGGATGTAGGGGGAGGCCTTGCACACTCTAAATGTATATCTTGACTTTTATGTCAAAGTTGAGAATTCAAATCTCACCTATACATTTAGGGGGAGGCCTCACTACACCTAAATATGTGAAATTGACATTTCAGGTCAACCATGAGAATTCAAAACTCAATCACATATTTAGGGGGAGGTTCCTACATCCTTGGTCTTCGTAATCTAAGTTTGACTTTACATCTTATGTAAGCTCTAATTTGGTTGTCATCAATCACCAAAAAGGGGGAGATTGTAAGTGCAATCAAGCTCTAAGTGGGTTTTGGCGTTGATGACCACCGAATTAGGGGACTAATGAGATTTACGAAGATGACATGCAGGGAATAAAATATGGAGTTGATGAACAGGTCTAAAGGTACCAAATGAGCTAGATGGCGGTATTTTCCGGATCAAGGCGTTTAAATTATTTCATATTTTGAATCTTGAGTTTAGGAAATGCCGTACTATCAAGAGGGATCCTAGGATTCTCGGGTATCTGTGGACCATGTGCTCTAAATCTCAAATCCAGACACAACACTCAACTCCAAACCTGTTCAGCTAGCTTTACACCATGATTCACATCTTTTTGTCGATACCGGCGCGGGATCTGTCACAGCGTGTCGATCTTGGCAGTGCCGCGCGAAATCGCACGTTGGGCCCGTGGGGTATAAATACCTATTCTACCCTCCCACAACGGTTACCTGCTCACTCTTCTTCTTCCTCGCGACAAACGACCCGAAACACACCTCTTGCTCTCTCTCTCACCTCCATTGAAGTTCCTTGAGCTCCCCACTCAATCCCTCACTTCCCACCACAGATTTTTAAGGAAAAGGCAGCAAACTTCGATTGGAGGCCGGATCTACTACTTCCCCACTCAAAAAGAGCATTTGGTTCACGTTTGGCGGAACCCTAGGGTTCTTTACTCTTGAGCTTGCTCCTAGACGGCTAGGCGTCGCCCTTGAGCTTGCCCCCTTCGTGTGGCAGCCTTGGGAGGTTTGTAACCTCACACAAACATCAATACATTACCCCACATCTCTAGGGTTAACTCCCCAGACTTGTTAACGAGGAAAAAGCAAGCCGGTGGGCAAGCTAAGCCTTGTGTGGCAACCTCAACAACGTGGGCGTAGCTCACGGCAGTGTGGGCGCGGTGAACCACGGGTCAAATCCTTGTGTCACTTGTGTTTCTTACATTCTTGCATATTTATCTTGTGAAGCTAGGGTTTCTACCCGATCTACTTTGTTGCGAGGCTTCGCTGTTTTTGCCTTGCTCTCTCTTGAAGTATTTGTGTGCGGAACTAGTGTGAATCACAAACAAGAAGTGTGCATCACTTTCGATTCACCCCGGAGTCACGATTGAAGTGACCCGCGGCAAAGCCGCCGTGGACGCGGCGGTGCCGTGCCTCCTGCCGCTCGCCCGAGCCTCGGTTCACTTCTCCGTCTGCTGTTTCATTCACGCGGCAAGTGCCGGGCTATACGTGGCGATGCCGCGCATATCTATCTTGACGATGTACTAAAATTTTAACAGGGGCGATTTTTAGGGATAAGCCTATTCACACCCCCTCTAGGCTTCCATCGATCCTCTGATTCTCTCATACTATGCAAGGCAGCTGATTGAGTTGGTATTGGCATTCGGGATTGACTGTGTTATATCTGCTCTCCGATGGGAAACAAAAGTCTCTCTCTCTCTCTCTCTCCGGCATGGTGGCGTCGGACTCAGACACGGCCGAGAGGGTGCTTTGCATATTTTCGGTCAAAAATAGACGAAAAATAGGGAGTTGCTATATCTCTTTCACAAGAAAAATAACCAACATTTCTTACAACGTGGTAGACCATTGGATCGGACGGCCTGCTCGATCGCGCCCTCCCTTCCATGTGAGACCGATCTGATCCATCACAACCACCTTTGTATTGCGGAAGTGTGTGCACCAGGACTGCCAGCATTTCATCGGTGACCCCTGACCGCATGAGGCGCGCTTCCCAGCCAATATATGTAATGCACAACCAACGGGCTGGACCATTGCACGTACATGTATATAGTCTTATAGCTGCGTCGCGGTGGTCGCGTGCGAGTCCCGGCCACCGTGCGTCGCGCTCGTTTTGGTCGCAAGATAAGATTAGAAAATTTCTTTCAACAAATGTATAGGAAAGGTGGAACCGCGACGCAGCTAGGACTATATACGTGTACGTGCAATGGTCCAGCCCGTTGGTTGAATTACTTATTGGCCGGGCGGCGCGCCTGATGCGGTCAGGGGTCACCGATGAAACGCTTCCAGTCTACGATGCGCGGATACGGCACGGGGGGTGGGGGTCCGTATCGCGTATCCGATACTGTGCGGATACGGATACGGCGCGGATACGGCATGGATACGTATCCGAGGCGTACTAAGAAAATTGGATACGTGCAGCACGGGATACTAGTATCGGATACGCGTGGGCCAATTTGGATACGGTCCATGAAGCTAAATGGCCCACCAAATTCCACTCTTCCACACGACCGCGACGTACTGCCTTCCTTCCCGGCGGCCGCGACGGTCGTGATATCATTATCACTGCGTATATGTGCGTCGCCTCACATTCTTCCGTCCCCTCCGCGCTTCCAATCTCCTCGTGACTGGCGTCGGCGATTATTAACGGCGGCGAGCGGCGATCAGCGGACGGCGGCCAGGCTGTAAAGGCTGCAAGCAGACGCCGGCACCCGCCCTCTCCTCGGCGTCCTCCGCCATCAGGTGATCTCCTCTTGCCCTAGCTTTAGACTTTAGTCCCAGCAACAGCAATCAACGATCCTTGGAGTACTTTTTGTTGTAAAAAAACGATCCGTGGAGTACTTTCTTAGTTTTGTACCCTGCTGCAATCAACAGCAATCAACGCAATACATTTATGATTTTATACCCTGCTGCCGTATCCAATTTTCTTAGTTTTGTACTTCGTTCATCATGTAGATGGCGTCGCGTGATGAACGTGCTCCAATTGAAGTTGATGACTAGCAAAAGAAGAAGAATCCATTGAAGTTTAAGCGATATTTTAAGTTGTGAACTATGTTATTTATATTAAATCATGTTATTATTATTATTATTATTATTAAAAAAAATCTTAACCGTATCCCTGTGTCATTGTTTTTGGAGAATAGTGTATCCGTGTATCGGATACGTATTGTATCCGATACCCGTATCCGTATCCGTATCATCCGTGTAACGTAGCTTGCAGTCCTGGTGCACACACGTCCGCAATACAAAGGTGGTTGTGATGGATCAGATCGGTCTCGCATGGAAGGGAGGACGCGACCGATCGGTGTCCACTCCGAACAGATCAGAGCGCGATCGAGCAGGCAGCCCGATGCAATGGTCTACCACGCGTTCAAGAAATGTTGGTTATTTTTCTTGTGAAAGAGATATAGCAACTCCATTTTTCTTTTCTCTTCCATTTGGTGTTCTCAGTTTCTCACGAGTGAGCTGAAAATTTGTTATTTTTTTTTAATCTTCCATTTGGTGTTCTCACGAGTGAGCTGATGATGAAACCTGTAAGGACTAGTGCAGTATGTGATCACAGAGGCCGAAACAATTCCTTTTCTCACTGAAAGGAAATTACACCATTAAGTTTCAGTTTGTGCTTCATGAGGAAATTGGAATTGATATCGATCAGTTTGCTACGAGTGTGCCTGATTCTAGACTGAAAGCAGCAAATTTCGGAGAATATTTCTAACCATGCATGTCTGATCAGAAAGACCTACCCTGTTATAGCTCTGTCGAGATACCAGAATGTAGGAATTTGGGAAAGTAGGAATCTTCTAAACATGTATGTCTCAGATCAGCAAAACATATTTAGTGATATTCATTCCCTTTCTACAACTTTTAATACCGAGAATCTGGCTAACATAAATTTATTTGCTATATCATCCTTTGGAATTTAGCAGCATTATCGTACAAGGCTAGTGTCTTCAGCATCAATGGTGAGCACATTAATTTGAACCTTGCTGTTTGGGCAACACATGGTGCGGATCCTTTCGACAAACTCCATGATCTCCGAAGAAACGGGCGTAAATGACACCGTAATGTCTAACCTTTTAAGGGTTACCATGTTGCATCTAGACAACAACACCTCAACAAATTCTTGTTGTTCAATTGAACCAGTAAAGAAACTGATTCCTATCTCTTCAAGTGAATCAAAGGTGATATCATCTGACCTGCAACTCTCTGGCAGAAGACAAGGACAACCCGACATAGTACAGGATGTCTGAAAATAATAAGAAAAAAAAAACGTTAGCGGACATGACATGTATAGAAGAATTAATGTGAAGCTGTTAATGTTTGCCCATTGGGAGAGGGAAGCATCTGACCTAGTTCTCAACATGCACATATCTGATATATAGAATCTGTAAACATTTTAGTTTTACAAGCCCATGAACTTATACCACGTCCACACAACCCTAGGACGCTCAGATCCCTTCATAATTCTATCATGTATATTTGTCCCCATTAATGTTCTGAGTTTGGCTTAAGTTCTTATTTTCCTTTGTGAAACAAAATTTCTACATAGAACTTGTGTCTGACTATAGTAACAATTGAGCTGCCCTTTTTCTTTGTTCTTCTTGCCTATGTGTGGACTAAACCCAAATAATAATGCATTTGTTTTGAATGGAAGAAAAGGGATTTTAGTTAGTCGATGTGTTGTGGAATTGCGTATGATTCAACTACTAAATGAATTTCTTTTTTGTACAGCATGTATAAATATAAATGATAAGTGTAGAGACGTGTAATCTAATTTACTATATATCTATAACTATTGTTTGTTGGTGTCATGTAAAAGTTGGCTGTGATTTTTCCCCTTCGATCACGAGAAAAGCCTTACTAAAATGATAAATCATTCCCTGATATTCTGTCAGTACGTGCAGAGCTATGGCTAAGTTCCTTGATAGCAGAGGTCACATGATTAAAATACATGCCAATGGAATCTCTTAAAAAAAAGTAAAAAGTTTAGGAGTTACCTTTGATGGAGTACCCTGACTAAGTAATAATTTAAACTTCCTGATACAGCTGCATCTCCTAAGGAGATGCAACATCTTTGGTAAAAGACCATGATGGTCATCCCTCACTAAATTAATAACAAGGGTTTCACATACAGGAAGCCTGTCCATTTCCTTTATGAAGGTCACATATTTCGCTATGTCCTGCCAATTGCACCAAATTCATTAAGTTTCATGAGAAGAGAAGATGAAATCAGCACACTATCAGTCGTTTTGATTGCAAAATCAGCGCCCCAATGCTTGAAACAGAATAAGATTAGACCTATTGATGAATTATAAGAATAAGAATAGTAACAGGGTGCTCTTTAACTCATGCTTGCAGAATAATAGTCTCAAGTTCTCATCAATCTCTAGGATAGGGAATCAATGGCTTCAATGCAATTTGCAATGTATAGATAGAGGTTTCCACTGAGTTGTGTCTAAAATTATCAATTTTTGCATTGAGTTGACCTTGGCTATACCTTTTACAAAGTTAAACAATAAAAATCAATATAGAGGTTTCCACTGAGTTGTGTCTAAAATTATCAATTTTTGCATTGAGTTGACCTATACCTTTTACAAAGTTAAACAATAAAAATCAATTTATTGTTTTGACCGAAGTCACTAGGGAAACCCCAACTAATTTCTGTATTTTTTATTTCAGATATGTTTTATTCACCCCACAGAATGTCAAATTGGGATATATATATGATGGATGCTACTTAGGTGTTCTAACCACTAGGCTAAAGACCCTTTGGTCAGCAAAATTATTGTACATAAACAATTACCTTATAAAGTCCGAGAGAAATTGTCAGCTCCTTGACAGTATCATATCTCTCCATCAATCGTGTGGACGATACGAGCGGATGAACAAAGCTATAGTGCGTGATGGACAACGAATTAAGATGGCGCCTAGGCACATCAATCTGGTGGAGGCCAGGATTAAATGTGGTGCTCCATTTAATATTCTCCAGCTTTGGGGCGACAATGCAAGCCTTAGCACCCCAAAAAATAGACACCGAAATCTCTTGTAACTTTGGCGCCTTCACCTGCAGCATGCTAGTGTCCATGGGGTTGTAGTGAAGACACTCAAGAGATTCCGAGCAAATGAAGACATCGCGGTTGGGGCCGAGATGATCCACAAAGATCCAGAGCTTCCGCAGGCACGGACACATCGTAGAGGACACGACGCGCCCCAGCTCGCCACCGTCCATTTTGAACAATCGGATCTTCAGATCGGTCAGGCACGAGAAGGAGCCGGTCGGCGGTGGCTGAAGAACAAATTTGTTCCGGAAGATGATGTCTATCTCCGTGGCTCTCTCACAGATGGGCAGTGCGATTTCATCCTCGGTCTTCATGAACCAACACGCATCGTAATTCACATGGAGACTGATACATACCTTGCCGGCGACGCGCTGGGAGGCGAAGCGCAGCCAGGCCGCGATTCGGTTGGCGTCGGCGTCGTGGTGATCAACGCCTTTACGTCAATCTTGAGGCTGCTGAGGGTAGGTGCAGCGTAGGAGTTGAGGGCGGCGTCGACGGAGTCGAGAAGGGCCGAGGAGGTCGCCGCCGGCGTCGCACGAGCAGGGCTGTCGCAGAGCACGAGCTCCGGCATGTGGGCCCAGACGCCTCGCCATCTGCGGGAGAGGACGCTGGTGCGCGCGGCGGCCGCGGCGGATGGTAGCCGGACGAGGATGGCGTGCAGAAGCTCGTCGGGGAGGCCGCTGATGAGGTCCACCGCGCCGCGGCGGCGGATTGCGGGATGCTCCGTGGGAAAGGCGGCGGCAGAGTTGGAATCCATCGGCGAGGATTTTTTTTTTTGAAATTCATCGGCGAGGATTGGGACAAGGGGATTGGCGTTTGGTTGGAATATCTTCCGCTCGACAAGAAAGAAGCCTCCTCCAGTGTGCCTGGGCTGTGTTGGACTCGGACAGCCCGCGACGGCCCACCAAACTGCCCAAAGGGAGGAAGCGATGAACCAAACCGCTGCAAGTCTCGTATGTAAAACATCCATTTGTTTCTTCCAATCCAAACTCTTAAAATTATATATGTGCATCGTGCCGTGCCGTGCCGACACGGTGTCGTGCCGCGCCGTGCCGTCGTGCCAGCCGTGCCGTGCCTGACGTGCCATCGTGCTGAGGCAACGGCCCACGGCACGGCTCGCCGTGCCGTTTTCCCGTGCCGTGCCGCTCGTCGTGCCACTGCCGAGACTCACCGCGCCGCTAGAGCCGTGCCGCCAGCGGGCATTGGGAGGAGGGTGCCGCGAGGGGCTGCGCTGGGAAGCTTGGAGGGCGACTTGGATGAGCTCGGCCGCTCGAGCGAGCCTTCCATTCCAACCAGCGGTGACCGGCAACGGTGGGGCGGAGCTCGACGGCGCCACCTCGGCCACCTCGGCGCGGACGCGGAGCTCCACAGCGCCACCTCAACGACCTCAGGGCCGGAGGGGAGCGGCGCCTGGACTCCTGGAGGAAGGCTGCGCGGTGTGGCCGGGGAGGAGAGCTGCTAGCGGGCGGCGGCGGCGCGCGACTCGCCATTCTGTGCGGCGCGAGCGAGCGGGGAACGGGGAGCGAGACGAGAGATTGGAGGGTGGCGGCATAGTGGGCGGAATGGGATATTTAGGGCTTGGAGAGGATGGCTTGATGGGCCTCCGGGAGGATGTTTAATTTTGTATTCAGCAAAGGGCAGCTTTGTGGGCCTTTCCGCACCGGGCCGCCGTGCGTGCCTGTGGCGGGCCACGGGCCATGGTGGTGGCCCGTGCACGGCCTGGTCACCGGGCCGTGCCGCACCGGGTTGGGGTCACCGGTCGTGCCCGTGCTCGGGCCGAGCCAAATCTACGTGTCGCAGGCGTGCGTGCAGGGCCACGGGCTGCATGCACATATATACTTAAAATCACAAAAATATACATATATACAATATATAATCCTTCCATGCATTCTAGCATTCAGAATTTATAGTCAAATATAAGGGATTCTAGAAGACATAAACAAGTTTTGTATTATAAATACTACTCATTTATCAACCAATTCAAATATAACTTCCCTGAGCCTAACAGTAAGTGCACCGTCAAGGAATTTCCGATTTCCACTAGAGTGCCCCTGTTATATAGGAATTTCTATTAACAGCATGTAAATCAGGCTGACAACATGCTCTGTCGACGTACATGAATGTAGGAATTTCTATTAACAGCAAAATATTAGTGATATACCTTCAGCAATTTCAAAACACTGCAAATCAGGCTAAGCCATGTAAATAAATGTGATTCCTATAGCACCCTTTGAACTCTAGCAGCGTTCTCGAAGAAAAGGGTATAGATATATGTGACAGGTGTGGACATCCTCTAAATTAGGAGGCCAGTGGCTTCGGCGCCTCCCTGGGGAGGACGTTAAGTTGGACCTTGCTGTACATGGTGCGGATCCTTTCGACAAACTCCATGATCTCTGATGAAACATGGGTAGATGACACCGTAATGTCTAATCTTTTTAGAGTTACCATGTTGCATCTGGACAACAACACCTCAATAAATTCCAGTTGTTCAGCTGAGCCGGTAAAGGAACTGATTCCTATCTCTTCAAGTGAATCCAAGGCGATGTCATCTGATCTGTAACTCTCTGGAAGAAGACAAGGGCAACCCAGCGTAGTACAAGATGATATCTGAAAATAATAATAACAAGTAAAAAAAATGTTAGCACAGAGAGATACACACTAATGTTTTGCATTTGGGTTTAGTTCTTGTTTTCCTTTGTGAAACAAAATTGCCTCATAGCACTTGTGTCAAGACTAACAATTGTGAATCAGCGGCCCCTTTTCTTTGCCCTCCCATGTGTGGACTACCCAACCATACTGCATTTGTTTTGAATGGATTAGAAGGGCTTTCAGTTAGCCAACGTGTTGGGGAATTGTGTTTTTCTACTAGCATGTATAAAAGAGAAATGTAGAGGTGTAATCTAATTTACTATATAAATTAGTTTATAACAGATGACTTTAAACTTAATTAATTAATAATACACCATCATGTAAAAAATACCCGATACAATTTTTTTCCTTTGATCACAAGAAAACCTTGCTAAAGTCATAAATCAGTCCCTATATTCTGTCAGTGCTGAGCTGTGGCTATGTTCCTTGATAGCAGAGATCACATGATTCAAAATATATGTCAGTGGTATCTCTAGGAAAAGTTAAAAGTTTAGAAGTTACCTTCAATGAAGGAGTACGGCGACAAAGTAATAATTTCAACTTCCTGATACAGCTGCATCTCCTTAGGAGATATAACATTTTTGGTAAAAGACCATGGTTATTGCTCAGTAAATTAGTAACAAGGGTTTCACATACAGGAAGCTTTTCCAATTCCTTCAGGAAGTTCATGTATCCCACTATTTCCTGCCATAGGCACAAAATTTATTAAGGTCCATGGCAAGATGAATTCAGAAAAAAATAGTTGTGCTAAAAAATTACCAAGTTTCAGCTCTAATGGTTGACATGGATCATATATTTTTTATTTGTCGTAAAGGATACTGCACGTTAAGTCTATCCGTGTGCTAAACATGTTCACGGGGAAAGGATATCCCGTGTGTAGTTGCTGTGTTCACGGGGAAAGGGTTATTTCCCCGGTCCTTTTTTTTCCCGTCATCTCTATCCCGTGTTTTACCCCCGGGAAAGGCTTTCCCGGGGAAAGAGGCCTTTCCTGTGAGGAGTAGACTCACGGGAAATCCCCTGGTTCCGGTAGTGTTGGTCACAAGTAACTAAGTTGTTCTTGTAGCTGATAATCTGATGAGACGCTAAAACAATAGCTAAAGTGGAATGCATGCAAGTGCATTGATTGGTTACCAAAGCGGAATTCATGAGCATGCTTTATGTGTTCTGGACACAGAGAAGTGTTTTCGCCCAGAAGAACAATGGCGCGCTCAGTTAAATAGCAGCAGAAAGCATAACCTAAAGAGAGCACATGTAGAACATGTAGGGTATGTTGCTATAGTTGTTCACTGATATCCTAATTCATGCTTCATTGTTGGGCCATAACCCAAATGGGACAAAATGGATTTTGAGTACTGGAATTGCAGATGCTGGCAGCTGTGACTTGGTCCCCTCAAGTGAAAGCACTGTCCCGGTTGAGCTCTGTAGCTAGCATGTCATATACTACGTCTTGATTTACAAAAGAAAGAACATGCATGAGATTGTGGGGCATTCCATGCCATGTATATATAGGTGGACTCAGAACCGGAGATAGAAAAAATGATGGGCAATAATATAAGGAGAAAACAAAACATGCATCACCTCATGCAGTGAAAAACATGGGAGGAGGCATCACAGGTCAAGTCAACCCCAACAAATGAGAGTACAGACAAAAATGTTCTTCCAATAATGAGGCAGGGATGTGACGTCTTTAAAATTTAGTCAATTCTTTTATTTTATTTTTTCAGATTTCTAAGAAGAATTGTGTTGATTGTCTTTGTAGCCCTTTGTGCTCCAAGGAACTAATCAGTAGTGAGATGTCCTGCATTGATCGGACGGTTAGGATTTGGGAAGTCTAAATGAAAATCTGGAAATTCTTAGTAATGAAATTTGCGTTTGCACGTGAAAGGAGAACGAAAGAAATCTACTCTGTAGTTTTGTGCTCATAGGATAGGATAAATGACATCTAACCCAATATTAGAACAATCTAGAGTTTGAAAGGAGTGCATCATGTACAAACGTACCTCATCTACTCCGAGAGAAACAGTCAGTGAGTTGGCAGTATCGAATGTCCCCATCAGTCGTGTGGACGACTCGAAGATGTTAAGACAGGAGCAGTGCTTGATGAATAATGACTGAAGATGGCGACTGGCAACAGCGAAATGGTGTCGGCGAGGATCATAGGTGCCCTTCCAATCAATCTTCTCCAGCTTCCGTGCGACAATTAATGCAAGCCTTATCAGGGGGAAGCAAAATAATCTCACGTAGCATTGGGGCTGTAACCTCAAGCTTGGCGGTGCGCCAGGTGTGGTACGTAGTCCAGACACTCGAGAGATTCCGAGCGCATGGAGACGTCGGTGAGGTTGAGCACATAAACACTGAGCTTCCGCAGGCGCGGACACATCGGGGAAGACACAACGCGCCCCAGCTCGCCGCCGTCCATTTGTCTGCATGCTATCCTCAGATCAGTCAGGGCTGAGAAGCAGCCGGTCTGCGGCAGCCCGAGAACAAATTTATTCAGCAAGTCGAGGTTGAGGTTGATCTCTGTCGCTCTCTCGCAGATGGGCAGTGCGAGATCACCCTTAATCTCCTTACACCTTTGGTGGCCGAGGGCATTCTTCACAACGAGACTGATACATAGCTTGCCGGCGACGTGCTGGGAGGCGAATCGCAGCCATGGAGCGATACGGTGCGCGGGGAAGGCGCACAGATCGATTCCGGTTAGGTCGATCTTGAGGCTGTGGAGGGTAGGCGCGGCGTAGGAGTTGAGGGCGGCGTCGACGGAGTCGAGAAGGGCCGCCGAGGAGGTCGCCGCCGGCGTCGCACGAGCAGGGCTGTCGCAGAGCACGAGCTCCGGCATGTGGGCCCAGACGCCTCGCCATCTGCGGGAGAGGACGCTGGTGCGCGCGGCGGCCGCGGCGGATGGTAGCCGGACGAGGATGGCGTGCAGAAGCTCGTCGGGGAGGCCGCTGATGAGGTCCACCGTGCCGCGGCGGCGGATTGCGGGATGCTCCTGGGAAAGGCGGCGGCACATTTGGAATCCATCGGCGAGGATTGGGACATGGGATTGGCGTTTTGGATAGGGATATCTTCCGGTGTGGCTGGGCTGTTTTGGACTCGGACAGCCCGCGACGGCCCACCAAACAGCCCAAAGCGAGGAACAACCTCTACAGAAGATCCTTTTGTTTCTTCAAATCCAAACTCTTAAAATCATCATCATTGTAACTAATCTAACTCCGGAGTAGTTTTCTTTTTACCGACTAACTCCAGAGTAGTTTTGAAAGATCCTTTTATTTCTTCAATCAAATCCAACTCTTAAAATCATTGTTACAATCTAACTCCGAGTACTTTTTTTTTTTACCCACTAACTCCGGAGTAGTATTGAAAGCCGTTTTTCGGTAGTGCGACTTCCGTCAACAATATACTCCTTCGGACTTTCCGTCCTCTCGAAATATATATATATATATATAATCCTTACGTGCATTCTGCATTCAGAATTTATCGTCAAATATAGGGATTCTAGAAGACGAAAAACAAGTATTGTATTAAATACTATTCATTTATCAACCGATTCAAATATAATTTCCCACCGTAAGGAATTTCCGATTTCCAATAATGTGCCCCTGTTATATAGGAATTTCTATTAACAGCATGTAAATCAGGCTAACGACATGCTCTGTCGACGTCCAAGAATGTAGGAATTTCTGTTAACAGCAAAATATTAGTGATATACCTTCAGCAATTTCAATACTCTAGCAGCGTACTCGCAGAAAAGGGTATATAGTAGACCAGAAAAGGGTATAGACGTGCGACAGGTGTGGGCATCCTCTAATTAAATTAGGTGTGGGCTCCTATGTTCGGCCGCAAGAAGGATGGCCTGCCACGATCCACAGAACAAAACAGCCCAAATCGAGGAAGGGATGAACCAACCGCTAGTATGATGATATATAGGGACACTCCCCTCAATTTGTCAAAAAGAAAACATGGACACTCCCCTCAAATAAATAAATAAAGATGATATAAGGACACAAACAAAATCTAACCTTTGTATTCTCAAAAAAAAAAAAAAAAAAAAAAAAAAAAACTAACCTTTCCATTTGTCTCTTCCAACTATATCATTTAATTTAACTCCGGAGTACTAGTTTTGAAAGGGCATGTTCGAGGAGTGACACTTTGGATTCTAGAAGCCGCCGGCCAGTTCGGTTCCCTACCATATACCTCGTTCAACAGCACAACCTTCAGGGGAAACATATTGCTTTGTGTTTTCAAGTCATTGATTGATGCACTATGAGAATATGAAAGGGAGACAATCCATCTTGCGAGCAAAGTTTTGGAGGTTGTAGCTTTGGATATTTTCATAAAAAATATGTGACAAAATAATAATAAGAATAACAATAATATTTTTTTGTCTTCCAGTTTGTGTTCTCAACTTAGTAATGCGTTTGTGGTCACAGAGGCTGAAACTGTTCCTTTTCTTACAAAGGAAATTACACCATATGGACTTCTGTTCGTGCAACATGTATGAATGCAAGGAAATTGAACTGGATATCAGTTTGCTAAAAGAGTGCCCAATTCTTAGTTTCTGTAAGTGTGGATACCCGGTGCCATCATATCGGTTTCCTATACAAGACTGAAAGCAGCAAATTTGAGAAAAGATTCTAACCATGTCTCAGATCAGAAAGACATGCCCCAGTTACATAGCTGTGTCCAGGTACCAGAATGCAGGAAATTCTATCAGCAGCAAAATATTAGTGATAGTCCCTTATGTAGTTTCAATATACTAAGAATCAGGCTAACATAATTTTGATTCTTGGAACACCCTTTGGGGCAGAGTTCTCATAGAAATAAAGGGTATCGATGTGACACGTGTAGGCATCCTTTAAATTTAGGAGGCCCGTGTCTTCGGCACCTAACTGGTAAGGACATTAAGTTGGACCTTGCTGTACATGGTGCGGATCCTTTCGACAAACACCATGACCTTGATGAAACACGGGTAGATGACACCGTAATGTCTAATCTTTTTAAGGGCTGCCATGTTGCATCTAGAGAGCAACACCTCAATAAATTCCTGATGTTCAGCTGAGCCAGTAAAGAAACTGATTCCTATTTCTTCAAGTGAATCCAAGGTGATGTCATCCGACCTGTAACTCTCTGGCAGAAGACACGGGCAACCCGACATAGTACATTTCTGACAGTAATAAGTAAAACAATGTTAGCACATAGGAGATGCACAATAAATTTTTGGGTTTGGGTTTAGTTCTTGCTTAAGTGATAAATATCAATCCCTGATAGTAGCGATCACATGATTTGAAATACAGTCAATGGAATAGTAAGTTAGAAGTTTAGAAGTTACCTTCGATGGAGGGTGCCGACTAAGTGATAATTTGAACTTCTTGATACAGCTGCATCTCCTTAGAACATACAACATCTTTTGGTAAAAGACCATGCTCATCCGCTGACCTCATTAAATTAATAACAAGGGTTTCACATACAGGAAGCTTGTCCATTTCCTTCAGGAAGGTCACATATCCTGCTATGCTCTGCCACAGGCACAAAATTTATTAAGGTCAATGAGAAGATGGGAATCAGAAAAATATTAGCTGTGCTCAGAAAATTACCAAAGTTTTAGCTCTAAGGGTTGTATTGAGATCACATAATTTTATTTTTTGCCATAAAGATACTGCACGTACTCTATTATGAAAACCAGAGTGCTAGGTACAATGGTCACAAGTAACTAAGATGTTCTTGTATCGATCTGATCGTCTGATGAGAGCCAAAACAATATCTAAATTGGAATGCATGCAAGTGCATGGATTGGGTACCAAAGGGGGATTCATGAGCATGCTTTCTGTGTTCTGATTACTGAAAAAAAAAGATTTCCCTCTGAAATATGTCTTGATAGTGCATTTGTTTAGTATAGATGTATATTTTTCTAGAAATTTATCAAAGTTAGAGAAGTCTAAATTAAACATTTAGCTGACCTTTGGTTGCGGTAGAATATGTAGGGTATGTTACTATAAAATTGTTCACTGAAATTCTAAGAACATCTCCACCAAGGCCCCTAATTGAGCCCTCGTCCTACTTTTGAGGGGTCAAGAGGCAATAGCTCACTCCAGCAGGGCCCCTCAAAATTGAGGGGGCTCAAATCCCACCTCCGGCCCTCATTCATGCGTTTCTGCGGTTGTTCTCATGTGTTTCTCTACATCACTCCTCTCGCCGCACCTCGATGCTCTTACTACCTTGACCTGACGGAGGAAAAGCCCCCGTAGCCAGAGCTCCTTGCTGCAGAAGAAGTCCCCATGACCACCGTTGTGGCCAAAGAAGAATCCTCTATGGCCACCGCCGCCGCCATCCGGTGGCCTTCTAGGCGTACCACCTCGCCGAGAAGAATTCTCCGCGGTTGCTAGCTCATCGTGACCTGCTCCTCCTCGGCTCACAGCAGTGACCTGCTCAGCCCTGCGCCGCCTCCTCGTCTATCTTTGGTGTGCCTCCCCTCCCCCAACAACACGATCTAACACCGCTGCCCAGCAGGAGCTCGCTTGACAAAGGCCTCGTGGCATAGCGGCCGCATGGGAGGAACCGTTGCTTGGCCTAGAGCTCCTCTACTCTCCCACAGCTCATCGATCGAGCCACCCGTGGCCATGCGCATCGAGAGACCACAACCGTGAGCATCAGGAAGGAGAGAAAGGAGGGAGAAGTAGATGAAAGTGAAAAGGTAATAGAATGCGACTAACAAGTGGGTTCTAGAGGAATAGGAGCTCTAATTTGAGGGCCGTTGCTAGAGTAGAGCCCTCAAATCTAAAAAATAGGGCTCCAATTTAAGGGTCATTGCTTTGAGATGTTCTAATTCATGCTTCATTGGGCCATAACCCATATTTGACAAATTGGATTCTGAGTATTAGAATGCAGATGCTAGCAGCTGTGAGTTGGTCCCCTCAAATGAAATAACAGTCTTGGTTGACTTATGTAGCTAGCTGTGAGTATTAGAATGGCATATATAGTACAAAAGAAAGAACAAGCATGAGGTTGCGGGACAATCGATGTCATGTATCATATAGGTGGACTCAGAAGTGGTCATACAATAAATAAAGAGCAGTAATAGAAGCGAAAACAAAACATATGCATGTAGAAAAACATGGGAAGAAAACATCAAAACTGGCCACGTCAACAGCGAACAAAAAGAGATCACAACAAAATGTATATTCCATAATGAAGGAGGGAGGTGTGTTTGATCTCTTTAAAATGTAGTCGGTTATTTTCTTTTTATTTTTCAGATTTCCATAAAGAAGAATTGTATTGATTGTCTTTGTAGAAGACCTCTGCTAATCAATATTGAGACGTGGGTTTGGGAAGTCTAAATGAAAAAAAAAACGCTCTAGAATTTGTAAGAGAGGACAAACGTACCTTATCTAGTAGGAAGAGAGACACTGCCAACTCAGTTGCAGTGTCAAATATCTCCATCAGCCGTGTGGACGAGGTGGGGATGTGAAAACTCGACCAGTGCATGATGGATAACGACTGAAGATGGCGACTGGCCACAACCAACTGGTGGCGGCCAGGATCAAAGGTGCCGTGCCAATCAATCTTCTCCAGCTTCGGGGCGACAATGCGAGCCTCATCAGGCCGTTGCAAAGCAATCTCGCGTAGCATTGGAGTTGTAATCTCGAGCCTGGCGGTGCTGCCCATGGTAGAGTAGTCGAGGCACTCGAGAGATTCCGAGCGCATGGACACATCGGAGACGGGGACAAGCTTCCGCACAGAGACAACAAGCTTCCGCAGGCGCGGGCACTGCGGAGAAGACACGAAGCGCCCCAGCTCGCCGCCATCCATTTGAGCGCACGCTATAGTCAGATCAGTCAGGGCCGAGAAGGAGCCGCCGTTCTGCGGCGGCCGGAGAGTAAATGTTTTCCTGAATAAGTCGAGGCGGAAGTCGAGCTTCATCTCCGTAGCTCTCGCGCAGATGGGCAGTGCGACTTCCTCAATCCCAACTTTACGATAATAATGACTTTCGCAGACACGGTTCAACGAGAATAGACTGATGCATAGCTTACCAGCGAGGCGCTGGGAGGCGAAGCGCAGCAATGGATCGATACGGTTGCCGTGGAGGTCGCATCTGTCGAGTCCTCTTATGCCGATCTCGAGGCTGTGGAGAGTGGGTGCGGCGTAGGAGCTGAGGGCACCGTCAATGGCGTCGAAAACGGCCGAGGACGGCGTCGATGGAGCAGACCTGCCGCGGAGGACGAGGTCCGGCATGTGCGCCCAGACGCCTCGCCATCGGCGGGAGAGCACGCTGGTGCGTGCGGCCTCCACGGCGGACGGCAGGCGGACGAGGATGGCATGCAGAAGCTCGTCGGGGAGGCCGCTGATGAGGTCCTCGCCTTCCGCGTTGGCGTCGTGGCGGCAGTTGGCGGGGACGGCGGTGGATGGTTTGGAACCCATCGGCGAGGATTGGGATTTGACTGTGTAGTCCTCGCCTTCCGTGTCGGCGTCGTGGCGGCGGCTGGCGAGCGGCTCCATGGGGACGGCGGCGGTGGATGGTTTGGAACCCATCGGCGATTGAGCAGACCTGCCGCGGAGGACGAGGTCCGGCATGTGCGCCCAGACGCCTCGCCATCGGCGGGAGAGGACGCTGGTGCGCGCAGCGGCCACAGCGGACGGCAGGCGGATGAGGATGGCGTGCAGAAGCTCGTCGGGGAGGCCGCTGATGAGGTCCTCGCCTTCCGCGTCGGCGTCGTGGCGGCGGTTGGCGAGCGGCTCCACGGGGACGGCGGCGGTGGATGGTTTGGAACCCATTGGCGAGGATTGGGATTTGACTGTGTACTGTATATGGGATTTCTATTCCTATCTAGTCTAGTATATATCTTCCGGCGTGGCAGTGTCGGACTCGAACTCGCACGGCCTGCCACGGCCCACAAAACAGCCCAAATCGAGGAAGGATGAACAAACCACTACAGGCCCGTACGGAGAAGTTATAGAGGAGAAAAAAGCCTCCAAATATTTTTTTTTTTTTTACTAAGAAAATCATCTAAATATTTCTTGATGAGGTTGAGGTTCAGTGAGATCTCGACAGTTCTATTAAAAAACAAGCTTAAATATTATGATTATTTTAGGTTTTTTTTTTTTATGTCCAACATTTCATCTTGTCCTTGGTCTTTGGAGAGCCAAGCGTATCGAGCCTCACCTGTTGAGCCTGACGCATTCTGCTTCTGTTGAACATATAAGGATGTTGTGTCCTTGTATATTCTCTGAATCACCAAAGCCACATCACTCCAACTAATTCTCTGCTACCTCTACTGTCTACTGCACAAACAAGCTTCCACATTTTTTTAGACCAAACACAGGCAACTTTTGTTCCAGTAGCCACTCTACTGCATCCAACAGCTAACCAAAAGTACACAAACCAAGGCATTACTAGACACTCCAGTTTCAGTTTACAGTCCTGCTCCTGTACATTGTTGTAGAAACCACACCTGTACACGTACGTGCAAATCCTAGGAAAGAGGATATGGCTGAACAAAACAAACAACAGCCTTTCAGTTTCAGCCACTTGCTTCAAAGATCATATAAAATTCAGAGTTGCCATGGCACCTGAAGATAAGGATGTCGTTCTCCTGCAGTCCATGAGCCTTTACGAATAATCCTCCCACCCAGGTAGACTTGAGAAACAGCAGTTTAGCGTGCTTCTCTACTGTGACATTTCATTTTTCACTACTGGGTGCTTACTGCTTTCAGAAATGAACTTTTAGTACCATCAAAAATCTTCGAAGGTACTGATGCACCTAAGAAAACTTACTTAAGGGCTGGATTTATATACAGTGTGGGGGTACTGATGCACCTAAGAAAACTTTTAAAAAATAGTGATTATAATCAATTTTGATCTTATACATATCCACTCTGCAATAAGGGAACATATCCCCTCTCGCATTTGCTCTAACTCCACTGCATACAAATCTGAATCAGGAGAGATAACTAACAATATGAAACTGAGTCTAGTAATATACAACGAGCAATCCTAATCTAGTACGTACTAAACAACATATTGAGTGACAACAAAACTCGAAAATCAGACATTTTAAGCTACAAAACCCAGAGTCAAAAACCAAGATTGCCATAATCTGAAGTAAACATTCAGTAGAAACAGGAGACCAGAATCTGAAGGTGCCAAATAAAACAGCTATATTCAGTAGAAACAGAAGACAGCAGAATCTGGAGGTGCCAAATACTCTTGCCAACCAATTCAATCTAGGCAATATTAACTGCTGTAACCAAAAGCAACCATATCAAACACAGATTTTAGTTCAAACATCACAACTTGTCCATGATTAAATCATACTGGTGCACAAAGAAAAAGTAGAACATAGACACAACCGGTCCATGAAATCGAAGTCAGCCACAACACAACCCACACAGAAGTACTTTGAAGACGTCACCCTCCATAATGGATACAAAAGCACCACAGGAGCAGCTTCGATGACCATCGGCTTACTGACCAACACAGAGCACCAGGTGGAGTGAGGATAACATGGGTGCCCTATATATTATAATAACTTTGGCACCTCCCTGGCATGCACGTTAAATTGGACCTTGCTATTTGGGTGACATATACTGCTGATCCTTTGGACAACCTCCATGATCTCCGAAGGAATAGGGACAAATGGCACTATGAAGTCTACCCTTTTAAGGGTGGTTACCGTATTGCATCTAGACAGTAACAATTCCACAAATTCCACCTGTTCGGCTGAACCTGTAAAGAAACTGATTCCTATCTCTTCGAGTGAATCAAAGGTGATGTCATCCAACCTGTGATTCTCTGGCAGAAGACAAGGACAGCCTGACACAGTACAGGACGGCGTCTGGAAAATAAGTAACAAAAATTAGCAAGCAGGACATGTTTAGAAACAAATGCAATACACACACGGTTCACCCTTTGGGGAGGGGAACATCCAACTGAATTTAGTTCAAGAGGCATTAACGTGATATGTAGCATATGTAAACATTTCAGTTTTGCAAGCCCATATCACAAACCACACAACCCTTGGACTCTTAGGTCAGCTAAAACCTTTCTATCAAATATATGTGTAAGGACCCACTACTGTTTTGGGTTTGTGCTGTTAAGTTCTTGACTTCCTTTATGAAATGAACTTTCTACATAGAAATAGTCAAGTAAACTAACTATTATAAATCAGCAGCCCTTTCTTGTTCTCCTCGGTTGTGTCACCCACACCAACCATATAGCATTTGTTTTGAATGGGATAATGAAAAGCTCAGTTAGTTACCTAATGTGTTGTGGCATTATTACATATGGTTCAGCTAATGTGATAAATATTAGTCCGTCATATACATCAGTTAAGACCTATGTCTAAGTTCCCTGATAGCAGAGATTCACATGATTCAAAATTCACATCATTGCTACAAGACTCTCTCGTAAAAACTTAAAAACTTGGAAGTTACCTCAGATGGAGTACGCTGATCAATAAGTAATTTGAACTTTCGGATACACAAAGATCTTCTAAGAAGATGCAACATCATTGGTGCAAATGCATGACCACGATGATTCGTCATTAAGGCTGTGTTTGGTTTGGGAACCAAGTGGGTTGGGTTGGGTTCAACCCAGTTTTGTGGGATGGAATGAACCCATCTCTTGTTTGGTTGGAGGGTTGGAGTCATTCCGGTTTGTGTTTGGTTGGAGGGACGAAGAGGGGTGAGATAATGCCATTTTCACACCGTTAACGATACAGTCAATGGGACCCACCTGTCATTCTCACTTTCTCTTTCTTCCTTATCTTCTTCCTCAGCCCCATCCGCCCGACCTCTTTTCCCCAGGTCAATGGCGGCCATGGCGGCGTGGGAAGAGGAGCGCCGGGACGCCACGGCGCCCTCGCCCGGCCGCCGGGACCGGCGTCGGGCCCCGCCCTTGCGAGTCTTGCGCCGGGGGCCGCCCGAGCACCTCCGCAACGGCCGGGGATCTCGCCGGCCGCGCCCGAAGAATCTCGCCGCCAGCCCCCTCTGCGCGCGTCTCCCAAAGCGGCGGCCAGCGTGTCCAGCGTGTGCTCCACACGGCGGCAAGCGTTGTCCGCGCGCCTCCCACAGCGCGGTCGGGGGCGGGCGGGGCTGCCGCAGGGGCCGCCGGTAGGTCCGTCACGCCGCCCGAGCCGGAGCTCGCCGCCATGGCCGCCACCTCCCCAGAGCCCGAGCTCGCCGCCATGCATAAGAAGGGGACGGGAGCTTGACGCAGGAGGGAGGCGGAGCGAGAGACGGAGACCGACGCCGTTCATCCGGGTCGGCTGCGTTCCTTCTTTTTGGCGAATCCATCCAACCCGCATCTACGGGAATATTCCCATGTGGGTTCGACCCGCATCTTCCGTCCTCCAAACCAAACACCATCAAAATTGGGTCCAACCCACACCAACCCACACCAACCCACGAACCAAACACTACCTAAATGAACAACAAGGGTTTCACATATGGGAAGCTTGTCCATTTCCTTCAGGAAGGTCATATATCCAGCTATTCTCTGTCATAGGCACAAAATTCATTGAGGTCAATGAGAAGATGAAATCTGCAAAATATCAGTAGTGGGGCATGCAAAATGCTTGAAATGGAATAAGAATAGCCCTATTGATGAATTATTAGAATGAGAATTATAGTAACATCAATTTCAACTCATGTATGCAAAACAGCTACCACAGTTCTTAAGGACATGTAAGCAATGGCGGCAAGGGAACCAGGTACGTGTACATGGCTTTACACTTTTCCACTAACAGGTTGTATTTTTTTGTCAATTTTGGCATCTGAGTTCAGCTTGGCTACCTTTTTCAAAATTGTAGAATCTTTTGCCATGGTTTCCTGATGTACCATACAAAACAATGATCTCTACTTTGTTGTGAAATAATGTACACAAACAATCATACCTTGTCAAGTGAGAGAGAAACTGTGAGCTCACTGACAGTATCAAATCTCTCCATCAGCTGTGTAGACGATATGAGGATGCAATAACAAGTCGAGTGCATGATGGATAGCGACTTAAGGTGGCGCCCTGCCACAGCTAACTGGTGCCTGCGAGGATCATAGCGGACAAGCCATTCAACATTCTCCAGCTTTGGGGCAACAATGCGAGCCTGAGCAGTGCTAGACACATCAATGTCTTTGAGCATTGGGGCATGAACCTCCAGCTTGCTGGTTTCTCCGGTGTGGTAGTAGAGAAACTCCATAGATTCCGAGTGAATGGAGATGCCGTGGGTGGGTTGGAGCTTCAACACAAATACACGGAGCTTCCTCAGGCATGGACACTGCAGGGAGGACACGACGCGACCCAGCTCGCCACCGTCCATTTGGTAGCATGATATCATCAGATCGGTCAGGGCCGAGAATGAGCCGGTCGGCGGCGGCCGGAGAACAAACTCTGTCAGGTAGCCGAGTTTGATGTCAATCTCCGTAGCTCTCTCGCAGATGGGCAGCGCAAGCTCCTCCTTGATATCCCCGCGTATTCGGGCATCTCCCTTCAGATCGAGACAGAGACTTAATTTGCCAGCGACGCGCTGGGAGGCGAAGCGTAGCCATGGAGAGACACGATGCGCGGGGACGTCGCACCAGTCGACTTTGCTGACGTCGATCTTGAGGCTGTGGAGGGTAGGTGCGGCGTAGGAACCGAGGGCGGCGTCGATGGAGTCGAGGAGGGCCGGGGTCGGCGCCGCAGGAGTAGGGCTGCCGCCGAGGACGAGTTCCGGCATGTGGGCCCAGACGCCTCGCCAGCGGCGGGAGAGGACGCTGGTGCGCGCAGCGGCCGCGGCGCGGAGGGCAGGCGGCTGAGGATGATGTGCAGAATCTCGTCGGGGAGGGTGCTGATGAGGTCCTCCGCGCCGCGGCAGCCGATGGCCGGCGGCTCCATGGGAAGGGTTTGGGAATCGATCGACTAGGGTTTGGGACTGGCTGTGGCGTGCATCTCCCGTCGACGGGAGTCGCCGGCTCCGGACTCGGACGGCCTGCTACTACGGCCCACCAAATAGCCCAAAGCGTGTAAAGGAGGAACCATTTCCTCTGTTTTAATTGTAAAACATTTAGTAGCAAATTTTTTTTAGTTTTGATCAAAATTAATTAAACACAAGTTTATCAGTAATTGTTTGTCAAAAAAAAAAAGTTTATCAGTAATGGAGAATCCTTCCATTTTTAAAAAAATGATCAAAACTTCATAAAAGGTATTAAAATCTACAAAATCATTTAAATACACTCAAAATATATTTCCCTTTTATCTGATAAATAAATCATGTTTGATGGTGTAGATGTTTGTGCATTTCTATAAACTCAGTCAAAATTAGAGAGCTTGACTTAGAACAAAACCGCAAACTTACAATCTGGTATGGGGAGAGGGGGGGGGGGCTGTATCTTTGGAGCCCGCCGAAAGGGGCGGCCGGCCGCCCTGTCGGAGCGAGGGGGAGAGAAGGAGGCTCACCTCCATGTGTCTACCGGCGGAGACAGGGGAAGAGGAGGGGGCTCGCCATCTGCCGGAGCCACGGGAGAGGAGTGCGCTTGCGCTCCTGCTCTCGAGCCCACCCGCCGTCGGCTATGGAACAAGGGGATAGGGGAGCAGGCGGCTTCTGAAGGAGGAGCCGACACTGGGAAGGATGAGAAGGAGGGAGTCGGCACAGGAAGGACGGCGGCGGCGTTGTGCTCGCTCACCGAACGGGAGGAGGAAGAGGCCACACGCGGTGGCCCGCCCGGTTCGGGAGGGGGGAGTGTCGGGAAAGAGCCTGTTCACGGTATGACAACGGCGGCAAGTGGCTGACAATCGACTTCGAGAGGCGCGGGCCGTTTTCTTTCTCGTGTTCACGTTGTATTGCGGGCCGTGGGCGTTGTAAACTTGGCCACCATAAAGGTGGAGAGGGGAGGTTGGGCGGAACATCATCGATCAACTGAAACATTCATTCATTCGTTCGCTCGTTCTTCAGTTCTTTCCTTTCCTGTTTTACTGACAAAGAAGTTTCCTTTCTCGGTTCTAGTCGTTCTTCTTCGTTGTTCTTCAATAACTAGCAGTAGATCCACTTAGCTCACATCAGGGCATAATCCGTGTCCTGACAATTGGTATCAAGCTCCTTCCTCAATTCGTTCCGGTGAGGTTGGGGGCGCTTGTCGTGGAGACTGGCGCCCAAACGGAAGCCAACCAAGTTTCAGATCGAGACCGAGAAGACGCGATGGATGAACTCAACAAGCAATTCGCCAACATGGCCCAGCGCGGATTTGAGGCGATGATGAAGACGACGCTGGACAAGTTGGATGGATTTGAGGCGTGGAAGCTCACCACCAACGAATCGCCGACAAAATGCGGCCGTCCGACGGAGTCGGGCGGACGGGTTCATTAGCGAGGCTCGCCGCGTTGGAGGCATGCCCAACCACGACATCGAACACTTTGTATAAAAACACTAAAAGAGCGATGCTTTTTCAAGTGAGGAATATTATGCAGTCAATAGTTTGAAGACATACATCTTTGCTTCAATTGACGAGCTGATAGCAATATTAACAAGCATGACTTTAACACAAAGCCTTGAAACATGTGAAACTGAATCAAATTGACATAAATTTGCAGTAACTTGACCCTTTACAATACTTTGAACTTCTAATAATGTTCCCAAAGAGTCTAAAAAAAACAATGTTCCCATAGAAGATAAAGGGTATAGCGTGCGATGTGAGAATGTGACACATGAGCGCCCTCTAGTGCAAGTTAAATTGGACCTTGCTGTTTGGAGGACAAATGCTGCGGATCTTGTGGACAGCCTCCATGATCTCCGAAGAAACACGGAAAGATGGCGCCATAAAGTCTACCGTTTTAACGATTACCATGTTGCATCTAGACAACAAGAACTCCACAAATTCCACCTGTTCGGCTGAACCTCTAAAGAAATAGATTCCTATCTCTTCAAGTGAATCAAAGGTGACGTCATCCAACCAGTAATTCGCTTGCAGATGACAAGGACAGCCCGGCATAGTACAAGATGATGTCAACTACAAAATAAGTAAAAAAATGTTAACAAACAGGTCATCTATAGAAATAATTGCAAAAAGACACTGTTCACCATTTGAGGAGGGGAGGTCAGACTTGTAGTTCATCTCAACAGGCACATATATGTTGATATATAGCACTTGTAAACATTTCAGTTTTTCAAGCCCGTGTCACACCCACAAACCCCCTCAGATCATTCTATCATACATATAAGGATCCATTACAGTTTTAGGTTTGCGTTGTTAAGTTCTTGATTTCCTTTGTGAAACAAACTTACTACATAGAATTTGTGTCAACTAGACTAACTATTGTGAATCAGAAGATCTTTCTTGTTCTCCTCTGTTGTGTAAACTAGACCAACCACATTGCATTTGTTTCAAATTCCAAAAGAAAACCTTAGTTAGCTAATATGTTGTGACGCTGCACATGGTTTCAGCTGCTAAATGAATTTCTTCTAGCATTAGTTAGAGAAATGAGGCGCTGTCATCTAATTTATTATATAACTAATGACTTCTAAAATTATTAATTTATTCGTATATCTTCATCTAAAAGGTACCTGATAGGATATATTTTTCCTCTAATAATGAAAAACGTTTCCTTAAGTGATAAATATTAGTCCCTGATATAGTGTCAGTCAAGCCCTATGGCTAAGTTCCCTGATAGCAGAGAATCACATGATAAAAAAATCATATCATTGCTATAAGAGTCTCTCAAAAGTTAAAAGCTCGAAATTTACCTCAGATGGAGTATAATTATAAAGAATTAATTTGAACTTCTTGATACAACTGCATTCCCTAAGAAGACGCCACACCACTGGTGCAAAAGCATGGTGATTCGTCAATAACATAACAGCAAGGGTTTCACATATGGGAAGCTTGTCCATTTCCTTCAGGAAGGTCATATATCCCTCTATTCCCTGCCATAGGCACAAAATTTGTTGAGCTCAATGAGAAGATGAAATCAGCAAAAATCAGTAGTTGGGCATGCAAAATTTTCAAACCTTCAGCTCTAATGCTTGGAATGGAATAAGAGTGGCCCAATTGACCAATGAACTATAAGAACAAAAAATTATATAGTAACATTATTTTCAACTCATGTGTGCAGAACAACTAACGTACTCCCCCCATTCCAAATTATAAGTCGTTTGACTTTTTAAAATTTAACTTTGACCACTGTCTTATGCAAAAAATTTATGCAAATATCATCAAATTTAAGCTATTTTTGAAGATTTTATATTAACAAAACAACCCACGAAAAAGAAATAAAAATTTGCACAAATTTTTGAATAAGACGAGTGGTCAAACTTAGGGACAAAAAAGTCAAACGACTTATAAATTGGGATGGAGGGAGTAGTTCTTAAGGATAGGTAAGCAACGGATGCAAGGGAATTACGAATTAGGTACATTGTGGGTTTCCACTTTTTTTTTGCTAATAAGTAGTGTCTCAATTTTGGCAGAGAGTTCAGCTTGGCTACCCTTTTCAAAATTGTAGAACCTTTTCTATTGTTTCCAGATGAACCATCCAAAAAGATCTTTGGTTTGTTGTTCAATAACATATTCCCTCCGTTCTAATTTGGAATGGAGGGAGTACATAACCAAGTGTACCTTCTCAAGTGCAAGATTAACTCTCAGCTCGCTGACAGTATCAAATCTCTCCATCAGTGGTGTGGTCGAAGAGAACCCGTGCATGATGGATAAACACTGAAGGTGGTGCCCTGCCACAGAAACCTGGTGTCTGTGAGGATCATAGGTGTCGTGCCAGACAACCTTCTCCAGCTTTGGGGCGACAACAATGCAAGCCTCAGGTGCTGAAGACACAGAAATCTTCTGCAGCATTGGAGCTGTAACCACCAGCTTGCCTTTGAGTAAGGTGCATTTGAAACGCTGCAGAGATTCGGAGTGTATGGAGACCTCGTGGACGGGTTCGAGCTTCATAAGCACACGAAGACGGAGCTTCCGTAGGCGCGGACACTGCGGAGAAGACACGGCGCGCCCCAGCTCGCCGCCATCCACTTTTCCACATTCTATACTCAGATCGGTCAGCAGCGAGAAGGAACCGGTCGGTGGCGGCCGGAGAAAAAAATCCACGATGTCAAGTTCGATCTCCGTAGCTCTCGCAGATGGGCAGGGCCAGCTCCTCCATGTTCTTCCAGTAACTGTCCCATAGATGGAGACGGAGACTTAGCTTGCCAGCGACGCGCTGGGAGGCGAAGCGGAGCCATGCAGAGATACGGTGCGCGGCGACGAGGCACCGGTCGACGTCTCCGCTTACGTAGATCTTGAGGCTGCGGAACGTAGGTGCGGCGGGGAGTTTGAGGGCGGCGTCGATGGAGTCGAGGAGGGCCGAGGGCGTCGTCTCAGGAGCAGACCTGGTGTCGAAGACGAGGTCCGGCATCGGCATGCGGGCCCAGACGCCTCGCCAGTGGCGCGAGAGGACGCTGGTGCGCGCGGCGGCTGCGGGGGACGGCACGCGGCTGAGGATGATGTGCAGAAGCTCGTCGGGGAGGCAGCTGATGAGGTCCACCGCGCCGCGGCGGCGGATGGCCGCCGGCTCCATGGGAAGGGCCGGTTGTGAACTAGGGTTTGGGAGGCTCCATGGCGGGCGGCTGTGTATCTTCCACACCGTGCAGATACATCAACTCCGGCGGCGGAATCGAACGGCCTGCCACGGCCCAACAAAAGTAGCCCAGAAGCACATCACCGTGTGAAGTGGTAGGAACACTCATTTCCTCTGGACTTCTGGGGAAAAAAAAGGCATTTCCTCTGAAATTACGTACCATTACCCCTTTTTTTTTTTTTAAACCTTTGAGAGCTTGGCTTGTTGCAGCTGTCAGCATTGCTCCGTTGGAAATCAGTTGGAATTCTTTATTTTTTTAAAGCAGCAAAGGTTTTTTTCGAAGTGACATATATAGTTGTTACTCGCACAAATGATTTTGCAAGATGGTGCACCAAGGTTGTCACAAAAACCAAACGCCTTGTAAAATTGTCGATGATTGACGAAGGCGGCCCTTTTATTTTTGCCGAGACACTGAAAAGTGATCGCGTCACAAAATCGATACTGAGGCAGTCATTTAATTTACAAAGGCGTTTACAATTGCCCGTCTCCGCAAAATCGATTTACAAAAAGTGGCCATTTTATTTATGGAGGCTCGTATAATTGCTCACCTCACAAAATCTATTTATATAGGAGGACCTCTAAAAGGTCCACACAAAAAAGAAGGATTAAAAGGAAACCAGTAGTGTGATTGTCATTCCAAAATAAAATATGAATTCAGTTGGATTCCATTTTTTACGAAAGCAGTGTGGTTGTTTTCCAAAGCAACTAGTACATTTAGAGTAGGCCATTCCTATAACTGCTGCATCAAGTAGACCAAATTTTTCAAAGTTGCATAGTTGTTTACCCAATGCTTGCATATGAACAGTCTTGTTGAAAATTTGTATGGTCATTGCATCAGCCGAATGGCAGGCTCTACAATGAAAAAAAAAAAAAAAGGAAATTCGTATCGCTATTACATCAGCCGGTTGTTTTCCAATGCGACTACGATACACAGAAATCAGAATCAGGAGCAACAACTAACAATCTAAAACTGGGTTAGCAATATACTACTAGCAATCCAAATCTAGTAGTAAACAACAAATAAATAGTAAAAAAAAACTAGAGAACAAGACATGTTAAGCTACAAAACCAATCACAAAAATCGAGACTGAAAGCCGGAAGTAAACATTCAGTGTAAATAGGACAGCAGAATCTGGAGATGCAAAATAAAACAGCTATTCAGTAGAAAGAGGAGACAACAGAATCTCGGTGCCAAAAAAAAAAAAAAAACCAACAAAACTCTTGCAAACCAATTTAATCTCAAGCAATATTAACTGTTGTAACAAAAAAACATACCGAACACAGATTTAAGTTCAAAAGATCACAACTTATTCATGATTAAACCATACAGGTGCACAAAGTTTTAAGTACAGCAGGTTGGGACACTATCGGTCCATGAAAGTCAGCTACAACACAAACAACACAGATGTACTTCGAAGAAGTCACTCTCCACAATGGGTAGAAAAGACACCATACGACCCAGGCACATGGGCAACTTCGACGACTGATGGCTTACTGACCACCACGGAGACAGAGCACCAGGTGGAGTGAAGATAACATGGAGTGAAGATAACACATGGGTGCCCTCTACATTATGGCTTCGGCTCCTCCTTGGCATGCACGTTCAATTGGACCTTGCTGTTTGGATGACACACACTGTGAATCCTTTGGACAACCTCCATGATCTCCGAAGAAACAGGGCTAAACGGAACTGTAAAGTCCACCCTTTTAAGGGTGCTTACCGTGTTGCATCTAGACAGCAACAACTTCATAAATTCCTCCTGTTCAGCTGAACCTGTAAAGAAACTGATTCCTATCTCTTCAAGCGAATCAAAGGTGATGTTATCCAACCTGTAATTCTCTGGCAGAAGACAAGGACAATCTGACGTAGTACAGGATGGCATCTGAAATATAAGTTAAAAAATGTTAGCAAATAGGACATGTTTAGAAACAAATGCAAAACACGGTTGATCCTTTCGGGAAAGGAGAAACCGACTCAATTTATCTCAAGAGGCACTACTAGGATATCTACCATGTGTAAACATTTCAGTTTTGCAAGCCTATGTCAAAAATCATAGTCCTAGAACACTCAGGTCCACCCACATCCTTCTATCAGATATATACCCACTACTGTTTTGGGTTTGTGTTGTTAAGTTCTTGATTTCTTTTGTGAAACAAGCTTTCTACATAGACTAGTGTCAACTAGACAAACTTCTATTCTAAATCAGCAGCCCTTTCTTGTTCTCTGTTGTGTCACCTAGACCAACCATATTGCATTTGATTCGAATGGGGAAAAGAAAATCTCAGGGTTAGCTAATGTGTTGTGGCATAACTGCATATGGTTCAGCTGCTAAATTAATTTCCTTTCCTAGCATGTATAGCTGGAAAAATGAGGTGGTGTCCTACTGTCCAACTTATTATATAATTATAATTTATAATTAATGACTTGTAAACTTATTAGTTTATATGCATCTTCATGTACAAGCTAAAGTGATAAGTTTTAGTCCCAGTCAAGACCTATGGCTAAGTTCCTTGATAGCAAAGATTCACATGATTCAAAATTCATTCTTCAAGTTACCTCAGATGGAGTTCGCTGATCAAGAAATAATTCAAACTTTCGGATACAAATGGATCTTCTAAGAAGATGTAACATCATTGATGCAAAATAATGACCACGGTGACTCGTCACTAAATGAACAACAAGGGTTTCACATATGGGAAGCTTGTCCATTTCCTCCATGAAGGTCATATATTCTGCTATTCCCTGCCATAGGCACAAAAAATTCATTGAGTTCTATGAGAAGCTGAAATCAGGGACATTGGGCATGCAAAATTTTTAAATCTTCAGCTCTAATGCTTGAAATGGAATAAGAGTGGCCCTATTGATCAATGAATTACAAGAATAAAAAAAATTTAACTCATGTGTGCAGAACAGCTATTGCAGTTCTTAAGGATAGATAAGCTACCAACGCAAGGGAATTAGGTACATTGGTTTCCATTTTTTCACTAATAAGTAGTGTCTCAATTTTGGCACTGAGTTCAGCTTGGCTACCCTTTTCAAAATTGTAGAATCTTTTCTAATTTGGAATGGAGGGAGTACATAAACAAGTATACCTTTTTTAGTCCGAGAGTAACATTCAGCTCACTGACAGTATCAAATCTCTCCATCAGCCGTGTGATCCCGATCCCGTACCTGATGGATAGACGCTGAAGGTGGCGCCCTGCCACAGAAAATTGGTGTCTGCTAGGATCATAGGTGGCGTACCAGTCAACCTTCTCCAGCTTCGGGGCGATGACAATGCAAGCCTCAGGTGCGAATGTCATAGAAATCTCATGCAGCATTGGCGCTGTAACCTCCAGCTTGCCTCTGAGCGAGAAGCATCTGAAACACTGAAGAGATTCGGAGTGTATGGAGACCTCGCGGACGGGTTCGAGCTTCATCGACGCAAGATGGAGCTTCCGCAAGCGCGGACACTGCGGAGAAGACACGACGCGCCCAAGCTCGCTGCCGTCCATTTTTTCACATATTATAATCAGATCGGTCAGCAACGAGAAGGAACCGGTCGGTGGCGGCCGGAGAGAAAAATCCCAGATGTGAAGCTCGATCTCCGTAGCTCTCTGGCAGATGGGCAGCGCAAGCTCCTCCATGTTGTCCCCGTAACGCGCTGGGAGGCGGAGATGTAGATTACCAGCAACGCGCTGGGAGGCGAAGCGGAGCCATGGAGAGATACGGTGCGCGGAGACGTGGCACCGGTCGGCTCCCCTGACGTCGATCTTGAGGCTGCTGAACGTAGGTGCGGCGGGGAGTTTGAGAGCGGCGTCGATGGAGTCGAGGAGGGCCGAGGGCGTCGTCGCAGGAGCAGAGCTGCCGCCGAAGACGAGATCCGGCATCGGCATGCGGGCCCAGACGCCTCGCCAGTGGCGCGAGAGGACGCTGGTGCGCGCGGCGGCTGCGGGGTCCAGCACGCGGCTGAGGATGGTATGCAGGATCTCGTCGGGGAGGCCGCTGATGCGGTCCTCCGCGCCGCGGCGGCGGATGGCCGCCGGCTCCATGGGAAGGGCAGTGGATGAGTGCGAATCCGTCGACTAGGGTTTGGGGCTGCCTGCACGGCGGGCGGCGGTGTATCTTCCTTCCGACGGGAAGTCTCCGCCACCGGAACCGAACGGCCTGCCACGGCCCAACAAAAGTAGCCCAAAGCACATCACCGAGTGAGGTGGTAAACAGTTCGCTCATTTCCTCTGTGAGTGTGGATCAGAATCCTGGACCTAGGGTTTTGACCTAGGGTTTGAGCGACTCCCGTGCGACCGCTGGGGAGGTTTTGACGGCCGGCGATCCACCGTCCCATCCACCCTTCTGCTCGGGCTGATCAAGGGGTCGCGCCTGCGCGACTACCCGGCCTTGGCGTAAGGAGGGGCGTGGTGGTTTGGCGGTGTTTCGGGCGGTGGCCATGGATGCGTGATCGCCCCACGCCAAGATGGCGGCGGGGAAGCGATGATGTGGAGCGGCTACTCAAGACGCCGAGTCCGAGCGAAGTTGGAGAAGGATGGAGTCGCCCCGGCGGGCGGCCGGACAAGCCGTTACCGCGGTGAAGTGGATGGCGGCGACGGCCGCTTTCGTCAAAAGAAATTCGGTGAGCAATCGCCGATATCAACCATGAAGGCACCGAATACGGCGCGGGAGATCTCCTTCCGATCTACCGAGACAAACTTGTTCGTGGTGCAAGCATATTGTCTCTAGAGATTAGAAGAGAATCATGGAGGAGGGCCCCTGGATCTTCAGGGGTTATGCCCTAATGCTGGAAGAGTTCGATGGGGCGACGCCGACCCCGACGAAACTCCCCATTACTGTACAAGCTTGGGTGCAGATTCACAAGATCCCACATCTCTACAGGACGGCGAGTATCATTCAAAAGCTAGCCGAGAAGGTGGGGGAAGTGATCACGGTGGAGACGAAGGTGGTTTCAAGCAGCAGAGGTGATTTTTACAGGGCAAGAGTTAAGCTGGACGCTACTAAACCCTTGATCCGCTTTGTCACTTTGGTGCCCGAAGGTAGTGCGGTTATGCATCTTCGGTGAAGTACGAGAAAATGCCCCGCTTTTGTGCTCATTGCGGGTTGATGGGACATACTCACTTTGAGTGTGACTCGGGAGAGTTCAAGGAGGAGGAACTCCAGTATGGTGACTGGATGTTGGCAAGTGGAGACTACTGGCATGCGGGTACTCCGCGGTCACAGCCAAAGTGGGCAGGAGACTATGCGGGTCAGCAGGCCCAAGAGGAGAAGAATGCCCCTGGGGATCGTAGGAGGATGAGAGGACGTGGGGGTCGTTTCAGCGGCACCCGTGACGGATTTTGGAGGGAGAAGAAGAAAGAAGCAGGGAAAGACAAGGAAGATAGCTCGGGTTCGAGGAAGAGGGGCTCTACGGAGGCGGGGTTGGAAGCAGATTTGGAGGATTCGGCTACCGGTCCTTTGAAGCAATCCCACCAGCCAAGTAGGGAGGTGAACGATGAGGCCAAGAAGAAGCTTTTTGGCGAGAAGGAAGGAGCGGCGGACATTCCACCACCGCCGCCACCGTATGTGTCCCCTGACAAAAAGAAGATGAAGAAGACCGTGGATGAGCGGGACAAAGCAAAGTCGCTGGCGGCCTCAGGGAGGACCGCCGAGAGCAATGAGTTGTCTCACCGAACTCGCCGCGGCTTGGGCAACGCCGCGACAGTCAAAGAACTTCGTGACTTGGCGACGGTTTGCCCCGACCGTGTTGTGTGTTCTTGAAACTCAAGTTAACCGAAACACGGGTAGAAGGTCTCAAAAGTACTCTAGGTTTTGATTATGCGTTTCTTTGTAAGTAGCTCGTATGCGTAGTGGAGGCCTTGGCATTTTTGGAAAAAAAGAAACTAGAGTGGAAATTTTACCCTATTCCCGATATCACATTGACACTATTATCATTGAGAATGGGGGGTGATCCCTGGCGACTCACGCGTGTTTATGGTGAGGCACAGGTCCCGAATCGACACAAGATATGGGAGATGCTCAAGTTCATCAGGTCGACGACCGCGATTGCCATGGATGTGCATTGGTGACTTTAACGAAGTCCTTCTCGCGCACGGAAACATGAAGGGGCGCAGGAGAGGAGTTGGAGCCGTTGAGGGCTTTCGGGATGCGCTTGATGTGTGTGGACTCGCTGATCTTCGCCGAGGGACATTGGTGGACGTCGGGCCGGATTGCGGGGGGCTCCTACCGTCGGGTTCGGCCGGATCGCGCTTTGGCGTGTCTTGATTGGTGCTCCCGCTTTACGCTGCGGTGGTCCGTCACTTCACGCCGTGGCATCGGACCACGGCCCTATCGAAGTTGAGATGGGCAGCGAGAAGCGCACGAGGCCGAGGGTTTCGAAAGCAAGCGCCGTATGAAATCATGTGGGAAACGCATGCAAGCTTCGAGATTCTTTGTCACAAGTTTGGAAGGATCGACCAACGGCCACCAACTTGGAGGGGCTAATATCAAAGGTTTCCTATATCTCCAAGTACCTAGGGGTTGGGAGAGAACGACCTTTGGCAGTGTTAAGAGAGAGCTAAAGGGTTTGAAGCAGGACCTAGAGCGCCTCCGGTCAGAACCAAATAGGATGGGGCCTTCCTATGAGGAAACAAAGATAGCCGACAGAATTGTCGAGCTCAGCTACCGGGAGGAGGTATGTGGAAGCAACGATCTCGTATAACATGGCTCACGAGAAGGAGACAAGAATACTCGGTTTTTTTTCATCTTCGAGCATCTCGGCGTCGAAAGAGGAATAAAATCTCGAGGTTAAAGTTGCGGGATGGTGGTAGTGTCACGGAGGATGAAAGCGGTGATGGCCTCCATGACCACGGATTTCTACAAATCTCTCTATACTACGGAGGGGACGAGGGATACTGATCAGCTGCTAGCAACCGTGCCAGTTAAGGTGACACAGGAGATGAATGAATGGTTGCTTAAACCAATTACTCCGGACGAGGTCAAGCAGGCCTTATTGTTTCAAATGTTTCCAACCAAGGCTCCAGGGGCGACGGGTTCCCCGCACATTTCTTCCGAGACATTGGGATCCGTGGTGGCGAAGAGGTATCAACCATGGTCCTTCGAGTATTGCGTGGAGAGGATGATCCAACAAGTTTGAATGACACAAATATTGTCTTAATACCAAAGGTGGAGAATCAAAGAGTTGGGACGATTTAAGCCCAATTAGCTTATGCAATGTGATCTATAAGATCGCATCGAAGACGATGTAATAGACTCCGATCCATTTTGCCTCGAAATTATATCGAGGAGCAATCGGCCTTTGTGCGTGGAGGTTAATAACCCACAATATTATTACAGCCTACGAGTGTTTGCATTATATGAAGAAGAAGCGGGCGTGGCAAACCGGTTTTTGCGCGACCGAAACTTCGATATGAGGAAAGCATATGACAGCCGGAGTGGGATTACCTACAGAAAATAATGATTAAGCCGGGATTTAGCCGACGTGGGTAAATATGATTATGAGACTCATTAGCTCGGTCTCGTTTTTCGGTTGTTCTCGAATGGCAAAAAAGTCGAAGCGTTTAAGCCATCCGTAGGCATTCGTCAAGGTAATCCAATTTCCCCCTATTTGTTCTTACTAGCGCCGAGAGGGCCTTTCGTGCCTTTTAAAAAAGTGTACTCGACCATCGATCTCATGGGCATTAAAGTGGTTCCGTCGGCACCGATGGTGAGTCACTTACTTTTTGCGGATGACGACTGTTGCTTTTTCGGAGCGGATAAGGGGAATGCGAGACGGTGAGAGATGCCCTTAATCAGACTTGCCGTGCTTCGTGACAAAGTAAAATTTTGACAAGTCGTCGATCCATTTTGCTAAGGGTTGTAGACTGGTAATCAAGGAAGAAATAAAGGAGTTACTCCAAGTGTCTAATGAGGCTCTCAGTGAACGCTATCTAGGCATGCCGACTGATGTCGGGCAAGCAACACTTGGTGCCTTCTCATACCTAAAAGATAGGATTTGGAAAAGAGTACAGGGGTGGATGGAGAAGTGCCTCTCTACGCGGTAAAGAAGTTCTCGATCAAAGCCGTAGCCCAGGCCATCCCCACATACTCTATGGCTTGTTTCAGATTACCCAGAGGCCTGTGCAAGCACATAGACGGTCTACTCCGTGATTTCTGGTGGGGAAGTAAGGCAGGTAAAAGAAAGGTTTGTTGGGTAGCTTGGGATGACATGGTTATGCCCAAGAGCTCAGGGGTCTCGGTTTCAGAAACATTGAATTATTTAACCCGGCTTTACTAGCTCGGCAGGCGTGGAGACTGCACGAGGATCCTAACTCTCTTAGTGCGAGGGTCTCAAGGCGCTTTTACTATCCCGATTTAGACATACTTGAAGCAAGTGTGGGTTCTTAAGCCCTCCGTGGTGTGGAGAGCAATAGTGGATGGGGTTGAAGTACTCCGGCAGGGTCTTATCCGTCGTATTGGTTCTGGCACCACAACAAATATTTGGGAGTCACCATGGCTTCCAAGGGATGGCATGACGCCGACTACTCGCGGTCGGTTAAACCGAACCCTCCGGGTTTGGGTTTCGCACCTTATTGATCAAGGTTCCGTCCGGAATCGGCGCAAATGTTACGGAGTTTTTCTCCCTTGATTGGGAATATATTGAGAATATACCTCTATGCTTGATGCCAATGGACGATTTTTGGGCATGGCACTACGAAAAAGTCCGGGAGCTTCTCGGTCGACGGTGTACCGTATGCTTATCCAAGATCGTGGAAACGACATCGGCATGGCTGGATAACAGACCAAGCGGTTAGAATACGAAAAGTGCCAAGGAGGAGTGTGGAGCGATCTGTGGAAGGTCAAAGTCCCGTCAAAGGTCGCACTTTTTGTGGCGACCGACAAGACATTCTATCCCGACTGGGGATGTACGACATCACCGAAACATGGCACCCGATGCACGGTGCTCGCTATGTGGGATGATGGATTCTTGGAGGCATTCGTTGCTTGAATGTAATTTGGCCAAGGCGCGTTTGGGCCCCGAGACCGAAGAAATAACGGAGTTCATCCGCCAAGTTGAAACCCCGACGCTAAAGCCCGGTTAACCGGCGATGAAGGGGCTCAAGCATGAGGAGCCGACGAGGGTTGTTGTTCGCTTATGGGCTATTTGGTATGCTCGCCGACGCGTCTTTGCCGGAGAATGAGTTTCAAAGTCTCGCTCTCGACACATTGTTTTGTAGAGCGGTTCTTGAGTGAGCCGGAAGTAGCCGCCCCCAGGAGCACAATGAAACAAACAATGGAAAGATCAGCAGCTCGGATTAAACCGCCGGTGGTCGCGACAAGATCAACGTGGATGCCGCACTATCCAAAAACTCAAGAAGGGCTTCGATGGCGGCAAAGGGGCACGAGATGAATTGGGAAACTTCCTGGGAGCATCAGTGTTGGTCCTCGAGGGATACTCAGACGCGGAAACAACGGAGATTATGGCTTGCCGCGAGGGGTTAGCACTAGCAAATGACCTTAACCTTCGATCGGTCGTAGGTGGCGGTGACTGCATTAATGCAAAGAAGAAGCATCCATGGCCGGGGTTTCGGTGTGTATGGTCCCGTGGTTCAGGAGATCAAGCATGGTATGAGTAGCTTTACAAGAATGGAATTCATCCATGAGAATAGAAGTGCTAATTATGATGCTCATTGTCTAGCTAGAAGCCATGTAAATTTTTTGTTTGGTCGATATGTTTGGTTTGGTGAGCCTCCCGATGGAGTTTGTAACACATACAATGTGACGTAATAAAGGCAGGCTGTTCTTCTCAAAAAAAAAATTCCTCTGTGAGTTCTAAAAAACTCATTTCTTCCGAAAGTTTTTTTTTTGACAAAACCTTTTTGAGAGCTTGGCTTGTTGAAGCTGTCAGCATTGTTCCGTTGGAAATCAGTTGGAATACTTTTTTTTGTTAAGATGCAATCCATGTCTCACAGGATGGACCAATAGGCTCATCCCATAGATTAGTGACTTGTCATAATCTTAGCCATTAGATCAATCTAACGATCCTATTGTAACCTCTCTTGTAAACGCATTTTAGGCTTTCCGTGCGGACTACTCCCTCCCCTTCCGAACCGACATCAACGGGAGTTTATCCGCCCCGAACGGACGCCTTGCAACTTCCGTAAGCGCCGCTTCCCGTGTATAAATTCCGAGATCGCCAATGGAAACATAAATTCGAATCATCTGTTCTTTCTCTCGATACAATCCAAATAAATACGTTATCGGCCGCGCTCTGCGTCGAGAAAAGAACTCGTCGAGAAGAGCGACTCTCATCGAAAGCGACTTCCGTCGGAGGAAAGATTTCTACGGGATTTAATCCAATGGAGGAGGAGATGTGCCTAGTGGACAGCGGCACCACTAATTCTATACTTAGGGAAACTAAATATTTCTAAACTCTAACTAAGAGACAAGGAAATGTTCTAACAATCGGGCCGGACGATGCAACGATAGTTGGCTCTGGCCGTGCCACTATCACACTTCCCATGGGTACTCAAATTACAATTGAGGATGCATTATCAGATCCCGATTCAACTCGTACCTTACTTAGCTATAGAGATATTCGGAAAAATGGACTTCACGTGGAAACACATGAAGAACATAAAGAGGAATTTCTTCTCTTAATCAAAGATACCTGATATGGCAAACAACTTCTTGGAAAAATTCCCTCTTACCATCTGAAATTTATTATACATACATCAAACCCGTACCACATGTTGCCTATAAAATAATTTTTCAGAATGTCGATGCATTCCGCACTTGGCACGACCGCCTTGGTCATCCCGCATAGGGATGATGAGAAAAATTATAAACAATTCCCATGGTCATAACTTAGCTAATTCTAAATTCCCGCACACTTCTCGACTTTACATGCACCGCATGCGCCATCGGGAAATTGATTTTAAGACCATCTTATCTTAAGATCAAAGCTGAACCACTTAAGTTCCTTGAAAGAATTCAAGGCGATATTTTGTGGTCCTATTACGCCATCATCCGGACCATTCAAATACTTTATGGTTCTAATAGATGCATCCACGCGATGGACACATGTGTGCTTATTATCCACACGTAACCATGCATTTGCCAAACTAATAGCACAAGTTATTAGACTTAGAGCAAATCATCCTAAGCATCCAATAAAATCTATTAGAATGGACAATGTTTGCGAATTTTCCTCAAAAGCTTTCAATGAATATTGTATGGCTCTAGGAATTCAACTTCAAAGACTCGCCCATATGTTCACACTCAAAATGGTTTAACGTAATCTCTTATCAAAAGAGTAAAGCTAATAGCAAGACCACTATTGCGTAATTGTAATCTACCAACTACATGTTGGGGTCATGCGCCTTACATGCCGCAGCTTACTACAATTGCGACCAACCGCATATCATACCGCTTCCCCACTACAACTAGTACGTGGAAATTCACCAAGTATTTCCCATCTGCGAAAATTTGGTTGCGCTGTATACGCATCGATCTCATCGCCAAGCGTACATCTATGGGTCCACACAGAAATTAGGGATCTATATCGGGTATCAATCACCGTCAATCATTAAATACACGAGCCCCTTATAGGGGACCTATTTACGCCCGATACTGTCGACAAAGATCTTCAATGAAGATCATTTCCCAAGATTAGGGGAGATTACAAGTACCAAAAAGAATGCCCGGAAATAAATTGGGATGCCCAAGACATCTCAACTCATGATCCACGTACACAAGAATCAACTCCAAGTCCGTAAAAATTATAAACTTGCAAAATATTGCAAATAACCCGCCGAGACGCATTTATCGATTATAAAGGTGTTACTAAATCCTACCATCCTCGCTAGAAATGTGCCCGAAAAGAATAGAGGTACCAAACAAAACTATTCAGCTCCCACCTCGAAAACCGGTTCAAGGTAAGAGGGGGAGAAGTAAGGCCCCTAATCGATGTGGCTCCTAAACGCCAAAGGAAACAGTAATAACAAAAATTCAAAATTAGTAAATATGACACAACAACAAGTTGTGAAACACCAAGTGAATATACAAAATTCACATCCCACATCAACAAGTGCACTCAATACCGATGTTGGGACATCGGATCACCCCGACGCTATCGTATTGGGAAATAACGAACCGTCACAAGGGGTGCAAGAAATTTTCATAAACTATATTGATTCTCGAGAATCATATGACCGAAAAAGACTACAATTGTCGACGATACTTTGTCAAAACAATTGCCGAAATCATCCAAAGTGATCCGATCCCAAGACCATGGCGAGTGCAAAAAAAGCGCCTGACCGAACAAATGGAAAGAAGCAATTGAAGCAGAGTTAGCCTCGCCACAAAATGAAAGGTATTCTCATCGCTGATACCTACACCTTCAAAAATCTTCCCCGTGGGATTTAAATGGGTTTTCATCCGTAAAAGGAATGAAAATAACGAAGTGGTGAGATACAAAAGCGAGACTTGTAGCACAAGGGTTCACGCAGAGACCGGTATTGATTTCAATGAAACATACTCTCCAGCTTATGAGTGGAATAACCTTCCCGATATTTAATACCATTGGCGCTTCAAAATCATCTATCTATGCAGTTGATAGATGTAGTGACAAAGATATTTATATGGGTCACTTGATTCGATATTTACATGAAGGTTCCCGATGGAATCCCAACTCCGAATCCTAAAGCAAGTCGCGCCATATATTGTGTAAAACTTAATAAGTCACTATATGGCTTAAAACAATCGGGACGAATGTGGTACAACCGACCGAGTGAATTCCTCGTTACAAAAGGGATACACCAATAATAATGATTGCCCATGTGTCTTCATAAAGAAATCCTAAAATGGATTCCTCGCATTATATCTCGTATATGTGGATGATTTAAATATCATTGGCAACCCACATGATATCAATGAAGCACGCAATCTCCTAAAGACGGAATTTGAGATGAAGGATTTGGGTCAAACTAAATTTTGCTTGGGTTTACAAATCGAGCACCTTCACTTTCGAGAATTTTAGTGCATCAATCCGCCTATATCCGAAAAAACATTAGAGAAATTTAATATGGATAAATCACATCCATCTACAACTCCCATGATTGTTCGATCTCTAGACATGGAGAAAGATCCATTTAGACCAAAGGATCGATGACGAAGAGGTACTGGGACCCGAGGTTCCATATCTCGGTGTTATTGGAGCACCGATGTATCTAGCAAATCAAACCCGGACTGATATTGCATTTGCAAAAAATTTACTAGCTAGATATAGTGCCGCTCCAACCAAACGACATTGGACGGAGCTAAAAATATCTTACGATATCTCAATGGCACCAAAGATCTTGGATTATTTTTCTAAAGAAACCAAGATCCAACTATGATTGGATATGCCGACGCCGGCTATTTATCCGATCCCTATAATGGCTTATCCCGCATGTGCTTTGTATTTTTATATGGAGGAACAGCTATATCATGGAAGTCTTCTAAACGTACTCTTGTTACAACCTCCGCTAATCATGCCGAAATTGTTGCATTATATGAAGCATCACGCGAATGTGTATGGCTTCAGAGAGTGATTAATCACATACAACAATCAAGTGGAATTGGTTCCATTGAATCACCCACAATTATCTACGAAGATAATTCTCGCTTGTATTACACAAATGGAAACTGGTTATATTAAAAGCAATATAACTAAGCATATTTCTCCTAAATTGTTTTTTCCCTCATGAATTACAAAAGGATGGAGAAATAAAAATTTTACAAACAAAGTCCTGTGATAATCTTGCAGATTTATGTACTAAGTCATTACCGTGTCCCATGTTCCAAAAGTTTGTTCATGGTATTGGTATGCGAAGAATTAAAGACTTGCAAGTTTCGGGGGGAGAAACTCTCAAAAAAATAATCATTTGTGTTAAATATTATATTGCACTCTTTTCCTATTATGAGTTTTTATAAACTTTCTCATAATAAGGTTTTTAATGAGGCAATATCAAATTCATAAACATGTCATATTTTCTATTTTCCTCATAAGAGGTTTTTAAAGGAATATCAAAGACATCTTTCTTCCTCATATTTTCCAACGTGGTTTTGGGGAGATATATTAATTATGGCCCAAAAGACCATAATATTGTTCTAAACTAAATTATGGATTTTTCCTATAAAAGGTTTTTCCATATAAGTTTACAATGGACAATGATCTAAAATATGTCATATCATTTCTCCTTATTTTTCCCACTTTGGTTTTAAGGAGTTTAATGACATATCAATAATATTATTATCACCTCATATTTTTCCTACAAGGTTTTTGGAGGTCCTGAAGCTATTTGATTGATCTCACGGCTGGATGCGATCAGGGGGAGTGTTAAGATGCAATCCATGTCTCACAGGATGGACCAATAGGATTAGAGGGATCTCATCCCATAGATTAGTGACTTGTCATAATCTTAGCCATTAGATCAATCTAACGATCCTATTGTAACCTCTCTTGTAAACGTACGGAGGCTTTCCGTACGGACTACTCCTCCCCTTCAGGAACCGACATCAACGGGAGTTTATCCGCGCCCCCGAACGGACGCCTTGCAACTTCCGTAGCGTCGCTTCCCGTGTATAAATTCGGAGATCGTCAATGGAAACATAAGTTCGAATCATTTGTTCTTTCTCTCGATACAATCCAAATAAATATTTTTGAAGCAGCAAAGTTGTTTTTCCGACGCACCTATTTTATGTACATGTAGGGCGCGTTTGATTTCAGCATCGTGGGGGCCAGGCCATGGCCAAGCCATCGCCAAGCTCATATTGCACATGCTCTTTGTTTGATTTGTATGCACGAGACGAGCCAGGCTCAGATGAGTTGGTGTTTGATTTCTGGTTCAAGAAGCTATGGATACTCTTACATACGCATTTGGTAGACTTACCACCACTCTCTTCTCTTTACATTTCGTCGAGCACTTGATGAGCATGGTGGGTGTCATGCTCCTCCACCTGCGCTCGTTGCGCCGCTTCGAGCACAGCGGCGGCTGGGTCCGCGTGCGCCAGTAGCTCAAGCGCCGCCTCCGCCCGTGGCGGCAGCTCTAGGGCAGCTGTCACCAGCTCCCGGATCCGGTGGCGGCACGGCCGCTAGCTCGCCTCTTCGAGGCAGATTTGCACGGCTCGGGACCATGGCGACCATCTTAGAGGTGTCGGCTCGTCTCCCCCAAGGCAAGTAGGCAGCGGGGGGAGAAAGGGGCTGCTTGGGAGGTGAGGGAGCGGCACTAATTGCCCACGCGAAGCTCGGTCAAACCCGGCTCTCTAAGAACGCTCCTCAAGAGCGTTTCCTGGAGCCGGGAGAGACCTTTTTGGGTTCACGGGATTGGAGGCAAACAAATGTTTAGAGTTGCAGCTACAGGGCTCCCGACCGGGATTTTGGCCCATATCAAACAAGCCCATAGAATTGCGTCATTAGACCAAACTTTTCGGAAGTGACATAGCTGTTGCTTGCATCTAGTACTGCACAAATGATTTTTGCAAGACATTGCGCTTTTTATTAACTGAGGTTGTCATAAAAATCAAACACCTTGTAAAAATGCCAATGATTTGAGTTTTTTTCCGAGGCACAAAAGAATGATCGCGTCACAAGATCGATGCTGAGACCCGCCAATTTATTTGTAGAGGCGTTTACAATTGCCCACCTCCGCAAAATCGATTTACAGAGGTGGTCATTTTTTTTAGAGAGGCATGTATAATTGCTCACCTCACAAAATCTATTTATGTAGGAGGGCCTTTTAAGAGGTCTGCCTAAAAAAAAGAAGGATTACAAGGGGGAAATGTAAATTGTCATTCCAAAACAAAATATGAAGTCAGTTGGAATTCAATTTCTTTAAAAAAACAGTGATTGTTTTCCAATACAATTAGTACATATAGAGTTGGCATATCTATATCTGTTGCATCAACAGACCAAATTTTTCATAGTTGCATAGTTGTTTACCCAATGCTTGCATATGAACAGTCTTGTTGAAAATTCGTATGGTTATTGCATCAGCCGAATGGCAGGCTCTACAATGAAAAAAAAGGAAACTAAACTTAATTAATTAATGCATTGGCTACAATACATGAACTAAAAAGAGCGACGCTTTCAAGTAAAGATTATGTTGCAGTCAATACATGGAAGACGTACATCTTTGATTTGCAATCGACAAGAGCAAGATTACCAAGCATGAACTCAACACAAGCCTCAAAACACATGCTACACAGAATCAAATTGACATAATTTGCAGTAACTTGGTCCTCCACAATCCTTTTAACTTTCTAGCAATGTTCTCGTAGAAACAAAAGGGTTGATGTGAGTATGACACATAGGTGCTCTCTACATTATGGCTTCGGCACCTCCACACAGTTCACGTTAAATTGGACCTTGTTGTTTGGATGACACAGGCTGCGAATCCTTTGGACAACCTCCATGATCTTGGAAGAAACAGGGCTAATCAACACTGTAAAGTCCACCCTTTTAAGGGTGGTTACCAAGTTGCATCTAGACAGAAACAACTCCACAAATTCCTCCTGCTCAACTGAACCTGTAAAGAAACCGATTCCTATCTCTTCAAGTGAATCAAAGGTAATGTCATCCAGCCTGTAATTCTCTAGCAAATGACAAGGACAATTTGACGTAGCACAGGATGGCGTCTGAAATATAAGTTAAAAAATGTTAGCAAACAGGACATGTTTAGAAAAATATGCATTACAGACACGGGTCACCCTTTGGGGAGAGGAGCATCAGACTCAATTTATCACATGAGGCACTAATGGGATATCATGTGTAAACATTTCAGTTTTGCAGCCTACGTCAAAAACCACACAGCCGTAGAACACTCAGGTTCACCAACATCCTTTTATTATCATATATGTATATATATGGACCCACTACTGTTTTGAGTTTGTGTTGTTAAGTTCTTGATTTCTTTTGTGAAACAAACTTTCTACATAGAACTATTGTCAACTAGATTAACTTTGTGAATCAGCAGCCCTTTCTTGTTCTCCTTAGTGTCTTCATATTGCATTTGTTTCAAAGAGAAGCTCAGACAGTTAGCTAATGTGTTGTGGCATTATTGCATATGGTTCAGCTGCTAAATTCATTTCCTTTCCTAGCATGTATAGCTGAAAAAATGAGGTGGTCTCCTCTAACTTATTATATAATTATCACTTATAACTAATGACTTCTAAACTTATTAATTTATATGTATCTCCATGTAAAAGCTACCTCATGGGATTTTTTTTTCTTTAACCATGAAAAAACCTTGCTGAAGAGATAAATATTAATCCCTGATATAGTGTCAGTCAAGACCTATGGATAAGTCCCTTGATAGCTGAAATACTTAAAAAATCATACCATTGCTACAGGAGTCTCACAAAAGTTAAAAACTTGGAAATTACCAGTGATGGAGTATACCAATTAAGAATTAGTTCGAACTTCCGGATACAACTGCATCCCCGAAGAAGATGCAACACCATTGGTGCAAAAGCATGGTGATTCATCATTGAATGAACAATAAGGGTTTCACATATGGGAAGCTTGTCCATTTCCTCCATGAAGGTCATATATCCCGGTATTCCCTGCCATAGGCACAAAAACTCAATGAGCTCAATGAGAAGATGAAATCAGCAAAAATCTGTAGTTGGGCGTGCAAAATTTTCAAACCTTTTGCTCTTATGCTTGAAATGTAATAAGAGTGACCCTATTGATCAATGAATTATAATAATAAGAATTATACTAACATTTAACTCATGTGTGCATAACAGATATCACAGTTCTTAAGGATAGGTAAGCAATGGCAGCGAGGAATCAGGTACATGTACATGTAAATGGCTCCACTTTTTCACTAATAAGTTGTGTCAGAGACTCAGAGTATTTGTTAATTTTGGAATCTAAGCACAGCTTGGCAACCTTCAAATTGTAGAATTTTTTTTTTTCCAGGGTTTCCAGATGTACCATACAAAACAATGATATCTACTTTGCTGTGAAATAACTTACATAAACAATCATACCTTCTCAAGTGAGATAGAAACTGTCAGCTCACTAACGGTATCAAATCTCTTCATCAGCCGTGTGGACGACACGGGGATGGAATTACTGGTTGAGAGCATGATGGATAGCGATTGAAGGTGGCGCCCTGACACAGCAAACTTGTGGCTGCGAGGATCATAGGGGACAACCCATTTAACATTCTCCAGCTTTGGGGCTGCTACAAACAACTTCAGGAGCTCTATACATGTCAATGACTTTGAGCATTGGGGCGTCAACCTCCAGCTTGCCTTTTCCACACCAGTAGTAGAGACACTCCAGAGATTCCGAGCTAATGGAGATATCGCAGATGGGTTCCAGCCGCAAGGCCCGCAACACAGAAACATCGAGCTTCCGCAGGCACGGACATTGCACGGAGGACACTATGCGCCCCAACTCGCCACCGTCCAGTTGGTTGCATGCTATCTTCAGAATAGTCAGGGCCAAGAAGGAGCCGGTAAGCGGTGGTCGGAGAAAAATTTCTGCCCGGTATCCAAAGTCGATCTCCATCTCCGTAGCCCTCTCGCATATGGGCAGTGCGAGATCTAAGATGACGTGTGCATCGCTCTCCAGACGGACATGGAAATGTACCTTGCCAGCGATGCGCTGGGAGGCCAAGCGAAGCCACGAAGCAATACGGTGCGCGGGGACGTCACACCGGCGGAATCCTCTTACATCGATCTTGAGGCTGAATAGCGCAGGTGCGGCGGACGAGTTGAGGGCGGCGTCGATGGAGTCGAGGAGGGCCGAGGGCGTCATCCCTGAAGCAGGGCTGCCGCCGAGGACGAGTTCCGGCATGTGGGCCCAGACGCCTCGCCAGCGGCGGGAGAGGACGCTGGTGCGCGCGGCGGCCGCGGCGGAGGGCAGGCAGCTGAGGATGGTGTGCAGAATCTCGTCGGGGAGGGTGCTGATGAGGTCCTCCGCGCCGGGGCGGCCGATGCCCGGCGGCTCCATGGGAAGGGTTTGGGAATGGATCGAGTAGGGCTTGGGACTGGGTGGCTTTGGTGTGTCGCGTGAATCTGCCGTCGACGGGAGTCGCCGGCGGCGGACTCGGACGGCCTACTACGGCCCACCAAATAGCCCACAGCGCGGAAAGGAGGAACCATTTTTCTCTGTTTTGTAAAACATAGCAAAGTTTTTTTTTAGTTTTGATCAAAATTAAAAAAAAAAAAACTTAATGTTTGTGCATTTCTATATAAACTCAGTCATAGAGAGTTTGACTTAGAACAAAACTACATACTTATAATCTCAGATGAAATATATAAAGTATTTTTTATTTCTTAAAAACAAAAAAACAAAATGCCTCCTTGACTCTCCTTTTGCTTAACTGTTTGAAGTACTCTCCCTCATTCCAAATTATAAGTCGTTTCACTTTTTAAACTTTAAGTTTGACCACTGTCTTATTCAAAAAATTTATGCAAATATCATCAAATTTAAGCTATTTTTGAAGATTTTATATTAACTAAACAACCCACAAAAAAGAAATAAAAATTTGCACAAATTTTTTGAATAAAGACAGTGGTCAAACTTAGGGACAAAAAAAAGTCAAACGACTTATAAATTGGGATGGAGGGAGTATGTTCCCCTAACTCACGGATTGATTAATAATAGCATATTTTTGGAGCTAGATGATGCACGCGCATATTTCAAGTTTTTGACTTTGATGTGGATGCTTGTACTTTTTTTACATTTTTTCTATGATAGTATCGTTTTAGTTATAGGGGACATACCAACCACAAAGAGATGTATTTAGCAACATGATCAATATCGAGACATGCTAGCTTAAGGTGCGTTTGCGAGGGTGGCCCTGGACGGCCTTGCGCTCGTGGGATGCAAGCTCCGTGTTTGCGGCCTTGGCCCGCGGCGAGCCCGGCTCCCTAGGAGACAAAACAAGGCGGCAGCCTGGCTCTTTGCCGAGCCCGGCTGCTTGGCGCGGCGCTCATGCGCTCGCGTGGGCGCGATGAAGTCACCTCCCCTCCTTGTCTCTCACCCACCACCGCTCCTTCTAGGCCTCGCTAATGGGGCGGGGTTGAACGGGTATTTTTTAGGCGGGTTTTAATCACGGGTACTATTGGATGGGTGGAAACGGGTGACACCGTGAAACGAGGTTGGGTTGGCGACACAAACGGGTTGGGACGGGTTGGGGCTCTATGGTCATAGATCGGCGCATAAGTCATATATCATCGATCTTCCGTTGTGACTTCGGGTTGGGGGGTTGGGGCATTGGGCCGACGGGTTGAGGCGGGGCGGGTGGTAGTTAGGGTTTTAAAAATATGGGTTGGGGCGGGTTTAAACCCGTTAGCAGGCCTAGCTCCTTCTCCTTCACCGCTCCGCGGCGCAGCCGACGCCTGCCTCGGCCCGGCGTTGTGTGGCCCCACGCCCCACTCCCCGTGGCATGCTGCCGTGGACGCCCAGCTTCCGCCACCGTCCATAGTTGTCGTGGCGATGTAGACGCGTGCGGGTGGATGCTGCCGCCGCCGCCCGCGCCTGCATGCTGGCATGCCACGGCAGCGTGGCCGCCCACTTCCGCCTACCTCCAACGGTGGATGCGTCGTCCGTGGCGCCACACGGCAGCCAGCGTCCCCACTTCTACAACCACTAGCTCGCACTATTCCCATGCCCTGTGGCGGCGTCCAGCCAGCACCACGACGTTGGCGACGGAGGGCCTTGCACATGCGCGGTGCGCCCACCCGCGCAGGGCGGAGGTCCCTGCACGCACTACTGGCCACGCGCCATGTCAACGACGACGGAGGTCCATGCTCGTGCAGGGGAGCAAATCGAGCTTGTCTATGGCGCCTCGACGACGATGGAGCTGTGCTTGTGGAGGAGCGCTTCGGACTGGGTCACATCGCGACGGAGGCTGATTCCAAGTCTGCCATCGGCGGCATGCGCGGCGGTGGCGAGCTTAGCGGCAGCCATGGCCGCAGTGAAGAATGCCCTTGGGTGCTCGATTAAATGTCAAGGAGAAAAACGATGGACAATGTGCCAGTTGGTAAGCTTACCAAATGGCAGCACAGAGTAGTCATATCCATCTTGGGCTCGAAAGCAAACACAATCTCATTGGAGCCAGGCCTATTTGGTACATGAAGGTAAACAAGAGCAGTTGCACCACTTGAGACTAGCTAGGGTAGGCCTGGGCCTGTCGAGCGGGCCGAGCCGACTAGGTACAGGGTCGCAAATGCACTCTTAGCCTCAATTTTTCGGAGATACTCAGAGGTACTCCCTCCGTCCCTAAATAGAAGTCGTTTTGGGGGTGCGTGCGGTCAAACTTTCTCAACTTTGACTAGGTTTGTAGAAAATACGTGCAACATTTATATCTCCGGATAAATTTATTAAAAAACTAGACGTAAAGATCTTTTTTCAATGATACTAATTACTTAGCATAAATATTTATATATTTTAATATATAATTGCCGGCAGTTTGAAAACGTTGACTTCTGGGAAGCGAGAATGACATCTATTTAGGGACGGAGGGAGTAGGATTTTGTACGCTAGAGTCACTGAGATACAGGGGCCAGATATGTACAGGTTCATTAGGATCTATATGTCCGACCTTGGGCAATGCCGCAATGGTAAAGGACCGGTACCCTAACAAAACTTTTGCTTTTTTTCTTGGATCTTTTAGTTTCGAAGCTATGTTTCAACTTAGAAAATACAACTTTGCTTCCTTGTATGTTTAGGTTAGATTTGATCAAATTTTTTTACAGGTCTTAGTGGGGGACAATCCCCCACCTAAGTGCTTTCATTAATGTTGGCTCTCAAATAGCCATATAGGTTTACTTACAAATACTAGGTTTGACCATCAATGGTGTTAAGTGGGGTGTGAATTGATCTTTTTATTCCTGAGTGAGATAGGCGAGAGTGTAGCGTTCGGTTTTGATCCTACAATAGTTGATGCGCCCAGATTATTTTTACGAATCAGATGGGCTTCATCAACAATGACGTCGACACCTTCACTCTAGGTACCAAGATCACCTTTCATTGGCGACCAACCCTGGAGATCCGCACCTTTGCAATACCAAGCCAACTGAGCAGGAGGAGACCCCATCCCTCTACATGTTCCTCACTGGGCAGAAGGATGTTGTGACCTCATGCCACTAGATCCTATATCCACAACCTCTTCATCGAGAGCGACCAGGAGCACATCTTAGAGGTTGGACAATTTCCTACTAAGATTTCTATCTTAGAGGTTGGACACAAGACCCGCGACGTACAAAGCAAACCAAAGGAGTTAGAACACTGCAAAGAACACACTAAAAACAATGGAAAATAGAAGTTCCGAAGCGCAGAACACCCATGCCAACTTGAATATACTCTCCCAAGATTATCACGTTTTTCTTGTCATAGATTGCGAAATGTTCAAATTTTTTCTCAAATCCAAGAAAGGCAAACAGAAAGACATCTTCAAAAATTAGTAGACCTACATCTACTAAAGAAAAAAAAAAAACTTGAAAACTAGTGAACAATAAGTTACCCTGACCTTCAAGTTCTTCAAATCCTAGGATCTTTTTTCTGTTAGGTTGAATGGTCAAAACATTAAAATGATAACATTTTTTTTTTCATTTGATTCAGCAAGTTATATGTACATATTCAATTAATATATCATGATGGATATGAATAAACTATTATATAAATATATTACTCAAACTAAATAAGTGGAACAAGTTTGAGTTGCTAGTTTATAGTCCATCGTCATGCTATTCTGAAGAAGACCAAACACCACAATAGGTTCTTCAAAGTTGATTACATTCGAAGTTTCTTACTGCTAATGGGATTACTAGCATATCCATACAAAAGCACTGCTGGTTTTACAAACGCAACATCAAGAAGAGTAGTGACGTCCGTCCACTAGAGCTCCTATTTCCGAATGATATGGACAGTCATTGTAAGCTTCTTGTTTTCCATCAGCTGAAACAGGCAGATATCGCCTAGTTTCAGCCCATTGTCATTGACAAATTGCCTCCAGCCTTGAGCAAGCCTACACCTGTTGTTAGTGCTCTTGATTTCAGCCTCCCATGTATCAGTCTTGTTGGGATGCATAAGGTCCATAGTGTCATACCCATGTGGAAGGTATTTGTTATCATACTCTGAAGAGAATCTCTGATTGCATTCACAAAATGTAAGGTTAGGTGAAAATATAGCTTTGTTCAAAAAAAAAAAAAAGTAGCAATATAACCAAAAGAACAAGTTGCAGAAATCCAAAGAGAACTTCCCCTACTCTAGAATTCGATTCATGAAAATTTTGTCTATTTTGACTTTGAAATCAGATGGAACAAATTCCCTAAAGATGAATTTAACACTAAACAGAGCAGTGATGACTCACCATAGAGCAAGAGTTTTCAGCAACATCACAAGATTGCATGATGCGTACATAAACGGGATATGGAGATCCAATAGCCCGAACTTTGTTTTTATTTTATACATCTGCTCATTGTTTAGAACAGCGCGTCCTGGTACAATATATCCAGGCACAGAAGCTTCATGTGGAGGACTTCTGGAGGAAGGGACATATCCTGTGGAGAAACCCAATCACAAAATGACCATCAAAGTCAGAATATGCTCCATAGAACCAAAACTGAAAACTATTCCAAATGCTCTAAAAACAAACCTGCTGACTTTGGGTGATGAGTTTCCTCAAGAGGATGAAATATCAAGGTGACTCTTCTTGTCTTGCCCTTTGATGGTTCAAATATGCAGATATCACCTTCTTTCAAACCATTGTCGCTAATGAAGCCCAACCAGCCAGTAGAAAGAACATACCAACCAACAGTGTTAGTGTGCAAAGTGATTGTCCATGTCTTGCTACCATTAAGCTGAGAAAGTGTAATGGTTCCATCTTTGTCCAAAAGGTGTTTGAGAGCATAATCCTTAGCGATGGCCTATTTCAAATGATTGCAAACCACATTATATGATAAATGAATAATGAAGATTATGACAATCATAACCTTGATGAAACAACTACTGACTGCCAATATTGATAGAACTATTTAAAAAATAATATAATAAAAAACAGAATACAAATATCCTACTGATTGCATGGGATAAATTCAGAACTCACCAGACATCCACCATACATACTTGTCATGTCTATGGCTGTGATGTACAATGGAATTTGAGGTCTAATTTTCTGCTCAAGGGCATAGATTTTAGCCTTTTGCTCGCTCGTCGTGAGGTAACCCATTGGGAACACTACCCAAGAATTCTGGAAACCAACTGAATTCAAGGGTTCTTCAACATGGACATTTTTAGCTACAGTGTCAACCATGAAAAGTTTAGCACAAAAAAGCCGTATACACAGTTTCTGAAAATTTAAGGTAGTGACTTTAAAACTATTTAGTATTTACTTGATATTTTTGAAGGGGAGTCTGTTGGGCTCATCTTTGAAGTTTTCCTCATGTGGCTTGTTGGTGGTTGTGTATGATTATCATGAGAAGTGCTGCTTTCTTGCCCATAAGGAGAACTGTCCATCACAACACTAGAGAACTCTTTCTCACAACAACTTGGATCGAAGATTCGAACTTTGAAATGGGCGTGCCCATTATAAGTGAACACCAAGAAGTCTCCACGTCTAAGATCATGAGAACTGGAAAAGTTTGTCCATCCAGTTCCAATGACGAGATCATTCTGTTCCTTGGCAACCTTAACATGATATGTTTTACCATTTGGTGCTTCTAGTTGGACTTCTTCCGGGATCTGCCCTCCAACATTGGTTGCAAACTTTTTTGGTATGGTCTGCAAGAATAAACAAATGATAGCTTCTTTATACTATGTAATACTCCCTCCGTCCATTTATCTCCTTCGTCTAAGCAAAAAATTTTTTCCAACAATCTCCTTCGTCTAAAGTGGTCCACACACTGCCCGAATTTAGGATTGGTTACATGCGAGCGTTTGTGGCTGCTCTTTGGCTGCATGCAAGCATGCACATTAATTAGATCACAAATTTAATGCAAAAGACGTGGTCCATGAGTGCTACTTGGTCTGTGTGCACAAGGCTTAAACGAAGGAGATTGATGGACAGATGGAGTAGTGTCAAAGTCAGGAACATTGAATACCTCATGAAATGCAAAAGGGCTAGTACCAGGCTGCCAACGCAGAGGTACCAATTGTGCAAACAAGAGTTATTTTCCTAGCATTAGTGACTGGCTAGATAGCTTCTTGTAATTTTTTTTTGTCTCTGTTTTTTTCTTTTTGGACTGGCTGTTCGTTCTTGTTTACTATCTATTTATTCAGTAGGGGTTATTCAGAAAATATTTGTGCATTATTTAGTAATTTAACTATAGACAAACTTGTTTGCATAAAACCAAAATCTATTGTCAAACTTCCAACTTCAGCATCGGTATTAAAAATTCTATTTAAATTTCAGAGCTCCACTAAAAAGTTTAACAGTGTAATTGAGATGTCACTGGTGCACAAGAACAGTGTAATTGAGTATCATACCAGTTTATTCTTGAAATCACTCATTATCATAGCCTTGATGAAACACTTATCCTGATCACTCATGTGGTGCCAATAATGATTTGAAATACAACCCTTGCATACTTTGTAATTTTTGTTTGTCCTGTAACAACTCATAACATGTTAGTTGAGATTAAATTGTTAGAGAGATTTATAACCTCAGTGCGAATTTGAGAGTATGCAAAAATAGCAAATAAAAACTTGAATATTTGTGGGTACCTATAATAACTGTTACATGCCTATAGCAAATATGACGAGTCAATTTGCTTGTGGGAACAACAAGGAAAGTCGAGCTACCATTACAAAGTTTTACTAACCTTTCACTTCCTGGTGATTGTAAATGACTGCCAAGAGATGTGATCCTCTCTTGGACACAAGGAATGGAGTTAATCGGAAAACAGGATAGCTCTTTCTCACAGGTACTTGGGCTGAATATTTGAACTTCAAAATGGGACTCCCCAATGCGTCTGAACACCAAGGTATCACCCTGCTCTAGTTCATAAGCATTGGCAAATGCAGCCCATCAAAACAAAGGAGTAGCTCATTATTCTTCTTGGTCACCTCAATGTTATATGTTTCACCATCTAGCACTTTCAGCGTTATTGCTTCAGATATCTGATCTCCAACATTTTTCGCAAACTTTTTTTGGGTAGGATCTGCAAAAATAAATAAATAATATATTTTTGTTGGACTGCACTACCGCCCTCTTGTGTAGCAGGATTATCCCGATCCGCCTGCACACTACCTAACAAACCGTCCCGACCCGCCCGACCTGCGCGCTTCCTCCAACTTGCGCGCTGACCTAGACTCCACGTGACTTCCTCCTGCCCCACCAACTCCTTGCGCCCGAGCCGGACGGACGGACCCGCACACACGCGACTTCCTCCTCTCCTCCAACTCCCGGGAGCGGTCAGCCCGCCGCCGATCGCCCGCCGCCGATCAACTTACCCTATCCTACTCCGATCTAGATCAACTTTTCCTCTAAGCAATCAACAGCAGGTATCTTCTCTCCCAATCTATCAACAACAACATCAACAGGGATCCCCACAGTTAACCACTCCAGTTGGAAATTACAGAACCCAATATGACGAAAGACAGGAACATCCATCCACTACTGAAGCATTTATTCAGGCAAAAGTATCGGTATTTCAAGTCGGATGTTTGACAGGTTGCTAGAAATTATCAGAAATCGAGATGTGCTAGAAACTCACACATTTGCTACAAATTAACAGGTTGTCTTGGATTGCAACAGGCCAAGATCATGAAGAAATTCACATAGCAAGATGCCGATATCAATATGAACGATAAAAGACAACGGGCCCTTCAAATAGATCCAAGACTGATCCAGGGCAACAAATTTCAGGTATTTTGAGTCAGATTGCCACAAAATTTGGTAGTAAAAACTGTTTAACGACAACATAAACAGGGCAAAAAGTATCAGGTGTTAGTTCCTCCTAGATTGATAATTGTATTGGCATGCAACAGGCCAAACTCATGAAGAAATTCACACAAAGAAGATCCCAAGTAGCAACAGACCCCCAAGTATTCACAAGATCATGGCGACATTCACATACACCCATGATTGAAGCATTCATATTGAGGCAGAAAGTATCATCGGGAACATGTAGCTTATTCCCTCCCAAGTGTCCTCCCAGTTTCCTCCCAAGTACTACTTTCCTTCATACAATTGCTAGTCGATCAACATATCTTCACAGTTTGCTAGTCGGTCGGAGATGTGGTAGAAATTCACTGATTGCTAGTAAGAGATGTGGTAGAAAATCACAGATTTGCTAGGTACATGTCTTCATACTGTTGGTGCCTTCTCATTGCTGTACAACATGTAGGAAAGAAGAGTATTAGTGCATATTAGTTTGCTAGTTCAACATGTAGGCCTATGCTCTAAAAGTCTAAATAATCTACTCCTCTGTATTTGACATAGTAATACCAGTAGCTTGTAATACTTGCTATCTACACAACTAGCAGTTTGGTTGTGACTTGCACAATTAGCTGGCCTAGCATTTATTTGGTTATTTGTAAGCAGTTTCTTTATTTTGCCCTAGCATTTATTTATTCAGTTAAACCTAAGCATTTGCTGGTGTTGTGATGTGTTGCTGGTGACTAGGCAATCAACTTACTGAATCTTATTTGCTGGCCCATTTACTTACATGTATTTACACATATCATTTGTCTTGCTGCCCCATTTAGATGGCTGTCCAACATGCAGGAAAAAGAAAGAGCTATTAGTTTCATTTACTTACAAGAAAGAGCTATTAGTTTCATTTACTTACATGTATTTACACATATCATTTGCTGCTGCCCCCTTTAGATGGCTGTCCAACATGCAGGAAAAAGAAAGAGCTATTAGTTTTCTGAGTAGTTGCCTAGCATGTTGCAGTAAACTGCTTGGATAATAACATGTAAATGCTTTTTGTAACTTGCAGGTCCTAGCATGGATTTGAATGATGACACTGGAAATCCATTCTTTTGTACACAATTACCAACCATTTCAGAGCTGCAACTCTCATTGGAAGACACACACATCGAGGAAGAATTTGTTGGGGATCAAGGTGCTGAGAATGAAATTGTGGCAGCTCAGGATGAGGATGATGTTGACCTACAGTTCTTGGCAGCAATTTCTTCCCCAATGAGCCGTATGTCGGAAAAGCTCAATTTTGACACGGAAGAAGAGGCGAGGCAAAGCTATAATGAATATGCTAGAAGAAAGGGCTTCTCTATAAGGAATGGGACATCTAGGAGGCTAGCGAGGACAAAGGAACTTGACAAAGCCTTGTTTGTGTGCAACAAGGAGGGGAAGGGTAAAAAGGCCAAGGGTAATGAGCTAGAGATTGTTGAAGACGATGAAATCAGCGACTCTGATCTTGAAGAAGCTAAAGGAAAAAATGCAAAGTGTATTGGCATGAAAAGGAAAAGAGAGACGATGAAGTACACTTGCTGTAGAGCACGAATGTTGGTCAAGTACAACGGCTCTAAGTGGTTCGTCAAGCAGTTTGTTGCTGACCACAACCACAGCATGGTGGACAAACCGTCGTTGGCAAAGTTTCTACGGTCCCACGCTGGGATCCCAAAAGAAGAGGTGGACTTTTTGACCCTTCTACATAACTGCAACCTTGAAACCAAATCGAATGATGCAACTTATGTCCGATCTCTACGGATGCGCACATGCTGTACCTTACCATGTCACTCACGTCGGCAACTTGAGAGCACAGATACGGTCTCGTGCAGCGAAAAGTGACATGGCAGAAACACTTTCGTACTTTGACGAGCTGAGAAAGGAGGACCCGGATTTGTTTGTCAGAGTCAAGTTGGATGCGGATGATAAGGTGGAGAATATCTTCTGGGTGGATGGGGCAGCAAGGGCTGCATACAAGCTGTACCATGATTGTATCTCCTTCGATAGCACATATCTCACCAATATCTACAAAATGCCATTTGCGCCTTTCATTGCAATCAATAGGCATGGTCAATCCATCCAAGTTGGATGTGGTTTCTTGAAAAATGAATCTGCAGAATCCTATATTTGGTTGTTCAAGGCCTTTGTAGAAGCAATGGATGGCCTGGAGCCAATCAACTTGATCACCGACCAGGATTTGGCAATGGCGGCGGCGACCAGGGCGGTTTTTTTGTAGCTACCCTAAGACGGTGCTTGCCGTTGGCACATTATTTCCAAGATCGAGACCAGGCTTGCTAGGTACTTTGACACAAAAAAAGGCTTGGAGGGGGGAAAAGGCTTGGAGGAGGAGTACAATGAAGTCGTGAATTTCAGCTTGAGTCCTCAAGAATTTGAAATGAGATGGCAAGCAATGATTGTAACTCATGGAGCTGCTGAGAATGAGATCCTACGTAATCTATGGGAGATCGGGCATCCGTGGGTTCCGCCTTTTCATGGACAGATTCTACCCTTTCCTGCAGTCTACCCAAAGAAGCGAGGGATTCAATGCTGTCCTCAAGAAATACGTGAAATCCTAACAACTCAATTCGATTTTGTCCATCAATACAAGAAAATTCAGGACAAAAACAGATGTGGTGAGAACAAGCGGATTTCGGGGACGGACCAAAGGTCGCCTCCAAAGATGGTCCGCTTATCCTTTGGAGAAGCATGCAATTGAGGTGTACACGAGAAACATTTATTACGGGTTCCGTGGCCGAGCTTGAGAGGATAGCACGGTATGTGTCCTGTATTGACCTACCCATATGTGTACCAATTGAGCCCCGTTGAAGATTTTGTCGGAGTTTATGGATCTAGAACCTATGAAGTTACTTACAATGAAGAGCTTTGTGTTATCACCGTCAATGCCGCAAATTCGAGAGAGATGGGATTTTTGCTGCCATGTGCTAAAAGTTTTGACAGACAAAGGGTCAAGAAAATCCTGCACCCCTACATTCTCCCCTGTGGACACCACAAGAGAACTCAACCTCAATATCTGCATTGCAAGCTGGTGCTCAAGCAAATGCGATGCGATGCCGGAGAAAAAACAAGAGGGCAAATCCGCTTTGCAAATCTTGCAAACTTATTTGCAAACATATCTCGGCAAAAAGAGTTCACCGGGATTGCTCTTTGCTCATGGGCGTGCAATAGAGGCTGAATTTGCTTGCTATAAAGAAGGCTAGGAAGGAGAAGAAGAAGGCACAAGTGGCCGCTACAGCGACTCAGCCAAGAAAGGCAATGCTTTCCCCCTCCTCCACAAAGAAGGCGTTGATGTCCCTCCCCTCCTCCACGGCAAGCCATTGTTGTCCCTCCTCCACACAAGCCGCCCCCTCCCCTCCACAAAGAAGCCAAGATTACTATCCCTTCCTCCACAAAGAAGGCGGTCTGTCCCCGTCCCTCCTCCACGGCAAAGGTATTGCTTTGTCCCCTCGCCCCTCCTCCACAACAAGTCCCTTCTCCTGAAAGCACTTCGCAGCGGGGGCATCTTTCACAAGAAACTAGTGCAGTACCTATGGTAGTGTTGGACCCGGACATTACTAAGACAAAAGGCCGCGAAGGCAAGGAGGAAAAAGTCTTCACCGGAAGTGCATACAAAGAAGCCACGCAAATGCAGTCTTTGTGGCTCTACTGAGCACAATGCAAAGAACATGCCGAGAAAAAGATGGTTGCTCAAGATAAGTGATGAAGAGGAGTAGAGATTCGAGGGCTTAGATTCTATTTTGTCAAAAAAATTGTAATTTGCGTAGATGGTCTTTGTACTTAAGTTAATGAGAGATGGTTGCTTTTTTTTTTTTTCCCTTCTCTCCAAACTAATAACCAAGGATAAAACATTTAAGTTTGGTCACTCTTTGATTTCCTTTTTGGTTACATTTCATAACCTGTGACACCTATTGTTCTCTACAAATTGTTCTCGACCTATGTATTTTCCCTAGTCTGTACTTTTATTTGCGTGTTAGCACAATATACCCAAGCACTCCACATCAAAAGTGCTTAGTTTTTCATACATAAATGCCTAGCTTTTGATACTAAATTGCTAGTTTTGTATTCCCACGCACCTTGCTTAGCTTTAGCTTATCCCACCAGTTTTCTTCATTCTTGGGGTGTGTCACCCACTTGTGTGTCGGCAACTTCCGTATATTGGGGATATCTGTCTCCTTTGAAGTTGTATATCCGACGGCCATCCCAAAGGTAGCGCATGCATGATCATGTGAAACCCGCAATCGTGGGTCGCAATAGCACAACTCAACTTATTAGAGGCATCCAATGTGTAGAATCTGCATCACAAGAACCGGTTTCAATTTTGAGCTTACTTATTTGATTGTTTTGGCACACCAATGTCCACACAGCTCGTACTCTGTATGTCTTTTTTGTTTAAGGGTACCATCTCCTCCATAGAGCTTTAATTCCCTCTATGATTTTGTCGCAGCCTTCCTCTTAGCCTTTTGTCTTCCAAACTCCTCATCGAGTCCAATACCTCGAATCTCCCCGCCCTTAGGTTTAGAACCGGCCAGTAGTAGTGTCCCGCTCTCGATCCATCGCCGCTTCCCAAGTTCTCAAGCACCGAACATGACCTGGGTCGTTTTTGTTCACATCTCGTTAGTAACACAACAAACCTGAATTCGACTTTTAGTAAAGGTTTCATCTGTCAACTCACCATCTCACGGTGGTCGAGGTGGTTATCATTAGCTTTGAATACGCGAGACACCTCAGGCCTATCAAGCTGGCCCGATTGGAGGTATGTCTGCCAAAAAAATGAATAAATGTGTGAACACAGTTACAAAAAGCTAATGGCCATGTGTAAAAATACTTGACTGAAACAAGAAATGGTAAAGAGAAAAGGGGAAGTCTGACCGCGACTCTTAATGGAAGCACACGCTGCTTGACAGGCTTGCCCTTTAATTTCTCTTTGTCAATTACTTGAATTGCAATCTCTGCAACTGTGTTATGTAGGTGGCCTCCTGGTTTTACTGAATTAGCAAGGTGGTGCAGATGGACAAAGAACTGCCACAAAACTATTGCTATCGTTGTCCTGCAGCCACAGAACACAAACGATGTCAAAAAAATGAACTTGGTAGATTGTAATCAGGAAAATGTTTAGCTTGAACCAAAAAATGCTCGGGCAAAATGAAGAAACGCTACGAATAACCAAATAAATGCTAAACCGGAAGGAGAAGTAGGTCGCTATTGCTAAAGTTGGTAGGTTGTAAGCGGCGTGTAGCGGGTAGCCTAGTCGCCTTGCCGCAGCCAGCGGCTCACTCATCGCCTATACTCACAAAGATCGCCTTTGCGGCGGCAGCTCATCAGCTATACTCCTAGACAGTACCTTGCCACTACCTACTCAGCCATAGCCATAGCCTAGCCTAGCTAGTTGCTAGCGAGTGTGTACTATTGAATAAATGCTTAGGCTCAATTGAATAAATGCTAGGGAAAAATAGATAAAATGCTTAGCCAGGAGTAAATAAATGCAGAGACAGTAGTTTGAAAATGCTGCTACAGGAAATCAAGAGAGCACGTACTCATTAGATTGCCTCCCACGAGTAGACCTTGCATGTGCACACACCGCATCATAGACCTTAGTAACATCTTGGTTGCAAGTGAAATCCTTCTTTGATGTGTAATCAACAAATGGTGATTCCAAGTTAGGCGGCCTTCGCAAAGTTCGTTTTGGTGCGGGTTGAAAAAGTAGGTGTGACCGACTTGTTTGCACTACTTGGATCTTCATCCTATGCTTTCCTTTTTTTCTTGATGCGACCTCCTCTTTACGTCCTCTTAAATGTTTCTTCCGATATATCCTCAAGTGAGGCTGCTGCAGAACCCGCCAGAACCTATTCCATCTTTGGGATTGAGAAAGGCCAAGATCGAAGTCCGGAGGGGTGAAGGCCGAGGATGCCTTGCCGATTTGTCGGTTTGTGGTTTCTTTGCTTTGCTTGCTTGCTTCGGTTTGTTTGATGCATCGGCTTTTTCTTGTGAACTAAGATCTATAACATTGTGCACCGAAGTGCCTTGGGCAGCAGCAATACCTGCATATAGAATAAAGAAGAAATAAGCAAAGATGGAAGGAAAAAGGAAATAAAATGTAACAGCACATAGCTTCACATTACCCGAATCTTTTTATTCAATTGGATTACTTGGCGGCCGTAGCTTGGACTTCCTGTTGTGTGCAATTCCATCTTTCTTATAGTTTCGGGAGGAATCACTTCAATAGGTACAGGGGTTAATAGTTTTCTCGGCTTTTTTTCCTATTGGAGGATCAATAGGTGCACTTGAATGCTTGCGAGAGGCTTCATCTTGTTTAGCGGCTTCAGCGACTATACGGATCTTACTCGGCCACAAAAATCAAAGGCTCCCCGACTTGCTATGCTCACTATCCGGGATGTCATGAGCTGAGCCTTCAAAAGGAGGGGTGTGAGCTCTCTTTTTTCAGCTCTATCGATTCTTCACTTGATTACGCACTTGCTTCATCGGTTTCTTCTTGGTCGGTTTCTCCTCCTTCACTTTATCGTCTTCTTCTTCTTCTTCTTCTTCTTCTTCTTCCACTTCTTCTTCTTCTTCTTCTTCACTAAGCTTCTTCTTCTTCACTACAAGCTTCTTCTTCTTCTTCTTCTTCTTCCGCCACCTTCTTCTTCTTCTTCTTCACCGGCATCATCTTCTTCACTTGCCATCATCCTCGGGTGGTTGTCTTGCTTGCCTAGACACAGGCTGCCTTTGTCCTCCATGAGAACTGGTTGATGGTTGTTGGATTGTGGATACTTTTTCTAAGAAAGTACCCACAAGGTCGGTGAAAACCAAACACAAGTCACTCACAACATTAGTGAGTTCCCTCTTTTGCTGCAAGTGAAAACAGTGACATGTTCATTAAGCAAATACAAAGAATTAGCAGGAAATCTATATCAAGTGTAGATAACAGGTATAATTGCCTAGGAACAGTATAAATGCATAGCAGGAACAGCATAATTGCCGAGCAGGAATATTAAAAGTGCCCAACAAAATAGTTTAGATCAGATTTAGTGGCGGACCTGATTAGATATGTTTGATGACACCTTTGAAGCCACAAATCTTTGGACATCATCCAATTGGAATAATGATGTTCGCATGCAGTTGTATGGGCGTAAACTTTTTGAGCTGAACACGTTGAAACAAAGAGGAATCAGTGGGTTATTTATGTGGTAATCAAAGGAAAATGCAGATTACACACCTTCAGCTTTCCAAAGGAGCCGTCACGATTGGTGTCCAACTTAATAACTTGATCTACCATACTCCTTGACCATGCTGCAGCCCTAGGCATTGTCGCTGGGATGTCCAAATTGTCAACCAGCAGAGAGTCTACATATAGGAGCTGCAAAGAAGAAAACTAGTATAAAATACAAACACAGTGCAAAAGGTAGAGAATGCGAGAAGAACAAGAAGAGATAAACTTACAACTAAGAAAAGGACACATCCCTTCACAGATTGTCTTCTTCCTAGTTTGGAACCCGTGCTCTTGAGTTGATCAACCACAAACTTGCACCAATTGAGTTCTTTCACTCTAGAAAGGTCAGTGATTGCTGGATAGCATCTAGGGCTGATTCCCATGCTGGTGGGGGGGCACAAGAAAGTCGAAATGGCAATCATCATCCAAGACCTTAGGAAATCCTCGTTAGCTTTCTTGTTTTTCCCCAATCTTGTCAACACTTTGCCTTAATCTTAGGTCTTTGTTCCTTGAGCAATTGCATACTTGGACTGAATGAAGTTGATTGCATTGACATCGAGCTCATATTTTTACTTCATCGCCCCGATTGGCAAGTCAAAGAAATCATGCACAGCTTCGGTGTCACCTTGATCACACCTCTTCCGGGAAGCACAAGTTGCATAGACTCGCATCAAAACAGTCCCACCACTAGCCAATTTGCTAGTCTTGCTGGTAGCGTCTCACATTTCAGATTTAGAAGGCCACCGAACCCAACTTTATCGATCATATTGCGCTGAGCTCTAGTCAATTTCTTATTCAGCTTAACAAGCGTGGCAGGGGAAGCACGGTTCCTTTTTCCCTCAACATTCCTTGTAACCCCGAACAAGACAAGTCAAATGTAAGATGCTTAAGAAAATTTAGAAAAATGCTAAAGGTGACAGAAAAAAAAAATGCTAGAAGGGGTAGACATAAATTCGGAGAAAAGGCACAACATGCATTCATTATCAAAAAAAAAAGAAAGAGCATGGTCATACCTGGCTTGAAGAAGGTGCATCTTGACGCTGTCGAGGTCCTCTAGCCATATTTCCTGCATACAATGAAAGAATGTGATAATTGTAGACAAAGTTGAAGGTGCAATGTCCCACTCGGGCCGGGACATTGGTGTGCCAAAACAATCAAATAAGTAAGCTCAAAATTGAAAACCGGTTCTTGTGATGCAGATTCTACACATTGGATGCCTCTAATAAGTTGAGTTGTGCTATTGCAGCCCACGATTGCGGGTTTCACATGATCATGCATGCGCAAAGACTAGGATGGCCGCGATATACAACTTCAAGGAGACGATATCCCCAATATACGGAAGTTCTTGACACACAAGTGGGTGACACACCCCAAGAATGAAGAAAATCGGTGGGATAAGCTAAAGCTAAGCAAGGTGCGTGGGAATACAAAACTAGCAATTTAGTATCAAAAGCTAGGCATTTATGTATGAAAAACTAAGCACTTTTGATGTGGAGTGCCGTATATTGTGCTAACACGCAAATAAAAAGTACAGACTAGGGAAAATACATAGGCCGAGAACAATTTGTAGAGAACAATAGGTGTCACAGTTATGAAATGTAACCAAAAAGGAAATCAAAGAGTGACCAAACTTAAATGTTTTATCCTTGGTTATTAGTTTGGAGAGAAGGGGAAAAAAATTCAGCAACCATCTTAACAAATGGAACAAAGGTGTGTTCACTTAGGCCCGCTAATGGGGATGAACCGCACCACACCCACCCCCCCCCAAGTAGATTGCTTGTAATCACCCCCAACCCCCACCCCACCCCAAAAGTTTAATTAATCATCCCAACCCACCCCGCCCCATAAGAATGGGTTAACCCATGGCGTGGATATATCCCAAAATGGTTGAGCGTCGCTGGCAGGCGAGCGCCTTTGAGCCGTGCTTCTGCCGGATTTGGGCATGCCGCCGCCAAGATGTCGTGGGTTGGACTTGATGCGTGTGAAGCGGCGGCGATGGCGTTTTGCTAATGCTAATATGCTATCCACCACAAAATATGCTAATGCAAAGGCATACTAATATGCTAATGCCTACCGATGGGCAGCCACCACAAAATATATTGAGCAAAAACTACAACGCACAAGTACAAGTACATGGAGTGAAGCCTAACCTTGCTAAAGAGAAGCTGCCCCACCCTTTTATGATGAAGGTATGATGAAGAAATTGCTTCACCAATCCGATCGTCGTCGAAATGGTAGCTTGCGCCCCTATGAACTGAAAAAGAAAGCAGAGTCGACTTCATTAATCAAATGCAAGTACAAGATCAACAATACATTTTGTAGTGGCGCGGCGTCCCAAGGCCACAGAGCTAAAATGCCTTACCAAATTAACAAAAAATGCTAATACAAAAAGAAAAAATGACCTGGCAATTGGAAGAATAAATGCTTATGTACAGATTTACATGACAGAGAATAATAGAAGAAATGAGGTTTCGGCAAGCCATTGTTAGATGCCAAAAAAAAGAGAGGGAAAGGCAAAGACCAAAAAAGAGAAGCAAGATCAATTCATAAATGCACTAAAATGTTTTATTAGCCACGGGTTGAGTATAGTGTATTACTCAGAATTGATTAGTAAATATAATGGTCCTGTGTCGTGACGACAAAATGCTTATGTAGTGGGTGAGGACAACATTTCGAAACGATTCAAGAGATGCCTTGTTAGAATCCATAGAAGCAAGTATACCACAACCTATCATCCCGTAAGAGCTCCCGTTTTAGTAACTAAACGAGAAGAAAAGAGGTTTCGACCCACTACATACCACAACCCGGAGGAGAAGCATTAGATTGGCAAACAAAGGTGACCAAAATATAGGAAAGGATACCCTTCAAATAGCACGAGCTTGTACCTAGGAAACTAGGAGGGCTAATCAAGAAAGAACAAAACCAAGAAGATACTAACGCCGATTTCAATACGTAGCACTTCCGGAGGCCGGTGGAGATCGGGCGATGGAAGCCATCCAGTGTGCTGATAGAAGAGGGGAGGAAGAAGAAGAGTAATACACAAAGCATAGTAATGTAAATAGTAAAAAATGACCACTATATGTACTTGCAGACTGATCTTGTTGATGTCATGCTTCAATTAGTACAAAATCAAATCAAAAAGTAATACACAAGGCAGAGTAATGAAGCTCTGCCACTACAAATGGATATTTGCATCCGCTTCACTAATAGTCGATAAGGTGCCTAACTTGTTGCCCCGCCCTAACCTCTGAACACCGATTTGGATGTACACGAGACACATCACATCGGCCCGACCACATAGCAATATTTTGGGCCTTCATTCATTGAAATTACGTAATCTAGAGCTCATGCGGTGATGCAAACCAATGGATCTAGAGCTCATTCAGATTATACGGGCACGAGAAATCAGAAAGAGTACACCCAAATAGCAAGGGCTAGCAGGCGGAATGCAAATACCTCAGCAACTTCCTCGCTGCAGTGTTGATGCCTACGCAACCACCCGTCGGCGGCAACCTCCTGAAACCCTAAACCTGCCGTCGGCAACACTGCACGGGTCGATTCGTCCCCCAATCCCGTGATTGACAAAGAACACCGCAAATGAGGAAGGATTTGATTACGTTAGTGATACCTCTCTTGAGCAGCTCTACTTGCGGCCGATTTTGTTGTGGTTGTGCTTCAATTAGTACATAATCAAATCAAAATGTAAGGGCCAAACAGTTTTAAAAAAGCGAGTAATGAAGCTCGCCAATAGAACTGACATTTGCATCCGCTTCACTAATTCTCACATAATGTGCATAACTTGTTGCAGCCCTCACCTCTCGAACACTAATTTGGATGTACACACTGCTGACCACATAGCAAGAATTTGGTGGTACATTCAATCGAGATTTCACAACCTAGGGCTCATACAATGACGAAAAACCTATGATTGTAGTACACACGAAGCACATCGACACCGCACCATACAGGCGCAGTTCGGTTTGGGATTAGATGTGCACGTAAATGAGGAACAAGACATGATGTACATCCAAATAGCGAGGGGGCTAGCGGGGGAAATGGAAATACCTAACAAATTCCTCGCTCAACCTCCAAGTAACCTCCCCTTGGGCGGCAACCTCCCGTCGGCGGCAACCTCCGTCTCGGCGGCAACCACCCGTCTCGGCGGCAACCTCCCGTCGGCGGCAACCTACCCGTCGTTGTCCCTTCACGCGTGGATTCGTACCAAATCGGGACGGTTAGGTCGATCGCGGCGGATCCGGCACCTCAATACAGATTTGGTTGGGGAAGTGGTACCTCCGGTGAAGCGACTCCCGCTTGACGGCGGCGGCCGGGGAATGGGTAACCTCGCCGTGGGAAGCCTCGCGTGATCGCCGGGAGAGGCGAAGCGGTCGCCCGGAAGACGTCGAGCGGAGCGCCGGATAGAAGACGGCGGTCTTGGCGTACCCCGGCCAGGCGACGACGGGCCGAGAGGGCTCGGATCCGGCGACGAGCGCCTCAGCAGCACCTTGAGCGGGAGAAGGCCGCGCGGCGCCGGTAGAAGCGCACCGCCCGGCGAATTAACCTTGGCGAGGGCGTGGGTGCGCGGCGCGCCGGCCGCGGTGGAGGAAAGCCCGATGCGGCCGCGGATCGACGCCGTCGCCGTTCGCCGGTTCGGTGAGAGAGAGAGAGGAGGAGAGACGAGCGGGAGAGGAGAGAGGAGAGAGGGGGCGCGGCTCGGCTCGGGTCCCCAAATTTCGAACAGTGTAGTGTGTGGGCCCCACCGTCGTCGTGACTTTTTCCCTCGCACGCCATCGGACGCCATCAAAACAAAGACCCGATCCGACGGGCGCCGAGAGGCGCGAAGCCGATCGTTCGCTCGCACACGCGAAATCTAGTATTTAGGCTAAAATATATGAGTCTTCTTTCAGCGTGCCCTCACCCCCAAAGACCGAACCAGAGGGGCTAGCGGTAGATTTCAGGTAATATCTATCTAAATATTTGAATTTATAGCACAAAAATACTTTTTATGAAAATATTATGATTTTGGTTAAAATTCCACAAATTTTTGTCGAAGTTGTTCATATACGTAATTATGTATATTTTTATTGCACTAAAAAATACTATCATATTTGTACGTTCACCGTTAATCAAAATCGTTGGTTCTGTCTCTGCTCACCCCTCCTCGACTCTCTTTCCTCAAGTTGGGTTCACCATTGTCATCACCGCCTGATGGTTAACCCAACTTTGTCATGTTGTTACCATGATGCTCCTATCTTGGCACAAATGACTTTTGGCCATTTGTGCACCTCTGTCTCGCAACACTACCCCATATGTGTCGATCAATACCACCAAGCTAGGCCCCATTGCCTTCTCAAGATGGTTCATATAAATGTTATCCTCTTATAAATGGTTTATATAAATGTTATCCTCTTATAAATGTTTCATATAAATGTTATCCTCCAATAAATGGTTCATATAATGTTATCCCCATTTTGCTTTAAAAAGTTAGTTGGATCAATAAGAAGACAGAAAGAAATGGTTCATATAAATGTTGTCCTCCTATAAATGGTTCAATTGATGTCATCTTCCATGGACCAAGGGGCAGGTGCATGCTTGTCAGCATAATGGATTGATCGATTGCTGTTGTTACTTGTTAGTGCTTGTTGGTTTTTCTTCCTAAATGTAGTCTTTACAGCCCCCTTGAGCCTAGATTCCCTGCTAAATTAATGTTGTTAAGCCTCAAATTCACGATTAACTTTTTTTATTTAGCCCTAAAGGTTTAGTAGCTCTAGCTCTAAACCTTTATTATTTAGCTCTCCTTTGTCGTCCTAGATCCACCCTTCTAGATTTTTTTTTTTTTCTGTTGTTGCTTTTTTTTTTTTGGCTACACGATAGAAACGGACACCATCCTCGAAATTCAAAAGGAGCACCGAAGTGAACTTAAGGGAACAAAATGCAAATTTGGTGGCCAGCTTAGAGAGAGAGTTTGTGTGTTATGCATACGTGCCTGACTGACAGAAATGCAAGAACGTTGAGGCGCGGAATTTGTATGGTGGATCTAATGACAATAACTTCCCACTGTCACAAAACAAAAACGCCGGACTTGAAACGCTCCTGGGAACATTGTCAACAGAATGCAAAATACGGTTGTTCACAAACAAGCAGGAAAATAAAAAGGAAAAAAGTGGGTCGGAGGCGTCACCATCCATCTATTAAATCTGCTGGCCGGCCGGGCATTGCTGTGTTGTGCTAGTGTGAACAGATTTAGTTGTTTTAATGAGTATGTTGCTATCTCAGTACGCGTATGCAGGTCCACAGTACGCTCAACCGCTGATGCAACCGGCCGGAGAGACCTACTACACTCTCCGCTGCACAAAAAAGCCATGATCCCAGCACGGTACACGTAGCCCATGGATTGATGCATGTTGCGTGCTGAGTGGAGTGATGATGCACAGGATTATTCAGTTATCCAGCGACCTCAACACGTACGGTAGTGCATGGTGGTTGATCCACAACCTAGCTGCACATACACATACAACAACAGATCCAGCGTCCACGTAGTGTAACCAGGCACCATACGTATACCAGAATTGAGTAATTTTCCTGGTCCCCGGCCGTAGGTTATTAGAGCATCGATCTGGTCCCAAGTTCCTGACTAGCTTCCTGCGGCGTCCCAGGGGTCCTCTGTCTGTCCCTTTGTCGTGCCAATGGACACGTACGGTGGTTGACAGCAGCAGCCAGCGGATCGATCGCAACGAGTTGTCTAGCTGATTGGCATCTGTGCTCTGCAACTGTTGCCTGCCCCATGGCAGTGTGCAGTGTGCGTGCCATGTCAAAAGCTGATGAGCGCCTGAAACTGCCTCGGTGCATGCAATGCAATGCAGCGGCGGGCCGGGGGACTCATCACTTATCACTTGCCTGAAAAGGGATCCAAGCCCCAACCCACACCGGGGTCATCGTCGATCTCCAATCCGTCGCCCGGTCCTGCGACCGGCCAACACACACCACGCCGGGGCAGCCGGGGCTTGTGTTGCGCCTGCCCGATCGACTACGACGTGAAAACCAGGCGGCGTACGTCCCACGGCCACGACGACGGACACAACGTCCCAAGTCCACGCGGTAGCTATCACCATTCATCGCTGCATTGACTCCTCGCGTTCACCACGTTTCAGGCTTCCCAGCTGCGTGCACCGATCCATGGGTCAGCGTGCCGGGCGCACAGCGCCGCGTACGTGTTTGTTTCTTGGCCGTTGGCGCACGCACCACGCGCCTAGCATGCTAACTATTTTAATTTCCGGGCAGGATGGCATAGGCATTGAAGGGACCGGCCGGTGCCGAGAGCAATGCATGCACCGGCTCCCCTGCCGGCCGGCTCTGACCTAACACGCCGCTGCCGCTGGCTGGTTGGCGATCGGCGTTGTTCCACGTATATAGCCCGGCGTGACGTCGACGACTCCAAATTCCATCACGTGCTACATACATAGACGACTAGTAGCAGTGCTACTGTAGCACTGCACGTACAAACGGTACCGATCGACCTGCAGGATCCAGCGTTAGCTAGCTCTGGATAAGGTGGGCAGCAGATCAGAGCAGCCTGCCGCCTTGATGAACGGCACGCCGGCCGGCCGGCTCCGACCTAACACGCCGCTGACTGCCTGGTTGGCGATCGGCATTGATCCACGTCCCAGCCGGCGCGACGACGACTCCGAATTCCAGCACGTGCTGCCTACACTGCCACAGTAGCACTGGTGCTACGTACAAACGGGGTGCAGACCTGTTGGATCCGGCTGAGCGATCGCACTACGTAGGCAGCAGAGAGCAGCTTGCCTGCCGCCTTGATGAACGGCCGGTGCGCCGACCGCCACCACGTGCGTGGCTGCGCCGACTCTCCAGCACCGGTCCGGCCGGTGCTCGTTAATGCTGCCGGACGGAAAGCGCGTTCCAGTCCGGCCGTCCGGCCTTGTCGTCCTTCCCCGGCCGCTCCCTCTCTCGTGTAACACAACATTTGTTTGCATTCATTCATTTACAAGACCACCAACGGCCAGCCTAATTGTTGGGTGGTGGGCCGGGCTGGCGAGAGCCAGAGGCTGGCAAGCGCGCGCCAAGGGATCGATGGATGGGAAGGGATCAGCCGCGCCGGGCGTGCATGGACAGCGGCGGGTGATCGACACGTATTGACGCGCATCGGCCCGACAACGAGGCTGGCGGGTGGGCAGGCGGCTACCGGGGGCTACGGCCTGCCCTGCCCTGCCCTGCCCTGCCCTGCCCTGCGCGGACGACGGGACGGGACACCCCGAGCCCGACCGAACCACAACGGCAGGCGACGAGACGAGGAGTAGACCAAGCAGCCAGAACCGGTAGCAGAGCAGTAGGCTCTCATGCAGGGGCGTCCTTGGGCCCGTGCGGGCTGAGCGACCGGGCCCCCAAAAACCATGGGCCCCAAGATTTAGAAAATATACTAAGTATATATAATAGTTTTGAGCTTTTTTCTAATTAAAAATCAGCCTAAGTTGGCCCAAACTTGGCCTGTGTTGGAGTCCGATGGTGACTTCTTCAGGAGACGCACGATGCCGCCACAGCTTATCAATACCAATTTCACGTAACCCTTGCGCAGCCCTGTGCCCTTCGACTTCAGTTGGTCGCTGCCACTGGACGGTTCAGGTTATCGGCCTCGCCTCGTGGCTCGCCCTCGCTGTCTGAGAGATTGTGTTTCTTATTTACTTCTGATGCATTGCGTTCTTTGGATAATAAGAGCTTGAAATCTTGTTGTCATTATCTGGGGGCTGCACTTAAGGACCATCTGATATTGATGCTGATGACCTTTATGTGGAGTTGATTTTTCTTCAAGATTTTATTCCACAAGAAAATAAAAAATAAAGGCCCGGTCGAAATTCTAAATTTTTTGAAGCGACATGATTGTTTTCCAATGCAACCATTGCATATAGAATTCTATTGACTATTTCAGTGACTGTTGCATCGGCAGAAAGGAGCTTTTCTAAATTATAGCTATTGAAGACCTACTTGCGAACTATAATGACACAAGAAAGACTTAATGCACTGGCATTAATAGCACTTGAGAGCGGCATGCTGGAGAAGATTGAGTATGAATATATCATTGAAGATTTCGTTTTAAAAAATGCTACAAGAATATCGCTTTTCAAGTAATAGTTATAGAACAGGTATAATTCTTGGTTATGCTGTTATGCTTTGTGATATAAGTAATATATTGATTGATATTTGCTCTTAGTTTCTTGTTTTCGTCCAAGTATTACGTCGAAAAGAATAATGATGGCAGGAACAAGCTGCTGCGTTGGGAGAACGACTCTCTCTCCGGGCGACTCCGACCTCGGCGCTCCCCTCCCGGTCGCGGCGGTCTCCCCCAGCGGATGGCGCTGTCTACTCGATTCCTCTGGAGACGAGGATGCCGCGTTCGAGGCGGAGGCCCCTACCGTCGCTAGGCACGTCTTGCCGTCCAACCCTCTCCGGGGCAACCAGAGGTGTTCGCGTCTGGGCGCCGTCGTGACCGCCCACGGGCGTTGCGGGCGGGGCGCCCCGCCGTAGGGCTCGCCGCTGGCGTCCGTGACCACCGTCGCGGTGCCGTCGTCGCCAAGCTTTGGCGTGGCCGACGCCCCGTGGTGGCACCTCGGGCCGAGGGTGCCCGCCACCCTACGAATCGGTCGTCATCCGGCCCGGCGCGTCCCCGCACACCTGCGCCTCAACGTCAACCATCGGGCACCGCCGCCTCAGAGCCGTGTTGATGCCGATGGTTTCACTCTTGTCCAGGGCGCAAGCATGGGCGCGGCACCGCCGCCTCGGCCCGTCCACAGGCGGCTGTGCCGAACTCCTCGTCGGTCTCCCCTTCAACTGCTTTGGCGGGGATCACGTCGCCCCGATGCACTTCCCGTCCAGTCTCTCTCACGCCTCGGCCGAGGCATCGGGCGGGGATTGCAAGCTTCGACGCCGTCCCGCCTCCCCCAGCGCCTCCGCGTGTCACCCCTCGGGGAGCATGTTCGCCGTCGCGTCGCCAGCCGCAGGGATGGACTACATGCGCCGGGGTCGTCCATACCCCCCGCGACCACCGTCCTCGTCGGGCAGATTTCATGTCCGGCCACGTCGGCGTCCACGCTGCGGTTTGGAAAGACGCCCCTCTCCTCCGCCGAAGGCCATCCCCGCTCCCAGCGCCGGCGCTCGCGCTACAACCGTGCTCTCCGTTGCCCACCAAGTCGCCATGGGTCGACCGGTGGGCCGACGGTGGCCGCCGAAGTTCGCCCGGTGTTGCGCGCGCTGCAACCCCACCGCCCGCTTTCCACTCGACCGGTGGGCGGGCTTGTGCCTTCCGAGCTCGAGGTCGCGCCTCGTCAACAACCGGAGCTGTCCCTGTCCGCGCCCGTGGTGCGGGAGGTCCCCGGTGGCTTCCCTTTCGTCGGTCGGGCTCGCTGTGACGAGCCCTCACGCCGCCGCCCACGGTCGTCGGCGGCTCGGACGACCGGTGGGCAAGCCAGTCGCTGCCCGAGTTTGCCACGACGCGGCCGGTGGCGGCGGGTCGGACTATCTCACCGGATCCACGGCTGCGCCTGTGCCCGAGGGCGGCGTTGGGGGGACGCCGGCCCCCAAAAGGCTACCCCCGCCCCTCCCCTCCCTCTCGCGGCTCGGCGCCGGCCACCGCCTCGCTACTGCGCCAAACCGCGGACTCATCGGTCGTGGACTTAGGCGGACCTTCTAGGAGGTCGCCGGCAGGGCCTACCGCCGCCTCCGCCCAGGCCTTCACTGCCGGGCGATCACCGTGCCGCTTGGCGAGCCCATCCTCGGCCGCCACCGCCGCTCCTTGCAGTCCAAAATCACCGATGAGGAGTGGTCCTTAAGACGCGCCACCCGCCTCGGCTGCGAAATCGGGGCAGCGTGACCCACACCGGAGCGCCAGCGCCGGGAAGGTGTTGCTCAACAGGCTCGGGGTCGTCCGATCGGCGCGTCGGCCGGCACTCCGGACCCCGTCTTTGGCGGCAAGTTCGGAAACACCGGAGACGACGTATCGTCCGGGCGGGGAACATATGCGCGACCTCTTCCCCATGATGCGCCCACGGAAGAGGAGGGCATATGAGGGGAGTCCACTGTCGCCGTAGCTGCTTCTCTCTACTCTTGTCGCGCAATAGTTTTCCTTTTAAGTACATCTGTGAAGCTCTGCCGTTAAAGCCGGTGATTCTTGTTTGTGTGCTTACGTGCGTTGGGCCAATTGTTTTGGTAATGCGTGCGCCGTGTAAAACTCTAGTTTCCTTAATACAATACGTGCCAATGGCACGCTTTCGAAAAAACGTCGAAAAGAATATCCTTGTCCCAAGTTTAGATATATAGAGTTTCTTTAGGCAGATTTTAAACGCAATTAGTTTCGCTCGAGGAAGATATGAAGCAGTTCTAAAACTTCCACCCAAATATCAATGAAATTTGTGAGGCCATCATCAGTCCAGACTGATCAATCTTCATATACTTGCAACTCTATCTAGGAGTACTGCTCATAAAAAGAAAAAACTTTATTTCTGTATGTATATTCTGTATGACTCCACAAGACTACTCTTCATCAGATTCTTCCGAGGACTCCGAATCTTCATCCTCTTCTCTTGAATCTTCTGATTTCTTCTCGTCATCATCTTTTACGGCTTGATCATTGTCCGTTTTTGCCGCGTTTGCCTCCGCCGAGGCCTTGTCCTCTTCCCTTTTCCTCTTCAGCTCCTCGATCAGGTACTCAAGACTGGCATCCTCCTCGGAGCCGGCGTTCTTGGCCGTCATGAGGCACTCGGCGACGTCGGCCGGCGTGATGTCCACCTCCCTGAGCAGCTCCTCGACGGCGCCGAACAGCGGGTGCGCGTCGATGCCGAGGTAGTTTTTGGCAAGGGTCCTGAAGGCCTCGAAGCCACAGTAGGACATCTCGATGTGCATGTCCATCCGGCCCCGCCGGATCAGCGCCGGGTCGAGCCAGTCCACGTGGTTGGTCGTGAAGACGATGATCCGCTCGCCACCACAAGCCGAAAACAGCCCGTCGATGAAGTTGAGCAGGCCGGACAACGTCACGTCGTTGGTGTGCGATCGATTCTTCTTCTTCCTCTTGGACCTCCGGTCGCCCGTCAGGTCCAGGGTGCAGTCGATGTCCTCGATGACGATTATGGACATGCTGGTTGTCTGGATGAGGAGCTTGCGGAGGTCGTCGTTGCTGTTCACGATGGTGAGCTCAACGTTGTAGATGTCGTAGTTGAGGTGGTTGGCCATAGCCGCGATCATGGTGGACTTGCCCGTGCCCGGCGGGCCATAGAGCAGGTACCCCCGCTTCCATGGCTTGCCGGTGCGCCGGTAAAAGTCCCTGTTGTTCCGGAACGCGTCGAGGTCATCCATGATCTTCTTCTTCTTGGCCGGGTCCATGGCCAGCGTCTCGAACGTCGTCGGATGGTCGAAGTTAATGAAGTTCCACGCGTCGTCATTGTCGTAGGACAAGTACTCAGAGATCCTGTTGTTGCTGTAGAGCCTTCGGCGGCGGTTGCCCAAGAGGACCTCGCGGCCTCTGCGTCGGACGTGCGGCAGGTACTCGTCGATCACGAGCCGGCGGTGGCGCCTGTGGAACGTGAGACGCTGGACCTCGCGCCGGCATCTGTTGTTGTTCTGCGGCCCCTCCCCGTACGACGACGCCGCCTCGTCCGTCACGGACGACCACATGAACGTGGCGCCCCGGAACTCGTCGGACACGTCCTGGCCGTCGCGCATGCTGATGACGAGGCCGTCGCCCTCCTCGGCTTGCTCGGCGCGGAGCTCGCTGGCGTCCTGCGAGCACGAGGCGCTCAGGTACGCCTTCACCTCCTCGAAGGTGGTGTCGCGCGCGCCCGCGGGATGGTGCCTCGAGGACCACAGGTAGGGGTGGCTTCTCCGAGATGTCGAGGCTGACGTAGGGGTCGACGACGGAGAGGACCCGCCGCGCGTGGCGCCGGAGGAAGACGTTGAAGTAGGTCAGGAACAGCCGCCGCGGCGCGTACGCCGCCAGCAACGGCGCCAGGAGGAACCACGACGAGGCGAAGTTGGCCAGCACCCACTGCCGCAACCGCGTCATCGCGCCGGGCTCCCCCCCTTGACGGCAGGCCCGGCCCCGGGGTGCCAGCGGTGCAGCCGCACAGGGCCCGTGAGGCCAGGGGCCCAACCCCAAATATGTGAGCACCAATTGTATTCAGCTGCGAATCGGTGGATGTAGTCTAATGGTAGGGCGGTCCGCCGGGGCTACCCACCGGGGTTCATATCCCGGTGCTCGACCTTTTCCCCTGGATTTTCCCAAATTTACGGCGTTATGCATTAAGTGAGTAGCGACGTTCCGTCGGCGACGGCGCGCTTTGGTGACTTCGAGAATCTCCGTGATCTGCCGGGCCGCCCAGTCCTTCCTGGAGGTGCTCATAGGGGTAGGGTTTGCGTGCACGTGTGTTCATAGGGGTGAGTGTGCGTGCGTGTTATGAGTGTCTGCGTTGTACTGTGTCGTTCTCAAAAAAAAAAAAAAAAAAAAAAAAAAAAAAAAAACAATTGTATTCAGCCTAACAGCCCAAGAACAAAGGAAAAAAAATCATCGATCAGCTGCCTCCGTGACTGACTCCGTGTTCGTCGTCCGCGACTCAGACTCCCGACTCCGTGCCCTACCGCCGCGTCTCCTTCCTGCACACGCGAGTGAAGGAGTGATCGACATCGTCAAATCGACATCAAATCCGTCCGATCGACGATCGGTTCCTGTGCAATTCGGCGGACGCCGCCACATCGGACATCTGAGTGGCTGTTCACGGCTTACAGCCTGCTGCTCGCCGGCCATCAGGTTCAGGTAAAAGCTAATTGGCCCCAAATCTCCAATCTTTTTCTTGTCAACAAAAAAATCTCAATCTTTAGTTCTTTACTCTTTACTTCCTTAGATTTGGGATCCCATGTGGTGCAGCAAGCATGACATAATTTCGATTTAATTAGTTACTACTTTTGTAGACCTCATGTTGCCCAAAAAACATGAATTTGGAAGTGTGAAAAGAAAAAAAAGAAGAGAAGGATAGAGGACTTAAAAGAATCGCAAAGAGGAGCTCTTCGGAAATTTTGTAAGAGAGATACAAGCACTACAACAATTACAAATCCAGATGAGTGGGCAATAGTTCCTACTTGTTCAATAAGAATGTTTTTTATACAAATCCGAGAAGAAACTTTTAAACTAAGATAAGATGTACTGCTTGTTTAATAAGAATGTTTTTATGCATTAGCCATTATCTTGTTAGATTAGAGTTGTATTAAGGGCCCATTTCTTGTAGCTTCGCCCCGGGCCTTTAATTTGACAGGGCCGGCCCTGCTTGACGGCCATGGCCGTCCTAGATCTTGTGCGTGCCGACGCTCTCAATCGCCCACCGGCCGTAGATTTATACGACGGGAATCGCCCGGGTTCGTTTCGAATTCTCACGCAGTCACGCGGCCCGGGCAGCGAGCATGCGTACGGGAAGGTCATAATGTTTCCGAATTTGTTTCGAGTTCCGCACGATGGCGTCGCGATTGCAAGTTTGCAACCGGAGCGCGGCCGGATTGCCGACGGTGGAGTGATGTACACCATTATAGTGTCTATTTTAGTCATTAGCAATTTCATTTTGATGTCGTTGCTATATAGAGTATGGAGTGATGATGTACGAGTACTTCTTAATTTCATTTCATTTATTGTATGAAGGTTGTTACAGCCCCTTTAAAACTGGATATGACAAACCCTTCAAAATTTTATATCCTCCTATCCAAATTATAAGTCATTTTGACTTTTTTTTGGAACATTCGTTTTGTTATTATAACATCGATGAAAGCAAAATAGATAAAAAAAATAAGAGTCAAAATAACTTAAATTTAGAACCGATGGAGTAGTATGCTAGCAGACTAGCCGTGAATTTGACCTCAAAGTGATGTTCTATGCTGGGTATGCTACCAGAGAATCGATCTCAAAGTGATGTTCTATGCTGGGTATGCTACCAGACTAATTTCTCGAGGGGATTAATTCTTTTAATTGACGATGTTCTATGCCTGCAAGTAGTGGCCACCGTGAAAATGAGGTAGTGGAGGCAACCTATTTCCAATCTATAGCTGTCAAAAGAAAAGTATGGAGCGAAGCAAACACAAGACAACCACCAACGCAAATCAGTAATAACAGCACAGATATAACAAGATGTTGCCACTCGTTGTCTCACGGAAAATGCAAGTATCGCAGTTGATCAGTGAGTAACAAGCACGGCAGGATGTGAGCAAACAGTCGCTTTAAAAATCAGCATGACAGCATCCTAACAGCCCACCATTTTTTTAACTGTGTACTTGAACTATGAATTCAGTCAATACGGTATTTGCCTGTGTGATGTGTCTAATTGCTAATCCTCTGAAAGAAATAGAGGTAGCCCATTTCCTTGGGCAGGTCAACAGATGCTGCGACCTTGCTGTCGTTGAAGATTGTCCACCTCCCGTCTTTGAGGACATGAGCTACGTAGTGCCCGCAGTGGGTAGAGGTGCCCATATGGCTCACAAACGCCATCAGCTTGTATCCTGTACAGTCAGAAACCATTGTTAAGGGAAACAAATCTCAAACCAAACTAGAAAACGACTAGGATGATCTAGATAGCCCCTTTCAGTTAGGTTATATAAGGGGAAGGTTTGGAATCTATCCACTATGCTGATCCAGATACGGTACAAGGTTCAAGATGATTATTCTGTTGCTACATGAGCTAACAAAACAAAGGGGTTAGTGAAACTTACTGCCACTTCCATCTGGAATGTATGTGTCATCAGCATTTGTGTTGCTAGTGGAAGAATCAGCAGATGCTGAGGTCGATGCTTCGGGGTTGCTGAAAATCCAGTCGGTAGCTTTCTCAATATTACCGCCCTAATACAAATCAAAACAAGAATCACACCAGAAAAGGAATAAGAACATTGCAAGGATGACTGATAGGCATATAGGCATTCAATAACTTTCTGAAGGTTAAGAATGTTAAAAACGTTTACTTGAACAATTCATAAAATAGAATCTTACAGAAGCTTTGAGGGCCTTTATGGCAACATCTTCCTGAAAACCAAAGGAAATGAGAGTTTGAACGCTTGCTTCATCAACAGATGGCTCAGAAGCACGTGAATCTTTTGATATTGGGTCATTTATATCTGCATCACAAAATAATTTGATGGAAAACAGTTCTTCAGTCTTCGCTCAAAATTTCGACTTGGAAGTTCCCAGTCAAATATTTAATGATGATGAAAAGCAAGATTAGCTACAAAACAGCTGCAGTGCCAAACCAACCTGGATCATCCATGTGCGAGAGGAGCCAATTCATTGCCTCCTCAACTCCTGTGTTTGATGTGTTAATAGCAGCTTTCTGACAATGAAAGTAGTTGAAGCCCATGCTTGCAAGCTGGGACACAATATCCTCACTGGCAACGGGGTGAGCAAGCTCGGCACTGCTGTCACCAGAACCTAAAGTGTGCATTGAAAGTCACAAAAGCTGAAGAGAAATTTTAGAAAAAAAAACTAATGAATGACAGTCTGACCTTCAGGTAGCAGCTCTTCGCCAGGCTGTACACCTTTGCTGCGCATATGTGTGATATCAATCGTATCTGGCACATCTATATAAACATCTGCAAAGAAATAAACTGTCAAGACCAAGTGATCAAAAATTGGAAGATAAAACTACCCACACAGAATAAAAAATATTAGAGTTGTGGGTCATGTAAGTAAACACAACAGGAATCAGTACTAATGCTTACTAACTCTCAGACACAAACAGGAAATGATAAACCAGAGCTGAAATACTAGCAAGATATTGCCAACCAATTATTTGTAGATGATATTTGTTGACGCAAAGCTGATTGTAATCAAATTCCAAATCTAATTGAACTGAATCATAGGTAACACTAAGATGGATTACTTGCCAAGACCAGCCTGAAAAATGCCATGTGGACATTGGACATGTTCTGTGCTAGAAGCTCTCTACGAAAGCAGCATTTATGCTAAAATAAATGGCGAGGGGGGCATTACCAAGCTTCTTTGGCACCCATCCTGCTTCCATTACAAACTTACGCATGTGTAGCACAAGGTAATCAGGAAAAGTGTTGAAACCAGCCGTCCTGCATGAAACATTTCTTCGTTTAATTAAAACCCAATTCATGCTACATGTATACACGATAACAAGTAGCAATCACATAGTTCTTCAGCTTCAGCATCAAACCACATAAATAACACAAACATGCCAAACACCGAGTAAGATAAAATATGCTCTTTGATCAAGAAAACTCAATCAACACAGGGATCAATTTATGCCAGAGGTTCTCCACAATATATGCTTTGCTTTCAGGAAGTCAAGCATTAAAATAAATGCAAATACTAGGACTGATCAGGGAAGTCAAGCATAGATGTGGATAGATCATGAAATTAAACCACGGTACCTTCATTGGTCTGAGGTGTCATGCTTAGTTGACAAAGTATTACACAACTACACTGCATTATGACCTAGTTAAACTGGTCTCCAATGATTTTTCATGTATAAATGAGCTTTACTACACTGATGAACAATGATATATGGTTATCACTAACATTCAAATATTTATTAATTCGTTATAAACAAAACTAGAGCATTGGTAAAAAGAATTTAGCAAACAGCAACAAAGCATTGCTCTTCAATACGAGAACCTTGTCATGCTATCCTTTAAAAATTGCAGAGCTCAAATTGTGCATACTTAGTGGCGGTAGTCTTCGAATTCAATGCAGTGCTATAAAAATCTGGGATTTCCTCTGGCCCTGAAAAACTCGCTAAGCAAGCCTCCAATGGGACTCTAGGCCTGACAATATCCTCATTAGACCTGTTATGGAAACACAGCAATCCATAAGTCAGCACTTTCTTTTTTTTGCGAATCCCATAAGTCAACACTCACTCAGTACGAGATGAACTATAAATGATTGAATGCCTTACACTTCTTTTCCATCCAAGTCCATTGCAGCTTTCTTCTCATTAAAAGCTTCTAGCTGCTCTGCACATCCAACAAGTGTCAAGGATCTAAAATACATTATGTTTATTGTTTAATTAGAAGTGAGTTAAGATTTTAAAAAGCTACCTTTATTAGTTGCCTCATGCAGTGGTATGCTCAAAAAAAGAAAAAATTGTCCGACCGTTTGTTGTAAGAAACTTTCCCAGAAGGGCATTGGACCCTCTCTTCAACCATGAACTTGAAACCGCACAAGGATTTAGCTCATGGTTCCCAGGGTTTGCCTTCTCAACTCTGTCAATAAGGTGAAGGAAGAAGTCGAGGGCATCCTGTATGAACACATTTCAAACCAAATAAGGTTAACACACTTATTTCAAACAAAACACTATAGTTATTGATAACAAAGAAAAAATGCTCCTTAATCAGCACAAAAACAGTCTCTGTAGCCAATGTTTTTTGAGGCGGCCAGCGCAAGCACCGACCCACTTCACAACGCCTAGGCGTTTATGACGCAAAATTTTACATAACAGTACAGGTATAGCATATAGATACAGTACTTGTTTGTTCCCAATTCTTGAGCCCAGGTTAAACTATGTGAGCAAAGCCTCATTAATCTATGTGATCAAAGGCAGAGGCACAGAGCAGAGCAAATACACGAGCACATGCATCAGTAAATGAGCAAGGGCAGAGCAGAGCAAACATAAAAGGCAGAGCAGAGATTCAGAGAGCACATGCACCCGTCCATGAGCAAGGACAGAGTAGAGCAAAAGCAAAAGGAGGCAGGAGGATATGGGAGTCCAGAGAGGAGGCAGGGGGTCATCCATGAGGAACAGAGAGGAGGCATGGGCATACCAGGCGGAGGAAACAGACAGGAGGCAGGGGCATACAGGCGAATGGCAGACGGCCGGTGGATGCAGAGACCGAGACGAGGAGGCAGCCGTGGAGAGGCGGACGGCCGACGGAGGCAGAAAGTCGATGCGGGCGAGCTGATGTGGATGGCCGATGGCTGCAGCGGCGAGATGCTGTAGTGGCTCCACGGCAGTTGCGGACGGCTTGCAGGAGCGGCTCCACGGAAGGGGTGGCGGCCGGTGCACTCGAGCCTCGAGGCAGAGTAGGCAAGCGGAGCTGAGGTCCGCCCGCCGCCTACTTTCTTCCTGCCGCCTCTCTTCCTGTCCCTCGCCCTCACTGCCGCCGCAGTAAAGGCCTCGCGGTAAATTCCCCTCGCGAAGGATCTACTTCGCACCCTCCCAGTTCCCGCACGCGGTCGATTCCCCGCGAACTGGCCAGCACCCACGGGGGGGCTGTAGGCGTCCACCCAACACCAATCCACTCCTAGACGATGCCAAACTCGATTAAGTGGGCGCCATACCAGTGCAGGTCGTGGCGCCTCTGATGCCCAGGCCCTCTACCACGCCTTGTCACCTAGGCGACAACTTAGGTGGCGCCTAAAAACAATGGTTGTAGCTTATAATAAGTTGAAAAGAACATTACCTGTTGTCTCATGCTAGAAAATTCAGGATGGCTAGCAGCTATAACTGACTTAAACATGCGAGGGGCGTATCCCTTCCTGTCCCTATCAAATTCCATGCACAAAATAGGAAAAACAATCAGAAACAAAAAGAATGTCAGAGAACCTGATTTGCTTACTAGAACACATGTCATGACTAGGTAGGCTTGTAATCTCAATAAACTAGAGGTGCAGCAAGTGTACATGGTGTTTCACTATCAGTTGGAGATAAAAAGCCAATAATAAAAAAAAAGGCCCGCAATAGCATTTGTACAATTTTGTAGAGCAAGAAACATGTCAAAAGTCTACGCAAGACTGAAACCAAAGCATCATTAGTGACAAGCTGAGAACACCAGGATAGCAAAGGGTACAAACTGACAATTGGAAGCCATCACAACAAATCAATATGAAATGAAATCCTTTATACCTCCTTTGCTGGTGTAGAATATTTGCCAGAGAGCAAACCATGTCCTAGTTTTGTCCTATAACAAGAAAATATAAAAATTTTGATCGGCTCTTGCATAGAAAATATAACTGCTAATTATAGCTTGAATGGAAGGTAGCACAATTACATTCCAAGTGAAGTGCTATATAATTGATTTTAACATCATTTAACACTTAAACTATGTACAAAAGCTCTTAACTAGCATCCTGCACAGGTGACAAGGCTCTGTTGTCCATTGTGATGGCAGTGGAAAAAAAAAAAAGGTTGGCGCAATGAAATTTGATTTTAGAGGTGATCATTTCATTTATAATGTTGTTGCACATGTAATGTAATGAATAGCCATGTTACAACCCTTTTCAGCATAAGGAACAAATGATCAATTTTAGATTAATATATTCTCTTGTTAGGCATATCTTCAGCAATAAAAACCTCTGTTTTTAAGTCGCCGCCCCTAGTCGCCGCCTAGGCGTCACCTAAGCGACAAGGCGCCGGAGGGAGCAAGGCGTCCCCGATGCCCAGCCAAAAGCAGAGGAAATCGATAGGGAGAGGCCACACAGCTACCTCCTCGCTCATCCCCACCAGATCCGCGCGCCGCCTGGGTCATTTGCGGAGGAGTAGCAGCAAGATGTAGGGAAGGGGCGGAGGGTAGGCTGAGCGCACGCAGCCAAGAGCAGCTCGAGGGAGGGCGGGCAGGCGGCGCTGTACCTCGCGTGAGCCATGAGGGAGGAGATCTTGGCGGCGCTAGATGGAGCGGTGCTGCTGCGGGCGTGAAGGAGGGAGAAGTGGCGGTGCTGCATCTGCGTGCGTGAAAGCAGGGAAGAGGAAGAGTTCGGGCGGCGGCGGCGCTGCCTGATGTGTAAAGGAGATAGGATCCCGTGTGCGTGAAGGAGCTGAGAAGGGATAAGGGCACACTTGTGGGCTGCCTATTGGGCTGGGCCAACCATTCTCTTTATGTTTGCCTTTTTTTATTTTTATTTTTCCCTTTTTCTTTTTCCAGCCTATTCCCTGGTGCTATTTCTTATTTCTTGGACTTGTAAGGCGTCGCCTTGCATCGCCCTAGGCGTCGCCTAGGCGTTGTGAAGGGGGTCGGGCGCCGCGCCTCGCCACATCGCCTTAAAAACAGAGATAAAAACTAGAAAAATGTAGACAGCCTAAACTAGATAAACATCAACATTTATCACACACACATCAACAACCCAGATGCATAAGCAAGGCTATAAACTTACATTTGCATGTTTAGGTCTACTGTTGGATCAGCTGGTGCAGTTGCAAATGCAGCTTTCAAACTCTGTTTGTCAAAGTATCTGAAATGGTGGGAAAAGTAAAGTAAAAGAAAAAAAAATACAAATGCAACAATGTATCAAAAAGCGAATGTGAAAAGTAAAAGCAACCTTGATATGAAAGGATGGGTTGAAAACATGACTTGCATTATTGAAGCCATATAGCAACTGTAAAAGAGGAAGAAACAGGAGGGCTAAATTATTTGTTACAAGAAATTGTCAGAAAAGAAGGGTATTTCATTAAGTCAAACCATGCTACCTATTCCCAAGATTCACAAGACCAGTATAACCAGGTCCAAACAGAAGTTCAGCATCCTTTCCACTTTCTTGTATTCTATTCCAGTCATAATTTGTGTTGGCATCAAGCTCTCTCTCAGCAGTAGTCATCTCAGTCTGCAAGAAAAAATTTATAGACCATGTGATCAAGCATAGAATTGCCTCTATTTAAAAATACTGTATTATGCATCGCCACCAGCTGTAACATATATATATGCCAGACGAATATTGTGTTGAATGATATCTTACTGTTCACAATAACTTTTAGAGCAATAAATCATGAAAAAATTTCAAGGGTTCAAGAAAGCAGACAAGAAGTTGGTGAGCATCCTACAATGCATACTCAATGTGATCTTGCCTGGATCCTACAATGACAAGGTATTTTACATATTTGTCACTATGATTATTCAGATCTGATTCTTCTATATTTTTCAACACACAAAAGGCTCTAGAAAACAGAGATAAATTATAATAAGCCTTTTTAGTCCATATCAAGTTCGATTAGTCTAGAAACTATCACAGATAAATAATAAATGATATAAAAAATGTCGGTATCATAACTCACCTTTTGAAGTGAAGAAAAATCGATACCAAAATGTGATAGGTGCTGAGCTAATAGCGGATCTTCAACGCTATCATCTTCAGGGTATGAGAAAACATCTGAGCTGTCACAGAAAATATGGCATCAACAGGTATTTTAACAAGGAATCAAAGCAATCACAGTGAACTGCATATATTAGTGAACTGAATTAAGATCTTTAATAAAGAGAGCAAGATAAACATGTGCCCTTTTTGAGAGATTGCATGTCATTGGTGTTTGCCAAACTACTTTCCTTCAGATAAATTCTTTTTAGTTTCCATGCCCCTGAAGGCAACTTTCGGCATTAGTTTATGATACTGCATTTATTAAGCTACTAAATATAACAATCAAGATAATTCTGTTGAATCTATTAATATCATTTTTTTGCATGATCCACAAAGATATTCAAAACTGAACTAATAATTGGTAAGAAAACAAAAGGCTTTGTAAAAATGCAGTGAGTTATGTTTCAGTAAATAAATGGAACTAATAACTGGAACTAGTAACTTGCAACTACTACAAATGTTTCAGTAAATAAATAGAATTGGGTAGTGTTTATTTGTGTGTTTTCAATAAAAATCACAATACAGGTTTGATGCATAGAATGCAGAAAGAGTTTCAATTCCTGGAATTTCCTAGTCAAAAAAAAAAAAAGTAAATTGTAAAAGTTGAGTTGTACAATTACCTGCTGCTTCCAAATCAGCAGTGATTGTCCCAAGCTTTACCGCAAAGAGGGTATTTAGTCTGTTCATAGTGTTCAATGGCATGATTATTTCCACCACTTCCATCCCAAAGCTTCCTCCCACAAAGGATCATACCATCAGTTAAATTCAACCACAGGTTCTCAGTTTTATCACATTTGCTACACTTCCATCCTGTAGGAGGCACAATAACACCATTGTCTAGCTGCTGCAGGTCCATAGCATATGGACTAATGTTCTTCTTGTCAGCAACCCAAGCAGCCAGTTGTTCTTTCCTATCAGCACTTTCAGCAAGTAAAACTTTATCAACTGCAAGCCTAACCTGCAAATAGCATATCTTAAATTAAAGTACATATAAGAGCTTTCATCATTTGCTATTTCCATAAAGGATAAAGACTACCTTCTCTGGCAAATCAACTGAGGGAAATGGAAGAGAGATAAAATCAGGTAAGATGACAATTTCAAAAGTATCATCATATTCTGGTTCTTGATCGCCAAAACCTCCTTCCACACCTATCAATTGTGGGAAAATTCATCATTCATTAATAAAAAATTAAAAGAAACTGGAACTGCCATTCAATATGCAGATTTAACGCTAGAGTTTAATAGATCCACATTCTAATATTTGTACGCCAGGAAACACAGGAACACACTGTAGAACATCCAGTTCAATTATCAAATTTCAGATTCAGATACAGAGGCAATTATAGTGTACATATACTAATAATAAATAAATAAACACAGCACAATTAGGAACGGCCCTCATAAGACCAAAAGACTGTAAATTAGAATGTCCACCAGTCTTTTTTTTAATAGAAATAGAAAACAGCATAGTGCAATACCCGACCTTGCTTACTACAACGGCTTCAACAACAAAAGCACAAAAAGGCAAATATATTCCACTCCCTCCATTCAAAATTATAAGACGTTTTGGGTTTTCTAGAGCATGCCAAATGAAGGGAGTAGTATTCCTATAGTATTATGGTGACACTGCTACACAACTGATACAGTTCATGTGATTCCAGATACAATGCACCCGTTTCTGTCCATCATAGTTTAATAAAAAATCATCTAAAAATTAAACACACAATTCAGTTACATAGCAGACAAGGATGTAAGCACTATTATGCCACGTGATAACCATAAGTACAGCACATACCCATTTACATAACAACATTTACTATCTGATGAACTGTTGGCTTCAGTCAAGCTGGGCAGAGCATCAATTTAAATATTTGCTTCCAGAACTGTTGGCTTCAATCAAACTGAGAAGAACACGTACCTATAGCGAGGAGTGTGGGCTTCTTAAGCGGGCGATCTGCCTCGTCGGGCTCCGGCTTCCGGCGCTGCACGATGTGGAGGTACACGGGGTTCCCCGTCTTCTCGAAGTTCCACTCCACGTACTCCCTCCCGAAGCCCAGGAACGAGCTCATGTCCACATACAGGCCTCCCTCTGACCTCTGTGCACACGCAAGCACACACATCCAAGTCGCATCAAACCCTAACCCTAACGAATCGAGTTGGAGTCGAGGAACATGAAGGGATGGGGCCATGACTGTTACCGGTGTGTCGAAGGAGACGCAGCACTCGTCCTTGTGGATGCGGTTGGTGGGCTCCGGGATCCGGACCTTGTGGAGATGAGAGCGCAGGAGATCCATGGCCGCGGATGGCGGCGAGCGGCGGCGGGAGAAGGTCGCGTCTAGGGTTTTAGGGTGGAGACGGCGAGACGAAGACAGAGGAAGAATGGGTGATTAAAAGAGGGGAAGCGAGTTATTAAGAAAGAGGAAGCTTGATGGGGTAAAGCTAAAAACCCAAACGCTCCGAGAAAAAAAAAGTTGCTCGCCCGGCCACCAAAACCCAAAACCGGGAGCGGTTTGTCCTGAACTCTTGATTTGCATTGTTTTTGGAATGCAAATTTGAACGACATAGGGAAAAACAACAGCTTCCTTGTGTTCATGCAAGGATAGTTTTTCACTTTTTCTTCACTAGGAAACACGCCTCGCGTGCGTTACAACGGGATTCCCGATCACGCGTCTTCGAGGGCAAGCGATCGGACGGACTCACTCGTGATCAATTTTTTCCCCGCTGCACGACTCGTATTTTTTCCTCGGCTCTATGTCTCGCAGGCTGCGGCGTCCCTCTGCGTCCTAGGCGCTAGGTTGTATGCCATCGCCCCGTCCCTAACGCCTGGCACGCGTGCGACGACCATTCAACGACGATGAGCAGAGAGCACGTCGTGCAACATGTTCCCTGGCTACCGTGAACTCGGTGTATAGATGTATATACGATGGATTTGGATGGATGGATTTGGAGAAGGAACCGAGCACCGAGCGAAAATATATATGTATATACGATGGAATGGATTTGAGTTATAACCGAGAGGACTTCTAGGATACATAAGTGAGCGGACTTCGAGGATACGTGTACATTGTATATACGATTGATTTGAGGATGGCGCGATTAAGGCCCAATTAAGATAGAGGAAAAAAAGAGGTGGAAAAAAAGGTGGAAAAAAAATTTCTCTTTTATTAGTAGGCTAGGTAGCGTGCCCGCACGTTGCTATGGGACAACTAAATTTTCATACTAAAAATATATGACTTCGCACGATAAAATAACAATATTAAGGAAGAAAGAACCTATCATTTGATAATAGAAAACCATGACCAAAATAAAAAAATGATATGTATCTATTTGTGTTTTATTATTTTAATATTTTAATTCTATAATTTATTTTGTAATGACATCTATAATATAAGTTAATGTTGGCAATAATATGATAATGTTCTATTAAGCCATTGTCAATTTTAAGTACTAACAGTTTGATAATTTATTTTGTAATGACATCTATAATATAAGTTAATGTTGGCAATAATATGATAATGTTCTATTAAGCCTGTGTCAATTTAAAGTGCTAAGAGTTTGTTGTTGACGTGACAAGGATTTGCCAATTTGGTTTGTTAATATTTTTGTTATGGGTATGTGGTGCGGTCGCACTAATTAATAAAATTTAAACATAATAAAATTTAGGTACATATAAATATTTATTTTTCTTGTGTTACATAATAAAAACTTGCTTGTATATACGGTATGCAGCCAACACCTTATTAAAAAGGGGAAAAAAAAAAGCATAAACGTGTATGTATTCTGTGCCATATATATACGTACGTACATTGGACATCTATATGTCACATCCCTACTATATACGTACGTACATTGGTCATACCTACAAGTAGTGGTCCACAAAAGGGTTTTTCTCGAAAAAAAAAAAAAGATCGTACACACACAAGGCCAGTCGGCCACCCTACCAACGGTCGTGTAGCTGCAGACCTAACCCAAGCTTCCTTCAGAATCGAGACCAAATGCCGCCAGCGGGCGGACGAAATTGCGCGCGATGGGCGGGGCAGAAAAAGGCCCGGCGGAAAAAGGAGGTGAAAAGCCCGGTGAAAGGCCCGGTAGAAAAGGAGGTGAAAAAAAGAGGTGGGACTGAAATTTTCTCTTTTATTAGTTGGTATAGATTTGAAATTATGCACGTAACGTAGCACACGATTTGACTGTTTGAGGGCTCTTTCCAACAATTGATACGTGAGCCTCGGCAGCAGAAGAAAAAAAAAACATAATGAATTGGATGGCTTTGCCAAATCCTCTACGATTTTTTTTTTTCAAAAACACACAACCATGGTTGCTCATGGGAAGTTCATTAAAAATAATAGTATACATCGTACACCCCTTACGAACACTCACGCATACATCTCTCAGATTTCAAGTAAACCACATGAACACGGAAAATGCATCGCAAGAAAAGTATATAGAAAGATTCTACAGTATGTTTCAGTAGTAGTCTATCAAAGAACAATGATGCAAACATTTGTTTTTTTCTTCACCACATGGCATTGCTACTATAACAATTCTAACATCCAAATTCCAGTCGTAAGGCAAGTGCCTGGTTTCGAAAAAAAAAATCCAGTCGTAAGCATTCCTCTTGAAAGCTTTACCCTTGATTAGAAGACCCAGGTGTAGTGATCTTACCTCGAACAAATCTGCAGACGAAGAAGATGATTCTACACAGGCATAAGAAACAAGTCCATAGAACTTGTATGAACGGAGCTATAGCTGTTCTTCCTGGCATCGGCGTCGAGGAATAGAAGTCAGTCCAGCTCTGCGTTTTCTAAGTTCAGGCGAATTGAATTCGGGAATCTCCTTCATTTGGCATCACGGATAAGGATTCCTTCCTTGTAAGTTGGGACTACCATTATTCGAAAAAAGTTGGGACTGCCAATCTGCTTTAGATGCAACAAATGTTGAAGCATCTGCTTTAGATGCAACACACATCACACACGTCACAAGACCACACAAATGATCCCTTTCCGAAGGGCCAAGGGGAGTTGCAGGCTTGTAGCAGCAAAGGTTTTCAAGCCATGGCCATTTCAGATGTCCAGATAGTGACAGACGTTCCAGACATTGGATACTTAATATAACCCGTTCTCTAATTTCCTATACAAAAGCTAGTGCTAAACCACTTCTTCAGGGTTTACACTACATGCTACTTCCACGGCCACAGGTTCAGTAGGCAATTGAGTAATATACGTAGTCTACCAGCTCACCATCGTGAGTACTGCTGCAACACACCAGCAGCGCAGCTGAGCAGCAGGCAGCTCATGGTGCCAAAAGCAAAAGGGCTGGGCGTCCAGCCGTAATTAACACCAGCGCGCCCCATGACTGAAGGCAAGCTGATCTCCGCTCATCTCCACAGCTTGACATACTTGTCATGGCTTGTGGAAGCAACCAGCCCAGAGCTTGACGAGGCCACGGCTGAGACGAGGCTGTTGTGCGCTGCAATGGTCATGCTCCGGTTCTCAGACATGTCCCACAGCTCCAGAGACTGTATTCAGCACAGGACCACAAGTAAGATATCTCAGATGAATGGAGGGTGCAGAAAAATAGCAGTTGCAGTGGTCATGAAATTGTGTTAAACGATCATTTAATCATACTCAAGGATGCAATTATGGGAACCGTGTTGGTCAAACTGGCCTAAGTTTGACCAAGTTTATACTAAACAGTATAAGCATTTATGCCTCCAAATAAATTTGTTACAAAAATATATCTATAACTAATATAATGATATTTATTTTGTCTCATGGGTTTTAGTACTTTTTTATATAATTTCAGTCAAAGTTTAAACTCTATATAATTTTTAGTCAAAGTTTAAACTCTTTTGACTTCTCAAAAAATGCGAAAACTGCATGTTTTATTAGACTATTAGAGTTAGATATACTTCATGGCAGCAAATGT